>CM052797.1:77399503-77500659 GCA_028533885.1 Nasua narica
TTAGGCTCAGGTCATGATCCCAGGGTCCTGGTATACAGCCACTCCTAGGTCTTAATGCTTAGCAGGGAGCCTGCTTTTCTCTCTTCCTCTTCACCTGCCTTCCCCATGTTCCCTCTCACCATACCTCTGTCAAATAAATAATCCTTTTTCTTTTTTTTTTTTTTTTTGAAGTCTTAAGTCTATTGAGACCACAAAGCAGAGTAAGAAATTTAAGAAGGGTAGTGTTAATTTCAGTTAAAGTAGTTAGGGACAGCCTTTCTGAGGCATTGAAAATTAGCAAAGAGATGAATAAAGTGAGGAAATAAGAGTTAAGGATCTCTAGGACATATGTTTTGCAGTTAGTAGAACAGCAAGTGATAATGCTGAAACACGAATGAACATGGTATTTTGAGAAACTAAAAGAGCATTGTCAATGGAGCATAATGTACAAGTCAAAACACCTGGAAAATAATTTTAGAGTATTCACTAGGGCCATATCATGTAGATCCTTTTTTATTATTCTCAGGGTGATAGAAATCCATGGAACATTTTCATTTTTTAAAAGGACTTTGTTTGTTTGTTTGTTTGTTTGCTTACTTACCTGATAGAGTAAGTAAGGAGGGGGAAAGAGAGAGAGGGAATAAGTAAGGAGGGGGAGAGAGAGAGCCCAGGTGAGCACACAAGCAGGTAGAGTGGCAGGCAGCGGCAGCTCCCACAGAGCAAAGAGCCCAACTTTGGGCTCCATCCCAGGACCCTGGGATCATGATCTGAGCCAAAAGCAGGCGCTCAACCAACTGAGCCACCCTGGCACCACATGGAACATTTTCAAACAAGAAATAACATGACCTGATTTAAATTTAGTAAAATAAATTGTTTAGGTCACCAAAGATGGTGATGTTGGCTTGATCAAATATAATAGCATAAAAATTACAGAGAAGTGACTACCTTAGGGATATAGTTTACAGGTAGATCTGACAAGACTTGATAAGTCAAGGATAGATGTAAACTCTGAGAAAAAGAGACAATTCACAGATAACTCTCTTTGGCCTTTTTATATAAATGCTATTTATTGAGGTAGAAAATATCAGGGGTGCCACAGGTTTAATTTGCTTTCTAGCATTTCTAGCACTGAAGGTGCCTACTATGAATTTGGCAGACAGCATAATTTTGTGACAGGGTTTCCCTTTCCATAATGCATATAGGGGTTTTCCTTCAAGCAGAATTTTATCATTCTCTTCCATAATTGAAGCTGTAGATGAAAACCCAGTCTACAATATTTAAAACTATGAAACTTGGCTAGATTACACAGATAAAAATGTTTTATAAGAAGGGTTCTGAAGACTTAGTCATGGTCAATTGTATCATTTACTAATGAGAAAGAATGTAATTCAGCAAAATAAGTGAGAAGGAACAAATACTGAGGAAGAAGAAAACCAGGAAAATTAAATGGTTAGTTAAGTGAAGTAAAACACATATTAAGATGGAGTGATCAAGTATAGTAAATGCTGTATGGCTGAATATGGTAAAGACTGAAAATTGTTCATTAGAATTGGTGACCTGGAACTCATAGTTGTCAGTAAACAAAATTATCAGTGAAGTTTGGTAACACATGTCTGAAGTCAGTTTAAAAGAAAATAGGTAAAGTATTAAAGCTGGTGTGGGTACACAAATTTAGAGAAATTTTGGTATAAAGGGTCATTAAAAATTGGGTTCTTGATAAATAGTCAGGAGATACATAGAATTGTAAAGAAAATGGGTTCTTTACAAATAATGAGATACATAGAATTGTAGTTTTTTTTTCCTTTTTACTGGAACATGTCTCAGCCTATTTTATATGGTCATAGGAATGATTTAAACAATAGAAAAAGTAATGGAATAGAGATGGTAATTGCTGAATCAATATCCTTGTATTGATAACAGGGAATAGATTCATAGTTCAAGGGAAGGGCTTGGACAGGTCATATTAGCAGTATGAAATGCACACAATATTTGCACAAATATAGTGAATTTGTACAAATACATGAATTTGTAGCATGTAGGTGGAAAGATGCGTTTTTTTCTTCAGAGATTATTTTTTTAAGTGAACTACAAGTGAGAGTATCAAGTGAGAGGGTAGGGAAGGTTGGAGGGTTCAAGAAAGAAGAAACAAACAAACAAAAAACAGTATGAAGTGTGAATTGAAGCAATGGAAGATGCATTCTTTATATTTGACATGAATGTTATCAATGTGGAATTTCTCTCAAATACTGCATTTAGATCTAGAAAGGATAGAAGTATAGTAGATTTTGGATTGGCTCAAGGGGCTTTAGGCCCAGGATCTAGGGTCTTTTAATACCTAAATCAGATAATACCTGATAAATTATCTGAATCTGGGGAATTTCCAAGTTCTCAAGTGTCAGCATAATGCCTTGACTTTTTACTGTATACCAAGACATTGAGTTTGGATCATCTCATTAAATAATCAAAACTGTTATGTCAGTGTTATTACCTATTTTATATAGTAACCACTCAATTTTTGGAGAAGGTAAGGAAGTGATCTTACAAGACTTAGTTACCAACTGTAAGAGTTTGAAATAACATTCTGATTATATGACTCTAGAAGCAGAATACTTAACTACAAATGTTACTGCCCCCTCATAGCATTTTAGTCTCACAACAAAAGGCAGAGTGAAGTGAAACTGGAAGGAAAAAAAAAAAGCCCATTGGTTTAAAGAACTAGATGCCCTTGGTAACTTTTGAGAAAGAGTTGATATAAGTATATATATCAGATATAAATATTTCATTCTTTGAGCACAATACATATCTGATGCAACTCTGCTACTATAGCAAATTAGCAGCCATAGAGAGTATGTAAATGAATGGGCATGCCTATATCCCAATAAATCATTATGTACTATGGGGCAGGATCTGCTTCTCACAGTGCTGAATGGATTCATTGGCTAGCTAACTGACATGAGAGCCATTGTGGAATTTCTTAAAGATGAAGTATATGAGTTTAATAAGCACATATTTACATGTACTCTCTGTCAGTCACCAGGTTCAAAGAAGGCCTTACAGATGAATGGGAATGATGAAGTTGGATTCTAGTTTTTTTGTGTTTTAAGATGAGAATAGAGAGTAGGGGATAACTAGAAGGGAAGTACTAAGAAATAGAAATTAAACGCCAAAAAAATGCTTAAAGCAGTAAATGAGAAATTGAGAATGTAATTGAAAAAAAACTTGATGTAGTATTACAGATACTTAATTGCTTTGGCTTCGAGTTTTAACAGGAGTTTAAAGTACAGATAAATCACATATTTTTTAAATCAATGTCTTTTAAGAATATATTAAATGATAGATCAAATGCTGTGTCATATAATTATAAATTTTTAGAGTTAGAACTTTAAAATGAGTAATACCATACCTTCAAAAATTTTATTTAGAAAGCATTATCATATTCAGAGACTTTCCAAATGCTTCAGTATTGTATTAAATACCATATAATGATCATTTCCTCAACATCTTCCTAGGCAGTGCCTTCCATCTTTGGATATTCCTAAGACTTAGGTATTTCTCTCTAAGAAAATAAATTCCATCTCTCTTCTTTTAACAATTTTTCAGGTATTCAAATATATCTATAGTATAATTTAATCATTAAAGATTGCTAAAGTCAACTACAATAAACAAAAATAAGAAAAAACATAAAACTTTAAATTCCTCTTCAATGTTTTAATACATAAGGCAGAGGGCACTTATACATAACATATAAGAAAGAGTGCATATAATTCCATGTCTTGGAATTGATTGGAAATCATGAAGATAAATTTGTTACCAAGGTAGCTTATTGTTTTTGGTGTTATCGTAAATGGAATCAATTCTCTAATTTCTCTTTCTACAAGTACATTGTTAGTGTATAAGAAAGCAACGGATTTCTGTGCATTGATTTTCTATCATGCCGTATTACTGAATTGCTGTATGAGTTCTAGTGATTTGAGGGTGGAGTCTTGGGTTTTCCACACAAAGTATCACATTATCTGTGAAGAGAGTGAGTTTGACTTCTTCTTTGCCAATTTGAATATCTTTTATTTCTTTTCGTTGTCTGATTGCTGTTGCTAGGACTTGTAGCGCTATGTTGAACAATAGTGGCGAGAGAGTGCATCCCTGTCGTGTTTCCGATCTTAAGGGAAAGGCTCTCAGCATTTCCTTATTGAGAATGATACTTGTTGTGGGATTTTCATAGATGGATTTTATGAAATTGAGAAATGTTCCCTCTATCCCTACACTCTGAAAAGTTTTAATCAGGGAAGGATGCTGTGTTTTGTTAGATGCTTTTTCTGCATCAATTGAGAGGACCATGTGGTTCTTTTATTTGTTCTATCACATTGGTTGATTCACGAATGTTGAACCACCCTTACATCCCAGGGATAAATCCCACCTGGTTGTGGTGGATAATCTTTTTAATGTGGTCTTGGATCCTATTAGCTAGGATCTTGTTGAGAATCTTGGCATCCATATTCATCAGGGATATTGGTCTCAAATTCTCCTTTTTTTTTTTTTTTTGAAATTCTCCTTTTTGATGGGGTCTTTCCCTGGTTTGGGGATCAGGGTTATGCTAGCCTCATAGAGTCTGGAAGTTTTCCTTCTGTTTCTATTTTTTTGAAACAGCTTCAGGAGAATAGGTATTATTTCTTCTTTGAATGTTTGGTAGAATTCCCCAGGATATCTGTCAGGTCCTGAACTCTTGCTTTTTGTGAGGTTTGGATCACTGCTTCAATCTTGTTACTAGATATTGGTCTGTCCAGGTTGTCAATTTCTTCCTGTTTCAGTCTTGGAAGCTTACAGACTTCCAGGAATGCGTCCATTTCTTCTCGGTTGTTTAACTTTTTGGCATATAGCTGTTAATAATAACTTCTGATGATTGTTTCTATTTCCTTGGTGTTAGTTGTGATCTCCCTCTTTTCATTAATAATTTTATTAATTTGGGTCCTTTCTCTTTTGCTTTGGATTAGTCTGGCCAGAGGTTTATTGATCTGATTGATTCTTTCAAAGAATCAGCTTCTAGTTTCATTGATGTGTTCTACTGTATTTCTGGTTTCTAATTCATTGATCTCTGTTCCAATTTTAATCATTTCCCATCTCGTGCATGGGGTAGGCTTAATTTGTTGTTGATTTTCCAGTTCTTTAAGGTGTAAAGAGAATTTGTGTATTTGGGATTTTTTAATTTTTTTTGAGTGAGGCTTGGATGGTTATATATATCCCTCTTAGGACCCCCTTTGCCACGTCCCATGGGTTTTGAACTGATGTGTTTTCATTCTCATTGGTTTCCATGAATTGTTTAAGTTCTTCTTAGATTTCCTGGTTGACCCAAATATTCTTTTTTTTTTTTTTTTTTTAAGATTTTATGTATTTATTTGACAGAGATCCCAATAGGCAGAGAGGCAGGCAGAGGAAGAACAGAAGCAGGCTCCCTGCTGAGCTGACAACTCAATACGAGGGTTGATCCCAGGACCCTAAGATTATGACCTGAGCTGAAGGCAGAGGCTTAACCCACTGAGCCACCCAGGTGCCCCTGACTCAAACATTCTTGAGCAGGATGGTCTTTAGCTTCCAAGTGTTTAGATTTCCTCCAAACTTTTTCTTGTGATTAAGTTCCATTTTCAAAGCATTGTGGTCTGAGAATATGCAAGGAATAATCTCAGTCTTTTGGTATTGGTTGAGGCCTGATTTGTGACTCAGTATGTGCTCTATTCTGGAGAAAGTTCCATGTGTGCTCGAGAAGAATGAGTATTCTGTTGCTTTAGGGTGGAATGTTCTGTGTATATCTATGAAGTCCATCTAGTCCAATGTGTCATTGAAAGCTCTTATTTCTCTGTTGATTTTCTGCTTAGATGATCTGTCTGTTGAGAGTGGAGTGTTAAGATACCCTTCAATTAACATATCACTATCAATATGTCTCTCTCTCTTTTTTTAAGATTATTTATTTATTTATTTATTTATTTGACAGATCACAAGTAGGCAGAGAGGTAGTCAGGGGGGAGGTGAAATAGGCTCCCTGCTGAGGAGAGAGCTCAATGTGGGGCTCAATCCCAGGACCCTGAGATCATGACCTGAGCTGAAAGCGGAGGCTTTAATGCACTGAGCCACTTAGGCGCCCCTCAATATGTCTTTTTATTTTGATTAACAGCTGGCTTATTTAATTGGCTGCTCCCACATTGGGGGCATAGATATTTACAACTGTTAGGTCTTCTTGGTGGATAGACCCTTTAAGAATGATATAATATCCTTTTGTATCTCTGACTACAGTCTTTAGCTTAATATCTAACTTGTCTGATATGAGAATCGCTACCCCAACTTTCTTTTGCAGTCTGTTGGCATGAAAGATGGCTTTCCATTCCTTCATTTCATTTCAGTCTGGATGTATCTTTAGGTTCAAAATGAATCTCTTGTAGATAGCATATGGATGGGTTCTTTTTATTCAGTCTGCAACCCTGTGCCATTTTATGGGAGCATTTAGGCCATTCATATTGAGAGTGGTTATTGGAAGATATGTTTTTATAGTCATCATTTTGCCTGTGAGGTCTTTGTTTCTATAGATTGTCTCTCTAAATCTGTTTTATATCAATCTTGGGGTCTTTCTTCTTTTATAGAACACCCCCTTAATATTTTGTGCCAGCTTAGTGGTCACATATTCTTTCTGTTTTTGCTGGTCTTGGAAGCTCTTTATCTCTCCATCCATTCTGAATGACAGCCTTGCCAGATAAAGTATTCTTAGCAGCATGTTCTCATTTAATATCCTGAAAATGTCTTCTCAGCCCTTTCTGGCTTGGAAGGTTTCCGTGGACAGGTCTGACATTGTTCTGATGTTCCTCCCCCTCTATGTAAGGAATCTCTTCTCCCTAGCTGCCCTTAGGATGTTTTCCCTGGTTTTAAGATTCACAAGTTTCACTATCACACGCCTGAGGGTCTGTCTGCCCTCCTTACTTAGTGGGTATTCTCTCTGTCTCTAGGATACTAATGCTTGTTTCATTCCCCAGATTAGGAAAATTCTCAGCTGGGATTTGCTAAACTATATCTTCTAATTTTCTATCTCCACCCCTTCAGGGATCCCAATAATTCTGACACTGGAACACTTCATGGTGTCATTTCTTTCTTTCTTTTTTTTTTTTAATTTATTTATTAGAGAGAGAGAGACTGAGAATGAGAGGGGATAAGGTCAGAGGGAGAAGCAGACTTCCCGCAGAGCCGGGAGTCCGATATGGGACTCGATCCCGGGACTCCGGGATCATGACCTGAGTCGAAGACAGTCGCTTAACCAACTGAGCCACCCAGGCGCCCCATTTATTTCTTTAATACTGTTTTCATGGATTCTAAGCTGTTTGTTCCAGGCTTCCTTCTCATCCCTCTTTTCTATCAGTTTGTCTTCTAGATCACTAATTGGATCTTCTGCCTCATTTACCCTAGCTGTTAGAGTATCTAGTTTAGATTGGATCTCATTAATAGCTTTTTTTTTAAACATTTAGCTCTTTTTTTTTGTATATTTTACTTATTTATTTATTTGACAGAGAGAGAGAGATCACAAGTAGGCAGAGAGGAAGGCAGAAAGAGAGGGAGAAGCAGGCTCCCCACTGAGCGGAGAGCCCCATGCAGGGCTCGATCCCAGGACCCCGGGACCACGACCTGGGCGAAGGCAGAGGCCTCAACCTACTGAGCCACCCAGGTGCCCCTCATTAATAGCTTTTTTAAGTTCTGCCAGATCAGCTCTCACTTCTGCCCTTAGAGAATCTATGTTGCCATTAATGGTTTTCTCCAACCTAGCTATTTTCTTCATAACTCTCACCCTGAAGTCTATTTCTGACATCTTATATCCACATCCATTAGTTCTGTGGCAGAGGTCGCAGTTTCTGAATAGTTTCTCTGTTGGGGGTTCCTCCTCCTAGTCATCCTGGTGAGAGGTGGTTGAGGGAATGTACAGAGCCCAAACTATTGAACACAACCCTAGCAAGATGTACCTGCTTTATAGGGACCTTAGATTTGTTAGCCTCTTGTTCTTTCAGCCTGTCTTCTGGGGGAGGGGCCTGCTGCACTGTTACTCAGGCAACTCTGTTTGGGTAGAATTGCCCTGCCCTCTGGGGGGGGGGATGGGCTCAGTGTTTTGGGGGCTTTTGGTCTCTGATGGCTTACCCTGGAAGCTTTCTGCATCTCTTCCGAGATTCAGAGCAGAAGTGACTATATGCAGTTCTCTGTCTCAGAACAGAGAACAGAGAGAACAGTCTGTTCTCCAAAAGGCCCTTCAGGCCACACCAACTCCATTTTTGTCTATGTTGCTAAAAATCACATTGTCCTGGGTTGTGCACCCCACAGTAGCCATCCCAACCCTTGCTTCCAGGTCCAAGCATGTCTTTGCCTTTGTGCTTCTAAAACCATTAGCTGCCCCCAGCTCACATGCATGCCCCCACAGCACCAGGTTTCAGTCTGGGGGCTGCCTTGAAGTCTATTCCATGTGGCTACCGGTGAGTCTGTGCCTAGTCCCCAGTGCAGGATGCTTTTGTGCTCTTGTGTTATTTCACCTTCTCGGTGCCAGTGCTTCTGGTGCCTCCCTCCCCCTTCTGTTTATCTTCCAATACCTGCCCACCAAATAGTGGTTCCCCTCTTTATACCTCGAAACCACCCGCAGGAGATATTCTGTTGGTATAGATTCTGATATATCTTCTTACATCTCAGTCTGATTTTGTGGGTGTTAAGAGTGGTCTGGTGGAAATCCAGCTCAGTTCAGGGGACTGGTTGAAATAATGTCCCTTACTCCTCCACCATCTTGGCCCCCTCCCCCCCAAAATGTTGCTTCTTAATTAGACAATGGCAGAACAAACCTTAGAATAAAATACTCTATTATGCAATGTCAACTAAGTATCTCTCCTGTATGGTAAGTATTTTAGCAACACAATCGCATGTTTTAATAGCTAAATGCTAAGAAATTTTGCAATAATTCTCAATAAGCTCAAGTATATCTTTTCAATTTTACAGATATATAATATGTATATTATATATATAATTATATATGTAATATGTATAGAATATGTATATATAAAATGTAAAATAACAAATTTACATATATAATATGTATTTTATATTTATTTATTTTACAACTCCTGTTTTACAAATAGATTTCTAGTAATATTTTGTCTATCAAACATACTCAATTTGAAATTCATCTGTATCATAATTCTGTCTCTCACTTATCTGTGTTTGTGTATATGTAACCATCAGAAATATACTATATTTTATTTAATTTTGATCCTGAGGGGTTTAAATCTATTTAATATCTCAATTTCTTTACGTTTTTTAAATAAATTAACTGATTGTTGTTCTCATACTACTTATATATAGTCTAATACAATGATTTATTTTTTGTAAATCTAGCTTATATAAGTAAAACACTGTAAGCTATATTTATTGCTACTCAAAAGAACTTAAACTACTCAAAAAAAAACAATAATTTTACTCTCAGTTTTTATTACATTTTGTTTGCGATTGTGGATATTTAAACCAGACTGTCTGATATTCAATACTCGTTGCACAATTTCTTATCTTGGACTAGGTTTCTACTTCTACAATTTTGGGCTAATAATCCTCCCTTTATAACATCATAAGAAAGGTTAAATCATTTAGAATTTCCCTTATACACAGCAAGTGCCCAACACATTTTAGATATTATACCAAAACAACTATATTCTTTATTCTGAGCTACATTTTAGACATTGTTCTTCTATATAGATTAATTTTATATAATCAGAGTGCATGAAAATTTGGTGGTTTTCTAAAATACAGTATACTTCAACATCAAATACTTTTCATACCCTTTTATCACTCCATCATAAATTTGTTCGATTAGAATTATTCACTGATGTTGTTAATCTACTCTACTATAAATGTTTATTTCCAATGGATAACACACAAGTCGTTTTTAATAGATAATGCTAAAGGAAGCATGACTATCCATTTTTTGTTTTCAGATATTTTCTTATCGAAATTCAGAAATGAAACTAATAGCAATAATTGTTCTGACCTTTTCAGGAGGAAGGTCCATTTGTACATTCAATAGTAATGTGCTCCTATAGTGTATAAGGACAACTAGATAAGTTCAGAAAGGTATAATTAAGCCTAATATGTCCATATCCACTTGGCATATAAGAAAAATAATTTGTATAGAAATACAATGTAAATATGAATAACAATTATAATATAAGACTTTAACATGTGTTATTGGATGCATCCTGCATATCAGGTGATATTTCAATTATTTTATCTTATTTAATTGCTGGTGATAAAGGTGTTGCTATTTATAGTCCCATTTTAGAATTAGTTTTAAAAGATGACTGGTCTTATTTAAAATACCTGTGTGGTATTTATTGAAACATGAATGTACCCTCTCTTACCATCTAAAACAGAATAGTCTTTTAATTAGTTGAATGAATGAGTAAATAAAAATAAATACAAAAATAACAATAGTAAGACCTACTAACAAGATTTTTCTTATTTCATTTAAATGTATGCTTTCAATAATGCTTATTCATTTTCAAAATACTAAAATATCCTATTATCAAAGTAATTCCTTTTTTGTATATATATTAGAAATTCTAAGTTTATTGATTTACACTAAATTTTAGACAGAGAAGTGTTTTTGTATCCTTGTGGAGAGAGAAGTGGGAGATATCCTAGGCTTCCTATTAGAATTTAAGAAAATGAGTCATCTAAAGCAACATTCAGTATAACATAATGATATATAATGTATAATATTCTTTTTAGGCTTTTTAGAGAGTGCTTGTGGGTAGGGGCAGAGGAAGAGAGAAAGTTTTTTTTTTTTTTTTTAAAGATTTTATTTATTTATTTGACAGAGAGAGAGAGAAAACTCACAAGTAGGCAGAGAGGGAGGTGGGGGGGGGGGGAGTGGGCTTCCTGCTGAGCAGAGAGCCCTATGCAGGGCTCCATCCCAGGACTTTGAGATCATGACCTGAGCTGAAGGCAGAGGCTTTAACCCACTGAGCCACCCAGGCGCCCCAGAGGGAAAGAATTTTAAGCAGACTTGCCAGTGCCCCTGTGGGGCTTGATCCCATGACCTTGAGATCACGACCTGAGGTAAAAATCAAGAGTTGGAGGCTTAACAACAGATATAGCCAAGCGCCCCTTGCTTTCTGCTTTCTTAAGGTGCAACTACTTTTAAAAGTAGTGTAGGAACACCCTGAAGGTTTGACCTTTATGGTATCTGAATTGAATTACCAAGGTTATTTTGCAAGGCTTTTCCATTCTATATGGAATGACATGGAACTATATGAAAGACATGGAACTCCCATGTCTTCCAAGAATGTGTGATCTTTGAAATATCTATTTATCTCCTAGCTCTCCAGTATCTGCTGTCTGCCAGGGCATGAAGGTTCTCAACTTGCATGGGCAAGTTTGGACAACTTAAGAGACCTCTGTGCAGTTGTCTGGAGCTTCACACTACTGCTGACTTTGAATTTAATGTACTATTTCAGATAGAGAAAGACACATAATATATGTTTTCACTTATATGTGAGATCTAAAAGACAAATGTGTAAACAAAGAAAAGACAGTATCACACCTATAAATACAGAGAACAAATTGTTTCTCCAGTTTTATAATCGTTTGTGTCAGGGGGCTTGTCTTTTCTGTTATTTAATCATTAGAATTCAGTGAGAATTCATATTTCTAGTGATGTATATCCATATTAATTTTAATATCTTCATAGGTTGTGATTAGAGTAAAAATAAGTGGTTAATATTTTTCTGCTCATAAATTTTAACTCCGATAGGTTTAACTTGAAAAACATTTGATTTAATTTAATTCTAAGAAGTAAAAAAATTAAAAATGCCCATTAGAGAATTTACAGAATAAACTTTGATCATATAAAAATCAACAAAAAATCCGTGAAAAACGAGACTTATCATAGCGGGTGTGGGAAAAGCAAGGTCCATAAACACGAGAGGATTTATTTGCAGTAAACATTCATATAAATGCACAGTAGTGCACATATATACAAACATATATATTTTATAATACATAAATAACATTTATATATGGTAGATACACGCACTTGTGCACACCCAAACACCTATATTTACATAGCTAAAGAGGTAACATATACTTGTAAAGGTGAATGGAGACAAAATTATTGAAAGCCTTGAGAGTTAGACTCATGAGTCAGTAATTTCAAATGAGGGACTATTATAATGAAAGAGATAAAATGGAAATAGTTTTTTTTTTTTAAGATTTTATTTATTTACTTGACAGAGAGAGAGAGAGAGATCACAAGTAGGCAGAGAGGCAGGCAGAGAGTGAGGGGGAAGCAGGCTCCCTGCTGAGCAGAGAGCCCAATGCAGGGCTCGATCCCAGGCCCTGAGATCATGACCTGAGCCGAAGGCAGAGGCTTTAACCCACTGAGCCACCCAGGCACCCCTGGAAATAGTTTTTTAAAATACATTTGAGGTAAGTTTGAACTTGAAAATTTAGAGACTAGAAGAGTATCTCATACTACTGGAATATGCAAGATATGAAAGTTTAAGGTCGTGGATGAGAGTAATGGTGGTGAAGATGCAAGAAGGAAGAATAAAGAAAAAGTGAATGTTAGAAAAGTTTTGAAACACAAAATAAATTTATCAGCAAAATGGAAGGGATAGAAAACATAAGGGATGATCAAAGGATTTTGGCATATATATGATACAAATATAAATACAAATTCTTATTCTTACCTATTTTTTCTCAATCACTAAAAATTTTTGTATGATATGGCAATATGCCACAAAAGAGTCAACTCTAACATTTATCAAACTACTGACCAATTTTTTGGTAGTAGTTATATATATATATATATTTATATTCTAAAGGTTTTATTTATTTATCTGACAGAGAGAGATCACAAGTAGGCAGAGAGGCAGGCAGAGAAAGAGGAGGAAGCAGGCTCTTTGCTGAGCAGAGAACCCGATTTGGGGTTTGATCCCAGGACCCTGAGATCATGACCTGAGCTGAAGGCAGAGGCTTTAACCCACTGAGTCACCCAGGTGACCCAGAGTAGTAATATTTATTTTGCTTTGTAGATATGTCATCGAAAATACACATCTTTATATATTGGACATATAAATACAAAGAGGTTGATATTTAATGAACTTATGTATTTAAACCTTTTTATTATTTTTTCATTTGTAAAAACTTTATTTTTTTATTATGTTGTTAGTCACTATACCATTCATCATTAGTTTTTGATGTAGTGTTCCATTATTTATTGTTAAAAATTTCTAGTATCTATTACATCTTGGTAAATCTAATTTCCATTGGAGATTTTCTTTAAAGAAATCTTGCGGGACATCTGGGTGGCTCAGTTGATTAAGCGGCTACCTTCGGCTCAGGTCATGATCCCAGGGTCCTGGGATAGAGTCCCACATCAGGCTCCTTGCTTGACAGAGAGCCTGCTTATCTCTCTGCCTCTGCCTGCCACTTTGCCTGCTTGTGCTCTCTCTCGCACTCTCTCTCTCTCTCTCTCTCTGACAAATAAATAAATAAGATATTAAAAAAAAATCTTACAAATGAGCATTTCTAATATATTACTGGCAAAACCCATAAAATACTGATATATACTTTTAATATTTGAAGAACAAATTTTTTAAAAACAACATCCTTTATGTCATATTCTATAAATTGCAGTAGAGACATTGTATTTATTTTGCATATTTTAAAAACATAATTGTATAAAACTGCAATGGCTTAGGAAGATAGTAACCCAAAATGAAATATAATTGTGTGGTCATATGTCTTTATTATGGAAACTTAAATTTGGTCTGCAATATTGTTTATTGGAGAAGGTGATTTTTTTAAAGAGTTTGAGTAATAGGAGTTTCTCATTATTTTCATCACTTGTTCTTTGGAGCATGACATTTTCTTCTAAATTAATACTTAGCAGTATTAATCAAAGACTCCTTACACCAAGTTCAACATTTGCGTATTTGCCTTTTATACATAAAGGTTATGTCTACATAATAAAGATAGATAATTAAGGTAGTTATTAAGAGAGAAGACAAGACCTTAGCCCATGTCTTTATTATTTGAATATTTTACACTAAATAACCTGTCCTACTTTATAATAACAACTGTTATTTTATGCAACAGACATCACGTTAACAGTTTTAGATATATTAATTGAAATAAGCCTGCTCACACATATAAGATATGTAATAGTAATTTTATTTTATAGATGAAACTATATGTTCAAGCTATCTTAGGTTTTCAAACTAGAAATGGCAGAGATATGAAAACTGTTAATCTTCTATGTCCATGCTTTTAAATACTATTACATATAATTATCTATCTAGCAATTCTTGCCATGACAGGTGCTTAAGCTCTTTATAATTATTAATGACATTGGCATATTTAAAAATATTAGCCATGTGTTCAAGAATGGTATAGGCTCTTCCCAGGAGGTTCCCTATTGGTTCATACTGATGTAAACTTCACTGTTGAATTTTGCAGTTGTTTTAGGTCCTATGATATTTGTTTACCGAGTAAGCATCTCTCATTATAGAGTTGGTATCTTAAACTGCAAGTAATGTAAAACCTTTCTGTTACAGAAGTGCTAGTGTATCTAATAAAATATATCTAATCATGGTATCAGCTTAATTCTTTTTCTATGTTTTTTTTATCACTGTGATAACATTTATTACATGATCTCCTTTTGGATTTTTGTTTGTCTTTATGATTTGTCTCACATGATTTGCTGTTCTTTTTTCCCCCAAAATATCTTCTCTTTATTCAAAGTTCTCTGTTACTCTTTTTATTCAAGAATTTTATATTTCAGGCTAGAAGTAAATTTTATCTCTTCCTTATATCTTCATGTTTGTTGAAATACAATGATTTTTAAATTTTAAAAAACATTTTGAATAAGTAAATATTAAATGAATAATTTTTCATCAAGTAAATGCTCTGTATGATAAATAATTATTTTAAGGTACTATCAACCTAATAGCAGTCAGGTAGACAGTTTATTAAATAATAGTGCTTATTTTCAGGGATAAATGGATACCCATCCATTTATTGCCTAGAGTGATCTTATAAAAACATCATTCTGCTATATCTTGTAGAATCATGAAACTTCACAGTTTCACATAGAGATAGTGTCCCTATTCTCCAATTTAAGTTGTAGATACTTCTTTAGTTTATGAATAAATTCAAGAATATATGTTTAATAATTAATGGAAAAATCAAGTTTGTATGTTTGCATAAAGAAATTAAACATAGTATATAAAGTCTAATGACACTATTAAGTTGTCAATGATACAATTTCACTGTTTTCCATTTTAATGCTAAACCTAACTTTTTATTCTAAAGACTTCTGAAATACTTGTTATTGTATGACTGGAGAAAGACATTTGAAGTTTAACAGTTTAAAAACTTAGAAGTCCCATACACCAAAGTTTAGATAATAGAAATATTTAACTTTTTTTAGACATTGTAAAAAAAATCATTTGTTCACTGTGGTAATTGGTATGTCCATTATTGGTATACCTGAATGACTTAGATGTAAGAAGTAAAATTTTATAGTAAGAATGGGATGATCCTTAAATGCAGATTTTTGTAATTCTAATTTACTTCTAATGGATTCTAAAACAAGAGTGCCTAATAACAGGTCTTCTGGGTTCTCATAGATAATGCAGGAGTGTTCATTCACACAGACTGTGAATCACATGTTTCTACTTGAAATTTATGGAATCATAGCATGGTGTGCTCTTTGTTTGGACAGAGTCAAAGATGATGTAAATCTGATAGGCTTTCTGGCAGGAATAGTTTATTATTTCCTCTCAAGTGAGTTGATGGAATGAATTATAAAAAATCAGCATCCTTTGATGTTTCGTCTAGTAAATAGCAATTTGAATTATATGGAAAAAAATGCAGCGTTAGCAAATACATAGAAACTAAGAATCAAATGCTTATTATGAATTTACCAGTGGTGATAGAAGACCTCCATGTTTCTTTAAGAGATTAGTATCATTATGTTAATATTTGGAGACACATAATTAGGGATTCCGTAGCTAGTCTGTAACTGATTTTTATTCCTACTTTGTAGTATATGTTTCTCCTCCAGTGCTCCATCAGTGATCTTTAGCTTGTCTTCTGTGGAATAGAAAAGATTGTGTTGATACAGTTATACTTTATGGACTTACTCTTTTTAACAGGTAAAGTTCAATCTTTCTAAATATTACAATAAATTATGTAAATATTACCAAACTTAATTGAAATTAATAATTCAAATCTCTTGCAAATGAGAATTGTACATAAAAGGATGGATGGATGTTTTCTCATTACCAGTGAAGTAGGGATTATGAACAAGGACACGTCAACTCTAGGATAAATCATCCTTGCTCTGATACATTGCAAAATATGGTTCTTTCTGAAGCTCCTCTGACTTACTCACAATGTACAAACCAAAGATGTTATATACAAGAATACAGTTTTATTTTACTCATTCTGATTTTTCTATTACCCATATAGCAGTTGGATATTTTGATCTCAGACATTATATGTGTGGAGTTGGTGCTGTTTTGATCAGAATAAGGCTGGATAGATTTTTAAGTAGTATCCTACGGGAAATACAAAATCATTCTACTTTATGTATGAATGCTTGAATTCAACTGTAAAGTAATTTTGCAAATTATATTCCATGAATTTACATAACACATCTTGTCTTTTTTCTTTATATTTCCTTTCAGTGGGTAACAAAACCATGTGTAATGCTTCATTTTTTTCTTGAGAGAAATGTTTCTAGTTGAAAAAATTATTCCACAGTGAGGAAAGATATATGTAGATGATGTTGTTAAAGGAAGTTTTAGCATGTCATTATGGACAATTTTCAGTAATGTGTTTGTCTCTCTGTCCATATCAGGGACTTATATTCATTTTACAGACTTCATGATAAGAGATAAACACAGAACTGTAAATTGTTAATTCTTGGTCTCTTTTAGGATGCGACACTTAAGTATGTTCTTTAAACTTTTCTCAGAGATTTGTATGTAATTCTTTGCAGTGAGCCTTAGTTTTTTTTGCTATACATTTCAAAATATCTTTTATATTCCTAATGAGAGAATATAGAAGTTCTCTTAAGAGAGAAAGGCATAGATTAAATAGTTCTTTCATAAGTCTTTAAGCTAGATAAAATTATTGCTCATATCATTCATTAGAGAATAAGGGTTGTTTTGAAGAAAAGCTGTTTGATTACTTTGAATTCCAGTAAAATGTGCCCGTCTCTAGAATTTACTACTAGGTTGTGATATATCTGAGAGCAGAGAGTAATTTTAAATATAGCAACTAAAAATAGAGCAATTCTGACACCTTTCTAGATTCAACCTCAAGATTTTGGTTTAAATGGCCATTACAATGTAAAATGGCTTACCTATATCAGTGATTAAGAGAAAATTGAGAGATACTTGACTATTTTTGGTGGTAAATTCAATGTTATGCTGATGGAGCTTTTTATTATATGAACTTTAATTAAGTTGATTATATTAAAACTTATAACCTGTTTCTTATTTAGTTGAATTATGCTAGCTATGGATTAATTTAGGAAGCTTATTTTCATAGGCAAATTAAATTACCAAACTTTAATATGCTTAACCATTTAAAATATCCAAAAAACTTTAAAATAGCTCAAATGGATTTTACAATTAAACTTAATTAGAGTTATCATTTCAGTGTCACAAAAGTTGCATAATAATGTAAAGTAAGTGATCTCTATGAAAATGCACATTAAGTTATTTAAGTTCAATTTCTTGCTGTAAAATAATTTTTCAATAATTTAATACCAACGTTTTAAATAGTCATTTGAATTTTTTAAAAAGCTAATTCAATGCAGAATATATTATCCTCTATATGTGTATATATGTATGTACACCCAGGAATTATGCATAAAGTAAAATTAATGTAAGTACACCCTAGGTTTTGTTAAAAGAGAAATTGTAAGTCCTATTTGGGTACATATAGCATGGCTTCTGATACTAGATGTTAATCTTTCTACAGAAGTAATGAAGAGTCATAGATATAACAAAAGAAACTAACTCAAATATTAACTCATAAAATTATAGCTTTTAACAAGTGAAAGCAAATTTATTTACTAAAATGAAGAAACTAATTGACAGAGTTAGATCTGACAGATTGATTAATCATACCTCACATGATTATTAGAGAGTAATGTCTTGATTGTAAGAACAATACTTTTACATAACAAGACAAACTAGAATCCACAAGATCTTAAAACTGGTTCATAAATCTTTCCTGCTATAATTAGCAGAAAGAATTAATACATATGATTCAACTAAAAGGTGCTTATTAGGTTATTTGAGGAAATGGGTACCTCAAGTTGTAGATATACACTGGACAGTGGAACATCTTATATATACATATGTGAGTGTACACACACAAATGCCTCACAAAAGCTAAACATTTCTATACTTGGGAATATTGTGGAAGTGTTGAGTCAGAGCAACCTGTGATTGGATTGTCAGCCTGATATTCCCTAATATAGGTTATGGAAAATTGTGCTTTATCAGTTCAAAGGATTGTAGTCAGGATTCATGGTTATATATATGAATCTCTTTGTACTATGACTTTCTATGATCAGAATTCAGTAATTTATGGTATTTTTAATGCTGTTAGGTGTGTCCATTTTTTACAGATGTGGATATAGTATTACAGATCTTTTTCAATCTCTCTGTTTCTGACATTGTTGACTACCTTCTCATTGTTGAAAACTTGTAGTTTTTGACATGATTTTGATGCTATCTTGATGATTTTCTTACATCACAGACGTTTTTCTGTATTGACTCAGTCTAGTCATTCTCCCTCATCTTTATGTAAAGTTTTTCCTTCACATTCATTTTTGATTTCTTTAAACCTGTCCTTTTCTTCTTGATGTAGACTTGATTTTATACTAATACTTGTGGTCATAGATCGTTACCAATTTTTTTCAAGAGCCAATTCTGAATTCTCTCCATAGAGTGCCATTTCCAAATGAAGGAGATTTTTAAATTGGCCTCAAATTTCAATATCCCCAAATCAAATGTCCTCCTCCTTTCTGCATCTCCTTTTTCAATTCTTTGCTTTGTTTCATCTTTGAAGTTATAACCCTCAATGTGTCTTTTAAAAATTATTTTTCTTGACTCCTATCAGGTCTGAGTCTTCATACCCTGACATCCCAGTATAACATGGCAAAATTATTATACCTTTTTAAAATTTAATATAATTGTTTCAGTGTTCCAAGATTCATTGTTTATGTATGACACCCAGTGCTCCATGCAATACATGCCCTCCTTAATACCCACCACCAGGTTCACCCATCCCCCCACCCCTTTCCCCTCCAAAACCCTGTTTGTTTCTCAGAGTCCACAGTCTCTCATGGTTCATCTCGCCCTCCGATTTACCCCAATTCACTTTTCCTTTCCATCTCCTAATGTCCTCCATATTTATCCTAAGGCTCCACAAGTAAGTGAAACCATATGATAATTGACTTTCTCTGCTCAACTTATTTCACTCAGCATAATCTCCTCCAGTCCCATCCAGGTTGATACAAAAGTTAAGTATTCTTCTTTTCTGATGGCTGAGTAATATTCCATTATATAGATGGACCATATCTTCTTTATCCATTCGTCTGTTGAAGGACATCTTGGCTCTTTCCACAGTCTGGCTATTGTGGCCATTGCTTCTGTGAACATTGGGGTACAAATGGACCTTCTTTTCACTATGTCTGTATCTTTGGGGTAAATACCCAGTACTGCAATTGTAGGGTCATAGGGTAGCTCTATTTTTAATTTTTTGAGGAATCTCCATGCTGTTTTTCAAAGTGGCTGCACCAACTTGCATTCCCACCAACAGTGTAACAGGGTTCCCCTTTCTCCACATCCTCTCCAACATTTGTTGTTTTCTTTCTTGTTAATCTTTGCCATTCTAACTGGTGTAAGGTGGTATCTCAGTGTGGTTTTGATTTGAATTTCCCTGATGGCTAATGATGATGAACACTTTTTCATGTGTCTGCTAGCCATTTGTATGTCTTCTTTGGAGAATTGTTCATGTCTTCTGCCAATTTTTTAACATGATTATGTGTTTTTTGGGTGTTGAGTTTGAGAAGTTCTTTATAGATCTTGGATATCAGTCCTTTGTCTGTAGTGCCATTTGTGAATATCTTCTCCCATTCCGTGGGTTGCCTTTTTCTTTTGTTGACTGTTTCCTTTGCTGTGCAGAAGCTTTTTATCTTGATGAAGTCCCAAAAGTTCATTTACGCTTTTGTTTGCTTTGCCTTTGGAGACGTGTCCTGAAAGAAGTTGCTGTGTCTGATGTCAAAGAGGTTACAGCCTATGTTTTCCTCTAGGATTTTGGTGGATTCTTGTCTCCCATTGAAGTCTTTCATCCATTTTGAGTTTATCTTTGTGTATGCCATAAGAGAATGGTTGAGTTCCATTCTCCTATAATTTGATTATTTTGCTTTATTTACTCATTACAAATACTTTTCAGAAGTCAAATTGTTCACATAATTCATTACTTTTTGCCAGACTGTTTCTAATATATCATTCAAGTTATGTCGCTTCCTGCTCAGCGATATTCAATTGTTCTACATTATCAAGAGTATCAAGGGATTGGGGCACCTGGGTGGCTCTGTTGATTAAGCAATTAACTTTTGTTCTCAGGGTTGTGAGGTCAAGCCCTTAAAAATAATAAAAAAAAAAAAAAGGGAAAAATTCGAATGATCCCCATTGGGTGGTTGTGGAATCATTAAAAAAAAAAAAAATCAAGGGGTTAACTCCTTAAATTGAAAGTGCAGATCATACAGCCTTTCTTAATTACTACACAAATATTTTAATTTACATATATTAAACTTGTTACTCAAGTAAAACTAGTGTTTTCACATATCTTTGCTTTTGTAAACCTCATCCTAAGCCTCTTTCACGTATTTCCTCAGGCAAATATTTTATGATCTTGAAAAAACAACTTACAGTCCCCTTTCACTGAAGTTTCTGGTGGAAGTAATTTCTTCCTTTAAAAATTCTTATGACGGGGCACCTGGGTGACTCAGTGGGTTAAACCTTTGCCTTCGGCTCAGGTCATGATCCAGGGACTTGGGATCAAGCCATGCATCAGGCTCTCTGCTCAGCAGGGAGCCTGCTTCCCCATCTCTGCCTGCCTCTCTGCCTACTTGTGATCTTTCTCTGTCAAATAAATAAAATAAAAATCTTTAAAAAAAAATTCTTATGACAATTTCCTGTCAACTTACCAATTTATTACCACTACCAGAGTCATTTTTCCCCCAGTTTCTTAAGTACTTGGCCAGTGTATTATTTGCTTTTTAATCCTCTTAATCTCAATGTTTAAAACAAAAACAAAAAAATACAAAAACCTCCATGCAGGATTAACTTTCCACAGTGCTTGTTACTCTGTTATGCATCTAAGTGCTCAGAAATGGTTGAGTAAACATTTCATTTTCATTATATATGTTTTAATGAGTAGACTTAAGATCATAATGAAGAAAAGCCTACATTTTTACAGTCACACATTCATGGGAGTAAGAAAGAATGGATCACCTCTTTTAGTAAAATTTGTTTATTGAACTTAAATCATGAAAGATCAAGCAAATAGTAATATTAAATGATGTGTAGAAAAGGATTAATTCAACACCTAAAAAATAAAATGAACAAATATATTAATATAGGCATAAAATTAGTAGTATACATTTCAGTTGTGCATAGTGGGCCATACTGTTCAATTATCATTGTTAGAAAGGAAAACTGAGTAAATTTTAAATATCTCACTGGTTTTATTCAGTGATTCATGAGTTGGACAGCATCCAGTCTAGCAGTTAGATGTTTTGAAGAGCTATACAAAGTGAAAGACTTTATGGTAGAAGAGAGCAAGAATAAGGAAATTACACTAGGCAAAGAGAAAATTGGTTTTTGCAAGGTTACTTTCCTTTAGGGAATATGAAGGGTCTGTCAGATTATCTAACTAGTACTGATCAGGCAATTCCTGATGTACTGGTTTAAGATTCCATTTCTGATACAGCAGAAACTAAGTCTCAGTTTGATGATGTGGGGTTCAGCATAAGTAACTCTATTTTGAAACTGTTGCCTTATTTTTGTTTGCTATTATTTTATTTTTTATTGTGTTATAGTGGAGAAATATCAGTAGTTTCAGGTGTAAAGCATAACGATTTGATATTTGTATGCATTGTGAAATGATTAGCACACTGTCTAGTTAACATCCAGAACCTTACATAGTTACCAAGTATTTTTTTTTCTGTGATGAGAGCTTTAAGATCTACTCTCTTAGCAACTTTCAAATATGCAAAATAGTAACTGTAGTCCCATACTATACAATACACTCTATGACTCACTTATGTTATGACTTAAAGACTATACCTTTTGATTCCCTGCAACCATTCCCCAACCCCACTCCCCAGCCTCTGGCAACCTCTTATCTTTTTGTATATATAATCTTAGTTATTTTTTCAATAGTCCACATATAAGAGATTATATGGTATGTGTCTTTCCATTTGACTGATTTCCTTTAGCATAATGCCTTTGAGATCCATCTATGTTGGTGCAAATGACAAGATTTCATTTTTTTATGGCTGCATAATATTTTAGACTGTGTGTTTTGTGTGTGTGTGTGTGTGTGTGGTATGTATACCATATGTTCTGTATTCATTAATTCATTGGTAGACATGTAGGTTGATTCCATATCTTTGATATTATAAATAATGCTGCAAGAGCATGAAGATGCGAATATCTTTTTGAGTGTTTTCATTTTCTTTGGATAAATACCTGCAAGTGAAATTACTGAATAATATGGTAGTTCTTTAAATTTTTTGAGGACCCTGCATGCTGGTTTCTATAATAGCTGCCCCAATTTACATTGGTACCAACCATACACAAGAATTTCATTTTCTCCACATCCTTGCCAGCACTTGTTACTACGTGTCTTTTGGGTAATAGACATCCGAACAGACATGAGGTGACATCTTATTGTGTTTTGATTTGCATTTCCCTAATGACTAATAATGTTGAATTATGACTAATTCAACTAATGTTGAATGACTAATAATGTTTTCATGCACCTTCTTTGGGAAAATCTCCGTTCAGATCTTCTGCCATTTTTAAATCAAATTGCTTGTTATTTTTGCAGTTGAGTTGGATATTAATCAGATAAGATTTGCAAATATTTTATCCAATTCAGTAAGTTGCCTTTTCATTTTGTTGATTATTTCCTTTGCTGTGCAAAGGTTGTTTTTATTTTATTTTATTTTATTTTATTTTATTTTATTATTTTATTTATTTTACTTATTAATGATACATAGATAGATTGACGGAGGGAGGGAGAGAGACCGGTGGAGGTAGAGAGAGGGAAAAGGAATAGAGAGAGAATCTTTTTTTTTTTTTAAAGATTTTATTTATTTATTTGAGAGACAGAGAAAGTGAGAGAAAGCATGAGAGGAGAGAATGTCAGAGGAAGAAGCAGACTCCCTGTGGAGCTGGGATCCCGATGTGGGACTCGATCCCGGAACTCAAGGATCATGACCTGAGCCGAAGGCAATTGCTCAACCAACTGAGCCACCCAGGCACCCTAGAGAGAGAATCTTAAGCAGCCTTCATGCCCAGGACAGAGGCTCAATCTCACATACCTGAGATCATGACTTGAGCTGAAATTGAGTCAGATATTTAACTGATGAGCCACCAAGGCACTCTGGGATTGTCTTATTTTTTTTTTATCATTAAAATGAATTTATATTGTGGTATTCATATTTACCATCAGTGATTGCCTTCTCTGTTTATGTCATATTTTGTCTTTTCCAATCAATTGTACCATGAGCCTTTCTTTTAAGATTGTATGAATTATGAGGTCCTATTTCTTTGAGGGACCCTCAACTAGCGTTTCTTGAAAAAGTAACAACAAAACTAAATGAAAGTAAAGACAAGTTTACAGAAACAAATTTATGTCTATAAATTAGAGCATTCCAAGATTATTCAGTCCTTTCCTAGTGAAAGTTTATAAATGCATTGTGTAAGTGGCATTTTGTAAGTGAAATTGCAAATAACATTTAAAGAATTAGACAAAAAGGTAAATTTCATATTTCAAGTTCATATGAATTTCCTCATGTAGAAACAGCAAATATGTGTTAGAGGCAACAAATTATTTAAAAATTTGGAATATATTCTAGATCAGTCACAAACATAGAAAATCGAATCTGTGACCTCTTTTTTGATATGCTTGTCTTTTGCATATAACTTTAAAATAAGTCATATTTTCCTTTTTCTTTCAAATTATGAAGGAAATATTTTAGCATTGAACTACTGAACAGAAACCAGTTAACTGATGTTCCACTGAATTTTCAATACTGCCTCCAAATAAAAATGGGTGAGATCACAGAAAAGCATGTTTTGTGTTAAGCCATATAGTAGAGTATAAGTGATTTGGAGAACTGTAAGACATTTTCCTGGAATGACAAGATTATGAAGTTGGGATTCCCATAGGTATTTCTCCCATAGTGTGAGATATTATTCTGGTGAGGGCCTCTGAGGACAGCTTTCTGGATTAACCCTGAATGTCGATGCTTAGAAATGCTTCTTCATCCTGAATGGAGGATATGTGTATCATGTCTCTTGAAATATTTTATTCTAAAACACAGTAAAAAAAACATGATCTATGTTGTACCATCTTTAAAAAATTTAAGACAGTCTCACCTTCATCCCTCTACCTTTCATAATGTAACTAATGATTCTCACTTAAAACCTCCAAATTCTTTTTCAAGACACTCTTCACCTCTAGACACCAAAAATTGATCCTTAAACACTGGTTTTTATTATGAAGCCATTTAGGATAAAGGTGGTTTTTGGCTTCAATTGCCAGAATAATGAGCGAATTTTATAGAAATTAAGTTAATTTGACTTTTGCCTCAATGATATTTAGCCTTTACCATGTACAATGTAGAAAATGTTTTATGAAGATACACAACTTTCAAATGAAACTGCAGTGTCCTTCTCATGCAGACATTTTGAAGAATATTTTAAGAAAAACTGACGAGAGGATTTCTTACGAAGCCTAAAGAACATTTACTATCCTCTCTAATGTGATGTAGCCTATTATAATTTAGGATGTTTTTGAAATACTATCATTTTCCCAAAGAATTTTTGTTTAGAAAAAAATAATTAGAATACTAAAACTTGGGCAGGTCATTTCCAATGGTTTGTTTTTGTTTTTTGTTTGTTTACTTTTAAAGACATTTCTTTCATCACTTCTTTGTGTTAATGGTAGGTATTGATTTGTATGGTATATGTTATGCATAAAATAACCAATTTCTACCCAGCGAACAAGGGACATGTCATCAGTGCCTCTGAGTTACTGCCTTGTTCCATAGTTGTTAAATTATACTGCTCAAATGTAGATAAATAAGAACTTCAGAAGAACTTCTGCCCAACTGTAGGATAAGGAAAAGGAAGTAACTTAGGACAGAATACAAAACAGTGGCTCCAAGTGGCATGAGTATAAAAGATGCTTTCAGGAAAGGGCACTAGATGAGACTTTACCTTATAGACCTTTAGGAAAACTAAGATGTATTTAAATACAATAACATTGTTTGGAAAAGTTCACCACAGTAAGACATTAGATGAATAAGTTTAAAGAAATAACCTTATTTTAATAAACCCACGTGTTCTCTTCACATCCTGCCAAATATTTCAATTCTGTTTCCTAGTTGGCATTATTTCAATGTATTCTTTATTCAGCTGCAAGTGTAATATATCATGATACTAATCTGAATATATTTCCTCTCTCTTCTAAAATTTTTCAGTGATTTTCTATAACTAGATAGATAAAGGTCAACTAGGACTTTCTATAATTCCTAAAAATATCTCATATTCTAAACCTCGAGAGACCAGAAGTTGCTCATAGACAAGTATTTTGTTTGATATTAAATACACACCAACTAGTACAGTATTATTAAATGTATGGATGCTGACACACAGACACCACACACAGACACACACAACTGAACAAAGGAAACATATGTCAAAAGTAAAAGTAGGTGAATGATCGATTAATAAAACTATAGAAGTTGAAAAAGTGTTTTATTCAGTAAATGATTAGACATATCTCAATGGAACAGATCGAGAGTGAAGAAACAGACATAAACATATAAAGTCATCTGATTTATGACAAAGGAATAGACAAATCTTGAGGTAGGCAAATACTTATCTAATATAACAAGGACTAACCAAAAACTAAAATTTTAATAAACTGGACTCTATTAAGATTAAAAATGTTCATCTTAAGACTCTCCTATGAGAGTGAAATGATACTCCACGGACTGGGAAAAGATATTTGAAATTTATTTCACCCATTTAATTATTGTAATGAGTTCTGAAGAAAAATTTGACTAGCGGTGCCTGAGTGGCTCAGTTGTTAAGCATCTTCCTTCAGCTTAGGTCATGATCCTAGTGTCCTGGGATCAAGGCCCACATTGGGCTCTCTGCTTGGTGGGAAGCCTGCTTCTCCTTCTCCCACTCCCGCTGCTTGTGTTTCCTCTCTTGCTGTGTCTTTCTCTGTCAAAGAAATAAAATCTTAAAAAAAAAAATTCAACTATACAAGCCAGTAGGAAAACAAGCAAAAATATTAATAGACACTTTACAAAATAAAATATCTAAATGCCTTAGAAATAAATAAAAAATATTCAACCTTATTAGCCACAAAGAAAATGCAAATTAAGCACAAGGAAATATCTTTGTATACCCAGCAGAATGGCTAAAATGAAAATAGACAATTCCACGTGTTTAAAAGGCTGTGATAAGTCTAAAGCCACCAAATTTTTGGTACACTACTACTGGGCACATAAAACCCCTTTGAGAAGCTGTTCAGTGTTATCCATTAGAGCTGGCCATATATGTATCAAGCTATAGAATGTCTCCTTCAGGTATGTCAATTCCATAATCCCTGGAATCTGTGAACAAGTTAACCTTCCATGCTAAAAGAAATGTGCTGAGATGGTTAATAATCTTGAGACAGGAGATAATACTGATTATCTAGGTGAGCCAAATGTACTGTTAAGTTATTATTAAGAGGTACTAAGAGTATCAGAATTGGATAGGGACAATGGAAGGGTAGAAGCAGAGGCCAGAGAGCATATTGGCTCTCTCATATTGAAGGTACTGGGAGAGGCTTTGAGACAAAGAATATAGGTGGCATCTAGAAACAGAAAAGGAAAGGAAATGGATTCTGTCCTAGGTCTAAGGACCTAGGTCTAAGGAATGTAGACCTGACAAACCAATTTTAGACTTCTGACACCTAGAATTATGAGAACACATTTGTGTCTCAGTAAGCCACTAAGTTTGTGATAATTTTATACAGCAGAAATAGGAAATGAATGCAATATGCATGTCCTTTTGTACAATAATTCTATTCCTAGGAGTGTACCCAACAACATTTTAACCCTAAGTCCATCAAAACACATGCATTGCTATTTCTATTAGACCCACACTGGAAACTACATGAGTGGCTATCAAAGTTTCATGGATGTAAAGTTGTGTATTCGCAGAATAAGATTTTTTACAGCACTGAGGATGTATGAGCTACATTTTTATGCAGTAATTATTTTTGAACCTCACATGTGTAACCTTGAAAGAATTACAGCAGACACACAAATTATACGTGGTATGATGTCATTTATGTAAATTTCAAAAACAGGCAAAACCCATTTATGGTAGTGGAAGTTATCAAATTTCTTACCCTTGAGTATGTAGTGACTGAATAGGGATACAAAGGGGTGCTCCAGGTTTGCTAGTAGTAATATTCTTGGTTTTTATCTGCATGCTAGTAACATTTTAGGTGTGTGAGAATACATTAAAGTATACACTAAAACTTTTCCATATACACTTCATACAAATTTTAGAAAATAATATAAGGCATAGAAGGCATTCCTATCAGAAACTTTCCAGTGCATGATTAATGCTAGTTGATCATATAAACAAGAGGTCACATGTCACAAAGAAGATTTGAACTCAAAATATTCATCTGTCATGAACACTTTGGGCTATGAGGGGGAATATCTTGAATGCTTAAAACTATTAAAGAGATTTGTACCAAGTTAGACTGATGATGATTTTGAAAGCTTTTGAAAGTCAGTCAGGGTGGTGTTTTCTGATAGTGAGGCAAGAGCAAATTTCTCTTGCAAAACCCATTTGTTTCCTGACTTTTAAAAAAATATATGTTTATTTTTAAAAGATTTTATTTATTTGAGAGAGAGAGTGTGTGTGTGTGCATGGAGTGGGGCAGAGGGAGAAGAGAAAAAGGGAAAGAATCTCAAGCTGACTGTACTGAGTGAGCACAGAGCCTGACCAGAGTTTGATCTTAGAACCCTGAGATTATGACCTATGCTGAAACCAAGAGTTAGATGTTTGACTGAGCCCCCCAGGCTCCTGTTCCTGACTTTGTATTGTCTTTAAATTGTTGGTTGGAAGGCCAACCTTGCCCTGGTGGTTAATAAGGGTGCATTTTTTGCAGAGGGTGCGTGAGGAAAAGACGGTGTATGTACCCAAGGACTTTTGAAACCTACAGTGTGATCCATCCCAGTTGAGGACTAGTGACTCTTCTGTGCAGTGTTGATTCTTATTCAGGGGATGAGGGGGTGATGAAGTTCAACTTAATAATTTGCCATTAAGTTTTCTAGTACATGATATGTTTCATCCCCAATGGTGAATTTTTTAAGTTACAATAAGAGTTCTAAATTGAACCATAAAATATTTCTGCAAACATTTATCTTTCCCTGGACAACAACAAATTGCTTTATAGCAGAGCATGATAGAGTAACAAATAAGGAGAGAAAGTTAGCCATTACAAATCACTCTTATCCTCTCAGAACAGAAGAGGACATTAGACCCCTTGGAGACAGTCACCACATCATAACCATAGAATGTGGCTGTGGGTAAATCTCTCTCTGTAGGTTTTCCTTCTTTTTAAAGCAATCTGTCTGCCCAGTGTGGGTCCAAACTCATGAGATCAAGAATCACATGCTCTACCGACTGAGCCAGTCAGGTGCCCTTCTCCTCATAGGATCTTCTTAAGTAAGTTCTCTCCTAATTGTGTTTTTGAAACAATGAAAACATTTAACAAAGGAAACTGAAAAAAATTAATTATATGTTACCAATTTGAATATAAAGATCCAAAAGATTTCATAAGTTAATGGGAGAGAAAAGAGAATTTTAAGCTTATAAATGTTGAACTCAGACAACATAAGAATACAGTGATTTTGGGGGAAGTATTTCAGCACAGTTCAAATCAGGGTTAAAACTTTGGGTACCAGGATAACATCAGGCTTGTCTTCCCTTTAAGCAACTAGTTCCCCATGCCACACTAGCTACAGTGGCCTGCTGGCTGTTTTTCTAAAGTCCCATGGTTTCCTAACCTCATGGCCTTTGTAAGGAATCTTCTGTCCTCCTGGTGCACCATTTTCTCACATACCTGTTGTCTACACCAGTAGTTTTTAAAATAGAGAAGTCCCCCTTAGAGAGACACATAACCTATAGGAAAGTAAGCATTTATGTAGAACTATTATTTATATATTACTTTCATCTATAATAGATGCTAAACTTGGTAATGTATAGATTGGCATATATTCTTTTACTCTAATCGAATACCAGACTATCATCTGGCAGATGCCCTAGACAGGATATTTTGAAGGGAAGAGGGAGAATTCCACTATAGTGAAAAGTAGAAATGGTGTCCTCACACATTTGTTAATTTCTTGAGTAAGGTGCAGCATTAAAGTTTACATGTGAACAGTTAAATGGATTCAGAGATTATATATCTAGTTCTCGCTAAAATGGTCAATTAAATTTAACACACTCTAAGAAATATCAATCTAATGATGCAGGCAAAATTGAACATCAAGAAACTGGCAAAACTATAGTTCCCTTAATCCTAGTAGAATTTCATTCTTTCTTCCTTTTTATTATTTATTGGCTTATATTGCACTAAGAAATGAAGTTCTCATTAAATCTGAAAAGAATTGGCCTTTAATTAAAACATTTTCAAGAAGACCATTTGTTCTATGGATTATATTACTATCATTTAAGATGAACAATGACATATGCCTACATTTTGCTTTAAAAATATTTAAGAGATTGTGATGCTTTCATAATTTTTAAGATATTTATTAATAATCTTACCTTTACTTCATCCTCTTCACTTTTCATTTTACTTTTTACTGAAATTCATTAGTAGAGTAGTACATATATATAATTTGTAAATATGTGTGTATATGTATATGTGTGTGTAAACACATGAATATAAATTTATTTTGTGGGCTCATTTTTCTTATAGGGTGCACATTAAAAAAAATTCCAAATGGGGTAACTGAGTGGCTCAGTCAGTTAAGTGACCAATTCTTGACTTCAATTCTGGTCATGACCTCATGATTGTGAGGCTGGGTGTGGAGCCTGCTTAAGATTCTCTCCCTCACCCTCTACCCACCTCCCCAATGTTTGCAGATAACTGGTTTCATTTAGTTTAGTTTAGCAACTGCTTTTGATTGATATTCTGGGTCTCAGAAGAAAAGTAATTTTCTCAGGATACCTCTGAGTCCTGGACTAAATTAGATCCTTGAATTACACTCATGTTTCCCTATGCTTTCTTTTTTTTTCACAGCATTTACTACAGTGTAAGATATTTTTGTAGTTACTGATACACTTCTCTCTTTCTCACTGATCTGTAGATTCAAGAGGGCAGGCATCATACTTATTTTGCCACTCATCGTACGCACATTCTAAGTGTCTGGAATATCAGACACTTGACAATGAACACTTATTAATGAATAAAAAAAAATCATGTTGTTTACATGAACAGAAACCTAAAAAGATGCTGCCCTAAAGTGGAGAAAATGAAAAAAATATGTAAATATGTGACCAAATATTGCTATGCTTTGGTATAGTATACTAATGGTATAGTAGTTGAAGAGACCAAGCAGGTATAGAGCTTCTTTGGATTCTGAAGATGAGGGTATAAAGCTGACTTAAATTTTAGGCTTATTTGCATAAATGGATGAAATAATAAATAAATGAAAGCCAGCATCGTACAGTTTGTAGATATGTTATAGAGACAGATAATGCATTGATTTGATAATTTTTTCCCAAATCAAAAATCTCAAGTAATTTAGATTCTCATTTATAAATGCCTTAGTGAAACAACAATCACACAAGAAAATCAACAAGAACAAAAATCAGTTAAGATATATTGCTCAAGAACAATTTCCCAGCGTTCTTTATACAGACAAGTTTTACAGAGAAGAAGCATTTTGAGTGGGAATCAGAAGACATTCAAGAATGCTACAGTAAAAATAAAAAAGATTGTCCCTCTTATTTCTTTCTTTTTAAATAATTTTATTTAATTTTACATATGTATGCACTTACATATATTTTATGTGAATGCATAAATGTTTAATAGTCAGCAATATATCTATTTTTACCCTTACTTCCCTTCCTATAACTCCCCACTCTGTGCTCAGTGGAGAGTCTGTGTCCAAATGGTGTGCACTTCTACTCTTACATATCCCACAACTCTATAAAAATTAATGTAAATCTACCAGAAACAGATGCTAGAGTTTTATCCTCTAGTTTTAAATATAAAACTAAAAATGTTTCTTCTTCTAAAGAGGTGTGTGTGTGTGTGCATGTGTGTGAACTCTCTATAGATAGAATTGGAATATGCAGAAGTATTCAAATAAAAACATACCTTCATTTTCATGTCCACTGTAAGTTTTTAAAAAATACATTCAATTTTGGAAACATTTATGAGAAATTTGTTGAAAAAAATATAGGTCTGTTTACAGAGTGATTTGTGTGTGTGTGTGTGTGTGTGTATCAAAGAAAGCTAAAGTTTTCCATGTAAGTGACTTTTTTCTCCTTTAACATGAAAATTGTATATATTGAAGCAATTGTAAGGGATTAAAAATAGATATATCGAATATATGTGGAAACTAAGAATATTTTGAAAGTACACAAGATAAATTTTACAAAAATATTATTTTATATTTTATATATTTCTCTTTGATTTACTATTTTTAGTCCTCATTAATAACTTGTGCATGTTTGATGCCTTCTATGGAAAAGCCAACATATTTGGCAAATATTCAGTCTTTTCCCTAGGTTAGGGGCTCTAGGACCTCTCTATTACCCACATATTATCTATAGGGTAATTGCCATTCAATATTTGGTGTAATCATGGAGCAATTTCAGAAAATTCTAGCACTTCTAGTTTTTATTCCTACATTGCATAGTATATTAGGATTCTTAATATGGATAAGTTTTGAATAGATTTTCTGAAATATTTTCCAGGTTCTTTTTGTAGTTTCTGGACTTGAATTCATATATGAAAGTAGCAGTGCATGTTATTAAAACAAGGATATAGTTGAGATTCACAGTACTCCTTCTACAGCTTAGCAAATTGAGGATGTTTTGGTGCAACACTACCTTTCCTGTAAGTGTCTTATACATGGTCCATGCATCAGAAAGCTAGACTTCTTAACTTGGCAAACCTAACAGACTTACACTGCCACATTTGCCCAGCTTATTCATTGATCCCCTTTCTGAGGTCTCTACAGTGCTTGGAAATTTTTTTTTTTTTTTTTTTAATATCCCCAACGTGGCTGTGGAACTGAGCCCTCGGCTCATGTCTTTGGCAATCTTCAGTTCTCTCCCATCTGTGCTTGGTCTGCTGATGAAAGCTGTCCTCAGAATCAACAGGCAGACTGGGACTCTTACCAGATATATATACATTCACATTTAATTTTGCAGAACAGGAAGAAATTTCATAGACTATGTTAAATAGCACAGACATGAAAATGTATTTTAAAAATACAAAAGTTGAAAATAAAAGAAGAGGAAAAAACTGGTAAACTATTAAACAGCTTGTTGGAAAGCTGTTTGTTGAGTCTGTTCTCTGTGTTTGGATTTTACACAACAAAAGATAAAAGGTAAATTGGATAGCAAAGAATGATAGGGAAAGAAAGATATGCTTTGAAAGCTTTAGAATTAGTATTTCCAGGAATCTGGAATAAAACTTCTTTATAAATTAGTATAATTTTAATACTGTATTTCCTGCTAAGTTGAAAGAGGAAATATTCTGGCTCAAATATTACCATTGCTGACAAAAGGAGTATGGACACTTGTATGCAGAGAAATAATTTTTATCCCAGAAGTAAATTTAAGATTTTATTACGGGTTGCTTTCTTTGGAAACATTTTGAAATGTAACGAATATTGTCTTCTCTACCACCAGGAACTTAATGTTGTTCCTGGTTCGGTAACTGCAATATAAGATGTGATTAAAATTTTACAGCAAGTTATTTCAGCCAACTTAGCACATTCCTCTATCTTCACCCACATGGTTATTTTATGGGACGTCTTGCCTTTAGCTGCATTCATGCCCATTTGAATTTTTCCTAATGCCACCCTCTGTGTTTATTTCCATATTGCTCATTCTTTTTTTTCTTCACAGTGCTGTAATTTGTCTCCTCTTAACCTCTTTTATTGTGTTTGTGGATCATATAATCTATTTTGGAGAAAAAATAAAAAGACTTCTTAGCTAACTTCAGCAGTAATTCATGTTCTTACTGCAATGGAAGGTACTTTTTCATAGATAAAATAATGTAGCATCTCTCTTAAGGACTCTTCCTACTTAAACCTTTGCAAATGCAAAGGGGAATTAGGTGAATAATACAGCCTGCCTATTGCATTAAACAAGAAAGCACTGTACTTCTGCCTTTAGAAAGCTCTTTACTCTTTAAAATGCATACTATCCACTTTTCTGTTCTTACTCTTGCTGTTACCTGCTATGCTCTAATATACACATCTGTTTTCAATAATGACTTTAGATCATTGCCTAACTTTTAGTTTGTCAGGAAATTATTCTTGGAAAATTGAATATTTTATTTTATTTTTTTAGTAATTTTTCCCTAACATTTAGGCCACAGAATTCCTTGAAACATTTGATTCCTGTGAATTTCAGTTCTATTTTATTTTACCTCTTATAGGAAGACCACAGTGAAAGTTACATTAATGTTTGATATTGACCCTACTACAGTCTTGGGAAATTCCTCTGTGGTTTAGTACCTTACCCTTCGAGTATTAGGATTACTTTGCCTCAAATAGCTCTGAAAAAAAAAAAAAACTTTTTAAAAAGATTTTATTTGAGAGAGAGAAAGTGTATGCATGAGAGAGAGCATGAGAGAGTGTACGTCATGGAAGGAGGGGTACAGGGAGAAGCGGACTCCCTGCCCAGTAGGGAGCTCTATATGGGGCCGGATCCCAGAATCCTGGGATCATGACCTGAGCTCAAGGCAGATGCTTAACCAACTGAGCCACCCAAGTGCCCCAATTAGCTCTTCTTATCCACTCTACATTGTATCCTTCACAAACTATCCACAGACTCCATCTGCCTTTTTCCCCATCTAGTCAAGATTCTATTAACAAGTCCTTTAAAAATTCAGTTAAGTCAGTTTTCTTTTCTACACAGTTGCTAATCAATGCACAATAAGTATATTATATCAACTTGTGGAATGTAGGTTACCAATTAACTTATAGATAGTTCCATGCAGTCTGAGGTAAATCTATGGAAAACTTTGCATATAAACATCCCAAATGGATAAATAAGTCATATAGGATCATCTAACTAGGAAACATATTTGTTTTTTTTGTTGTTTTGTTTTTTTTCTCCCCAAATATGTTTATTTTAATTTTTCAGTGTTACAAGATTGATGGTTCATGCACCACACCCAGTGCTCCATGCAATACGTGCCCTTCTCAATACCCACCACCAGGCTCGCCCCTCCCCCCCACCCCATTCCCTCCAAAACCCTCAGTTTGTTGCTCAGAGTCCACAGTCTCTCCTGGTTCATCAACCCCTCTGATTCCCCCCATTCACCCTTCCCTTCCTTCTCATGATTTTCTTTATACTCCACACGTAAGTGAGACCATAAGATAATTGACTCTCTCCGCTTGGCTTATTTCACTCTGCATAATCTCTTCTAGTCCTGTCCATGTTGATACAAAAGTTGAATATTCATCCTTTCTGATGGAGGCATAATATTCCATTGTATAGATGTACCACATCTTCCTTATCCATTAACATTTAACAAGGGCTCATCTGTTGAAGGGCATTTTGGTTCTTTCCACAGTTTGGCTATTGTGGCCATTGCGGCTGTGAACATTGGGGTACATGTGGCCCTCCTTTGTACTGCATCTGCTTATTTGGGGTAAACACCGAGTAGTGCAATTGCAGGGTCATAGGGTAGCTGTATGTTTAATTTCCTGAGGAATCTCCATACTGTTTTCCAAAGTGGCTGCACCAACTTGCATTCCCACCAACAGTGGAGGAGGGTTCCCCTTTCTCCACATCCTCTCCAGAATTTGTTGTTTACTGTCTTGTTGATTTTGGCCATTCTAACTGGTATAAGGTGGTATCTCAGTGTGGTTTTGATTTGAATCTTCTCCAAAGAAGACGTGTCTGTTCATGTCTTCTGCCCATTTTTTGATGTGATTATCTGTTTTGTGAGTGTTGAGTTGAGGAGTTCTTTATAGATCTTAGATATCAGACCTTGTAGTGTCATTTGCGAATATCTTCTCCCATTCTGTGGGTTTGCCTGTTTGTTTTGTTGACTGTTTAGGAAACATATTTGTAATGTATTTGTGTAATATTTTGGATAGTCACATTCATTATAAAATTAAGTGGAATTGCTGGATTGATGATAGATCTATTTTTAATTTTGGGGGCAACTTCAGTGCTTTCTACAGTGGTTGGACCAGTTTACAGTCTCAGAAATGTGTAAGGGTCCTCTTTCACTATATCCTCTCCAGCACCTGTTGTCTCTTATCCTCTTGAAGATAGTGTGTGAGATAATTCTAACCAGTGTGACATAATACCTCATTTCAGTTTTTATTGCATTTTCCTGATGATGAGTGATGTTGAGCATCCTTTTATATATTTGTCATTTTGATGTACTCTTTGGAAGAATGTCTATCCAGTTCTTCTATTTTTAATCAGATTTTTATTAAGTTATATAACTCTTTTATAAATTTTGGCTATTACCTCCTTACCTGATATATGGTTTTCAAAAGTTTTCTTCTATTCTGTAGATGGTTTTTTCATTTTATTAATTCTCTTACTGTGCAAAAGCTTTCAAGTTTGATGTAGTCCTGTTTGTTGATTTTTGTTTTTATTGTTTGTATTTTTGGTACCATGTCCAAAAAAATCATTGCCAAATGAATATCAAGGAACTTGTTCTACACATTTTCTTTGAGAAATCTTATCTTGTCAGGTCTTATATTTAAAACTTTGATCCATTTTGAGTTAACATTCATGAATGGTATTAAATAAGGAGTCCAATTCCATTGTTTTGTATTTTTTCCCATTTTCCCAGCACAATTTGTTAGAGAGACTACATTTTCTTCATTATTTTCTTGATTCCCTTGTTAAATGTTAATGGATAGTATATGCCAGGGTTTAATTTAGGTTCTCTATTCTGTTCTGTTGATCAATGTGTCTATTTTTGTGCTAGTACCATACTGTGTTTATTACTATAGCTTTGGAGTATAGTTTGAAATCAAGAAGTGTGATACCTTTGGCTTTTTTCCCCCCTCAGGATTACTTTGGCTATTTGGGTCTTTTGTAATTTCACACAAATTTAAGGATTGTTGTTATTTTTCTATTTCTGTAAAAAATGCTTTTGGTATTTTGATGGTGATTGCATTGAATCTGGAGATGCCTTCAGATGGTATGGAATATTTAACAACATTCCTGTGGTCTATGATCATCGGATGTCTGTCTATTTGTGTCTTCTTAGATATATTTCAACAAAGTATTATAGTTTGCATTTTCATATATTTCACTTCCTTGATTAAATTTAATTCTAAGTACTATATTGTTTTTGATGCTATTGTGAATAAGATAGTTTTCTTCATTTCTTTTTCAGTTGTTTCATTATTAGTGTAAAAAATGCAACTCAATGGTGCCAGGGTGGCTGACTCAGTTAAGTGACCCACTCTTCATTTTGGCTCAAGTCATGATCTCAGGGTCCTGAGATAGAACCCCATATTGGGCTCTGCGATCTGTGCTCAGTGAAGAGTCTGCCTCAGGATTCTCTCTCTCCCTCTCCCCTTCCCCTCTTGCTCTCTCTCTCTCAAGTGAATAAACAAATAAATCTTAAAAAAAAAAAGTGCAACTGATTTCCCTATGTTTATTTTGTATCCTGCCACTTTACTCAAGTTGTTGAGTAGTTCCAAGTGTTTTGATTCTTTGAGATTTTCTACATATATTATTAGCAAATAGGGACAATTTTACTTATTCCTTTCTGATTTGAAGGACTTTTACTTTTGTTGTCTTGACTAATTGCTCTCTCTAGTAATTTCAGTATAATAATGAATAGGAATATGAGAGTGGGAACCCATGCCTTGTTTCTGATCTTAGATGAAAAGCTTTCAATTTTTCCCTATTGAATATAATGTTAGATATGGGTTTGCCATACATGGCCTTTATTATAATGTATGTTTCTTCTTTACTCATTTCGTTAAGGATTTTTATCATGAAAGTACATTGTATTTTGTCAAATGTCTTTTGTGGTGATCATGTGATTGATATATTACATTTATTAACATTTATTACATTTATTACATTACATTTATTACATTTATTAACATTTATTAACTTATGTATGTTTAATCATTCTTGAATCCCAGAGATAAATCCCAATTGGTCATGGTATATAATACTTTTAATGTATTTTTAATTCAATTTGCTAATGCATTTGCATACACATATGTATATGGTTAAGTCTTATCAAACAAAAAGATAAGAAAGGAAAAAATATGTCCATTGGGCAAATTCTGAGGAAAAAGATGTAGGCTTCTATGTTCCTCCATTCCTGGTATTGGATAGAATGCATTTTTCTCTCTAATCCTGATATTCAAGGACAAAGGCAATGTGTCATTTCTCAGGGAGGCATATTTGAGTGTGATTTCAGGGCTTTCCTGGAGGACAAGTCCCATAAGCACATGCTGCTATGTGATCAGCCATAGTAACTGAGACTCAGGACTCTCAAAATGAAACCTAGTATACATCCTTAACCTTGATGTTGATCAGATCAACAACTTGTGCAAAGCAATTCTCATAAGTTCATAGGAACAACTTATTACTCAGATTTAAAGAATTATTAGTCATTAACATAAAGAACTTTCCAAAGAGCACATTCTCAGGGATTAACCAAGGTCCATCATGGCTCCAGGGAGTTTTGAAGATAAGCAAGGACTAGAATAAACAGAACTGTTATGTTAATTCTTTCTTCACAGGATCCCTTCCTCACACCAAAAATTAATTTCACGTAGAGTGTAGATGTAAATAGGAAAGCAAAATAACCAAACTTAGAGAAAATAATAGATACCTCCTTTACCGTAGGATTAGGAAGGTTTCTTAATTGGGAACATGGTATATAACCATAAATCAGAGAGAGATAAATTAGATTTAAATTAATAATTTCTGTTCATCAAGAGATGGAGTTAACATATGTAAAAGGAAAGACACAGATTTGGGGAGACATTTATAAGACATACCCAATGAAGAATTTTTAGCCAGTATATATAAAGAATGCCTACAAATCAATTATAAGTCCAGCAGAGAAATGTGCAAAATACTTAGGCTTCACAAAAGAGAATATCCAAGTAGGCAATAAGCATGAAAGTTTATTAAACCTCATTAGTAATCAAGAAATGCAAGTTAAAATCACAGTGAGATATTACTATTTACCCACCAGAATGACTAAAGTTCAAATGCTTCAAATTAAGAAATATTGGTGACAACATGGACAAATTAGAATTCTTAGGCACTGCGAATGGAAATGGGATTTTATGCAGCCATTCTGGAAAGGTGATTGCCATTATTTACTAATGTTAATGTATTAATGTCCTTTGACTTAAAAATTCTATTCCTGAAAATATAGCTAACATAAATGCATGCATATACTTACCAAAAGTTACTTACCAAAGAAATATCCATAAGTGACAAAAAATGGAAAAAATTAAGAGGTTCATCAGTAGAAGAATAGATAAAGAAATTATGGCTTATTTACGCAATGTTAAGTTTACACAACAATAAAAATAAAGCCCACTTGCCCTCATCAATGTAGGAGAATTTCACAAACATAGTGATGAGTGTAGAGCTAGGCAACTAGATACAAACATATGTTATGTAATTCAATTTATATAATGTCAAAAACAAGTAAAATTATTAATGCAATTTTGATACCTGGTTACTGACTACTTTTATGAAGGGAGAAATGATTATTAGATGAAAAAAAGGAAATTTAGAAATGTCGGCATTATATTTGTTACACTTCTCAATAGAAAAATGTTCAAAACACTATTAATAACAGTAAGAAAAATACCAGTGACCATCTTTTATTGAGCACATTGCCTGACTAATCTCATTTTATTTTACAAATACTCCAGGAAGGTAGATTATGTATCTATGGTTCTTTCAATGAAGGAAATTCAAAACAAACATAGTTATTTTGATTAAAAATCAAATTCATTATGAGTACTTGAAGTAGTTTGAAATGCTGAAGGAAAAACAACCAGACTTTGGAAGGCACACAAGTCAGAACAACTAATCAACATGTTCTTCTGAAGGCAACATTGGAAAAAAATCAGCTCAAGTAATTTCCTTCCTTTTGTCACTATATTAACTTCTTATTGCAGCTGTAACAAATTACCACACACTTAGTGGCTTCAAGCAACACATATTTATTCTCTTATAGTTCTAGAAGTCAGAAGTAAAAAATATCTCTACAAGTCTTTGTTCTTCCTACAGGCTGTGGTAGGAACTCTTGTTTTCTTACCTATTCCAGTTTCTAGAAACCACCTACATTCCTTAGCTCAAGACCACTTCCTTCATCTTCAAAACCAAGAGTATGCTATTATCTCTCCTCCCTGACATCTACTTCCATTCTCATATGTTCCCTCTAACTCATCTTCTTGCTTCTCTTTCATTAGAAATGTGTGATTGTATGGGGCTAGCCCAGACAATGCAGGATAATCTTTCCTTCTCACAGTCGTGCAAGTCTCTTTTAATTTGCAAGATAATACATTCACAGGTTTTAGGGATTAGGATATAGCTATTCTGGGTGGTAGGAATGGGGTGTATTTTCAGCATGACACAGTCATTTTGATTAAAATGAGCCTATTAGAAAGAAAATGTATTATGGTTATTTTATAGGCCTTATTTTTGGCAGGCAGAGTGCCATGATTGAACAGGCCATCAAGTCCATATCATGATATTTCAGGAATTGCTGTTACCAAACAAAAATATTAGGTAAAATTTGGAGCAGATTAACAACACCCACACAAATCACAGATTTTTATAGTTTGTGATTAGGATAATATTAGGTATTATGTTGTGGTCGTTTCAAAGTAATGTGGTGGTCATACAGCACAAAATTTAGTATGGCTATCAAGATTGATGCCACCATTCATGCTTTAAGAGGGTAGATAAAGGTCTATTACTAATTAATGAGGTTTTCTGGGAGAAGGGCTGACTCCTAAGCAAGTCTGAAATGGTTTGTGATAGCATGGAAGGGAGAGTGGCTTAGATTTTATTGTGGTTAGAGGGTAGGAATGTGTTGATGATTTTCACACACATGCTGCCTGGGGCCAAAGGAGGGAGCACACAGGCTCTTCCCCAGGTATAGGGTGGAAGGGTAAGGGGAGTATGGGGCTTAAAACCTATAAGGAGTTAAAAATAAAAAAGTGAAGTCACATGCTTTATTATTTATAATGACATTTTCCCAAGAATATACATGTCTTCCTTTAGATTAAATTCTCTTCTTCAAGAGATCCCTGAGAGAAATTTCAGCATAGAGAAATAAGATGCAAGTTAGAAGTACATTAGCAACAAAAACTTTATCCTGGTGATAATGTGGTGACAAAATACTTAATCCTAAGGTAAAATGTTTAATGTCACCTTCTCCATATATTTTAGAAACAAAAACAAGACCATATTAAATATGCATCATTAGACATTACTGGCCGTAATTCTTTCCTTTGATTTTGCTCTATTGACTTCCTGTTAACTTTTCAAATCATTCATTGATGATTTTACCGGTTGGTTCACAGACCTGACCTTTTCATTATCAACAGCTACTCCATTTCAGAAATCTGATTTCAAGTTTTCAGTGTACAAGTCTAAGTTTTGAAAGTATAAAATCTCTAAAAGAAAAGAGGAAAAGCTTCATGACATTGGTATTTGCAATGATTTCTTGGATGTCACACCAAAAGCACAAGCAACAAACGGAAATAGTAGGGCTGTATAGAACTAAAATGTGCTCTGCACAGCAAAGGAAACAAGAGGTCATCTGAGAAATAGAAGAAAGTATTTGCAAATCATGTATTTGAATGGGAGTTACTATTCAAATATTAATTCAGGAGCAAACAAGCTACTAACCTGGTTAGAAAATAGGCAAAGGACCTGAGTAAACATTTCTCCAGAGAAGATATACAAATGGCCACCAGGTATATGAAAAAAATACTCAGTGTCACTACTCATCAGGGAAATGCAAAAACCACAATGAGCTAGCACCTCACATGTGTTAGGATGGCTTATGTATATAATGTATACATATGTATATATGTATAGCTGTGTGTTTATACAGTATTGGTAAATATATGGAGAAGTTTGAACACTTGTATGCTTTTGGTTGGAATGCAACAAAGCTACAGCCATTGTGGAGAGTAGTATTGAAGTTCCTTAAAAAATTAAAACTACCATTGCTATGATCCAGCAATCCCACTTCTGAGTAGATAGCCAGCAGAATTGAGATAAAGATATTAAAGAGAGAAATCTGCATCCTTGTGTTCATTGCAGCATTATTTAAAATAGAAAAGATACAGAAACAACCATAATATCCATTGATAAATGAATGGATAAAGAAAATGTATTATGTACATACAAACAGATATTTTTAACCTTAAAAAAGAAGGATATCAATGTGGATAAATCTGGAAGACATGCTAAGTGAAAGAAGCCAGTTGTAGAAGAATAAATACTGTATCATTCTATTTATATAAGGTGTCTAAAATAGAATTATGGAAGCAGAATAGAATGGTAGTTGTCAGGGACTAAGAGGATGGGGAGCAGAAGATTTGCTGCTCAATGGGTATAAAGTCTCAGTGATAAAAAATGAGTTATAGAGATATACTGTACAAAATTATATCTGTAATTAAAAATATTATATTACCTACCTAAAAATTTGTTGAGGGTACATCTCATGTTAAATATTACCATAATCAAGAAAAATAACTGGATAAAAAGTTAATTGAATATAAATACAAAGTAGAATGATAGAAAAAAAAAAGCCATGAGACTCATGAAATGCTGAGCACAGAATAATAGCCACATTGTATGGAAAGTATAAATAATAAGCAATACAAGTAAACATATGAATAGTATTGAAAGTTCAAGCATTACTATAAGTTAAAAAAATAACAAAACACTTGAGTTATTTAATGTTTGAATAAATGTCTATAGATTGATATAACCTTATGTCTTAAGAATAGAAATTCATCTTCTCAAGTATGATGGATCATATATAATCATTGATCACAATCTAAAACATACCATATTTCGGTGCAATGCTAGAGTAATAATTTTACAACACTTATCTTTAAAATACTAGACCTTAATATTGGAACTTTAAAGGAAAAAAAACACAAATAACTTGTATATTTAGAAATAGTTGTATAAATGACTGACTTAAGCAAACTAGAAAATAATATATGTAAGAACATTACCAAAAACCCACAAGATAGAGTCAAAGCTGTTTTCTGTAGTCTATTCATAAGTTAAGTGCTTTTTAATGAAAAGAATTATTAGAACTAAGCATTCTATTTAGCAATGTAGAAAAAAATAAGGAAAGCTGGAAGAAAAATAATACAGAAATAGAAACATAGTAAGATAAAAATAAGTCAATTTTCTATAGAATTGATAGCTAAGACCAATAATAGGTTTTCTAATAAAACAGGCAAATTTTTGTCCAATTTAATCAAAGAAAAATAGAAGGAAAAAAATTATAAAATGTAATCATTTAGAAAATTAAGACAAAGGATTTCTTTTGAATAATAAAGAAGAAAATGTGGTGAAATAGAATTGTCTGAGAACATTGGAAATAAAGCTGAGCTCACTAAGAAGAAAACTGGAGATAAAATACAAGAAATTGAAACACTTAAAAACAAACAAAAAACCAAAAAAACCTAAACAGCTAAATGTTTTATTATATATGGTAACAAAATATTTAAGAGACCAAAGTAGAATTACACCTTTAACTCTAAAAGTCATGCTCCCAACCACCTCATTTTTGATTGGGGATCCTCACCATTACTGGTGAAGCCAGATAAAGTAAAATCATCCCAGTCAGAACCACCATTTTATATTAAGTTTTGGAGGACAAAATGACTCTATCCAAGAAATATTAAGCCAGAATTATAAGAGATGACTCTTACTTGGCAAAATTTAGACAAATTGAAATTCCATACCTAGTTCCTAAAAACTGGAGGTCAAATGTTGACTGTTCAGTGTAATGGATTGTGTTGATAGGTTACCTCATACCAAGACACACTTTTCTGTAGTAAATACTTGGATCAGAAATTTTATTTTATAAACCTGCATTTTACCCAATTTTTATTTAAAGTTTTGCCTCTATAAGGTTGGACTATAGTTGTTTTGGAGGATTATCATGGAAAATACTGATTTTAAGTTGTAGTTATTTTATAATATGAATTTCTGTACTTGTGCTAAATTTAGGAAATTAATTGGCAAACATTTCAAAATTTTATATGATAAATATTATAAGATTACTCACTATCCCTGTTTAGCTTTCGTAAATGGTCATTAAGAAGGTTGTTTGGGAAAACCAAGGTTACATTTCACAAAACATTTCCTTACTTATGCTATTAAAAATTATATAATTAAATGCCCATTTTGCTGTTTCTAAGTGGTCTTTTATACTTTTGTAGGTTTAATTTCCAGATCCCATTAGGTTCTGAAAGTGAAGATTGGAGAGAAATCCCTCTCATGTTGCCACCAGGAGGCAGGAAAACTGACCACCTTTAAATATGCCAGGGAGTTAAAGGTCTGCCTTTTAAGGGAAATTATTTTAGCCAGATTTCTGTGACCTGGGGGAAACCAGACAACTTTAGCGTTCCTGTCTCAACAGTGTTGGGGGTGGGAGGTGACCCTGGGGGAATTTCTGCAAATTATAGTTCCCGAACTCAGGCCCCATAAAAAGCTAAGATATATTCTTAAAACTATTGTTTGTTTTCCATTCCCCTACACCTCACCACCACAGCAACTGTTAGCGGGTTACTGAGAGAGCTGCAAGACACTATTTAAGACGTTTTAATGAAACCCAAAGATAAAAGGGGAGGGAAAAAAAAAACATATGAGGAAATTTAAGCCTTGGGCATTTGTCCTTATTCACCTACCATTACATACCAGTTACAAACCACATTAATATAAAACCTCATATTAAAAACCTAATCAACCTGATTCTTATTACTTGCTGTATTCTGTTCAGCACTCACCAAAAATTTATTAGGCATGCTAAATAGCAAAGAAAAAGCACTGATGGTTTCCCTTAGCTGAGAACCAAGTGTTCACTGGACTGCTGGAGCTGATCTGCTTTAGTGCGAGATGAGCAGAACTCAAAACAAGTGTAGTTGTCCCACTCATTGAGTAGATTTCAAGACCATCTCATACCTCTGGCCAATACCTGCCTCGGTTAACTTTGGCATATTTTTCTGCTGATTCTTGGACTGTTCCCAACTGCCTCACTGGTGTGCTGCTTAGAAAATAAAAGACTGACAAATAGAGGGCTTCTGGGTGGCTCGGTTGGTTAGGCGACTGCCTTCAGCTCTGGTCATGCTCCCGGAGCCCTGGGTTCGAGTTGCGCATTAGGCTCCCAGCTCCACAGGGAGTCTGCTTCTCCCCTCTCATGCTTTCTCTCTCTCTCTCAAATAAAAATCTTAAAAAAAAAAAAAAAAAGACAAATAGAGAAAACCCTCTTTGGGTCCATGAAATATGGAAACAAATCATGGCTACTTATGTAAATGGGCCACTCAGTAAATAAAGGATCACTCTTGGATGCAGCCGACTATGATTAAGTTGCTGATCAAGTTTGTGCTCCTCAGTTCACTGCCTAGATCAACCATCACACTGGACATGGCAACACATCCAGTCTTATAAAACTGAGCTACAGGGATGCCTGGGGGTCTCAGTTGGTTAAGTGTCTGCCGTTGGCTTGGGTCATGATCCCAGGGTCCTGCGATCAAGTTCCACCTCAAGCTCCTTGCTCATCTGGGAGCGTGCTTCTAACAAAAAACAACTGAGCTACCATTGTATGATAAACCAGTGACTCCTACCAAAGTTTACCAAGTTGCTCCCATGGGAGCATATCTCCTTGTAGTAGGTGTTTCCCATGCTTGCTCCACATCTGCAAACTGACTACTTCAGGCCTTGGACCCTGACTCAGGGCTATAAATCATGTCTTACCATTGCCTGTACTTTGCCAGGTTATTATTATTACAGTCTGACCAACTGACCCCAGCCACAAAATGGTGTCCCTGGAAACTAATCTGTATCTTTTTTCCTATTTCATTAATGATTGACAGTCTGACAGTGGTATTCTTTTATCACAAAAGTGATTCAACAATAGGCTGATAGAGTATTCAGTGGTCCTTCCATACTCTCTGCTGTCTACAGGTATCTTTTATTGTTACACATTGGAATATCTTTCTTCAAAATTAAATCAAAAATATTTCTTTCTGTACCCACTTCACCTCCTTCTGGTCCATACACTTTGTCAGCCAGTTTGCTTACTGAATGCAGCTGCTTTCAGAAAGCCATAATCTCTTCTTGGTTGCTTACTGGGTATGATCTGTATAAATATTGGAACATTAAATAAGCCTATTTTTTAAAAAAAATATTTCAGGCTCCTTTCTGATAGGGAAACCAGTCATATTCATTCCATATGTTATTTTTTTCTTAGATATTTTATTAAATAATACAAATAAGTCATAATGAAGAACTTTATACAAGTCACTAAATGAATAGACCTTTATAAATTAAACACAAATTATTAAGATTTTTGTTGTCGTTTCTCTTAACATTTTTTTTCGTCTGATCCGAAGTGGTCTTCTGAGAAATATCACACATATGAATAGCATTTGAGATTTCTGAGCTCCACCAAATGGTGGAACAAATGGGCACATAAATACTTGAATTTTTAGAATACAGAACATAAAGCCAACCACAGAGTAGACACAACAATCCGTTAACTTCTACAAACATCAGTCTCCTCCTTTGGACCCCAATATTAAGTGTCATTAAATAAGGTAGCCATTAGTCATTTCCTGATTTTGACATAAATTGTCCCCTATCACCACTGACATTGACCCTAGATTTTAGATCTATTTCTATTTGGACTAGGCTTTTTTTTTTTTTTTCTGTACTCATTACCAATTTTAGTTTTTTAGAAAAACCTGATTTGTTCTAGTCTGGGTCCTTTTATTTTACTTGCTTTTTATTGGTTTGTTGCTATAGTTTGACGGCTAAGATTCTGGATCAAGTTGCATGATTCTTAAATAGAAATTAGCTTGTAAACAGCGTTTGAGTCTCATTATTTCTTGGCTTTGGTGTCCTGGTTTACACCTGTTTGGATTCATTCCACCATATTTCCGTACCTTTATGGAAATAGAGTAAATAGTGCTCAAAAAGCCATTTTCTTAATTCATTAATCAGTAAGAAAATCCTCACAGGTGTTTGACCCTCCTTTAATTTTTCCATTTAGTATGACTAAGAGGCTGGAGAAAGGAATATGGTTTATTGTTCCAAGAAATTATTGGGCCTGTAACTATGAAGGAAGAGAGTAGATTTCAAGTACCCTAGTTTTATTAATAAAGCTCAATCTGTCAAAATACTTTTTTATATCTTGACATTTGTGCATCCCCTGTGCACAAATTTTCAGCAAAATTATGTTTTGATGATAGAGAATAAGAGGACATAGAGTCATTTTCTGTATGTTACTTAGTTCATAAAGAAAAAAGGAGCATGTTTATTTACCGGTATTTTTTTGTAATGCTTTATTTCAAGAATGCATATATGTTTGAGGGTTTTTAAGTCAATATATCAAAAGTTAAAGGGATATGAATTTAAGATGTATTCTATTCAAGGATGATCTTAATAAACTTTGGAAATTAATCTTCAGAGTCTCTGTATCCTTGAGATCCCACTTTACTTAAGCACATAAATCATAGATGAAATACAGCCTGATGTAACAGGTAAAAACCCTAATATGAATTATTTTGGAGCAGTTTTACATATTCTGTTCCCTTTTCTTTGTCATGATTTACCTTAGTACAAACCCTGAGAATCACATCATTTTTTATAGTAGCTACTTAAACATAAATTATGAAAATATGCTAATAGTTTTCTTTCTCTGATAATATAATTACTTTTGAATAGGGTCCTTTTAGAGACATAGTAGCTTATATCACAAGAATGACAATAGCAGGAAATTTACAGTTTCCATCTTATAGTGGATCATGTAATATTTTGTTCTATACAAAATGTGTCCCATGATGAGAAGTTACTCTGTATCTACAGATGGCTCTTTTCTAATCACAGAACAAATTTCCTCCTACCATCCAGTGGTTGTAACTTGAATGGCAATTGTTTTTCTGTGTCCTTGATTCATCTCTCAAGACTTTCTCATAAATTATTTCCACATAAATATATACACGAAGAAACATTAATGGCTATAAAACATACTAAGTATTAAGCTTTATGCAAATTAAAGACATTAAATAAAATAGCAGATATATTACACTTAAAATATTTAAAAAATATTTTTGTTACCAAATAGTGAAAACACTGATAAATTTCTATTGAAGAGACACTTTCCTCCTCCTTAACATTTTTTCTAAATTTTTATAAATAACAAAGCATCTACTTAAGACACTTTTTAAAATTTATTGGAGTACACTTGACATACATTGTTGTATTTCAGTTGCACAACATAATCCATATATCATAATGTATATTACTCAAGGCTCACCACAATACATGTAGTCACCATATTCACCCTATTGAATATAAGGTTATTCAATAGTATTGATACATTTCCTATGCTTTTCCTTTTATCTCTATGACTTATATTTGGAAGTTTGTACTTACTAATCCCCTTCACCTATTTCACTCCTCTCCCTCATCCACCTTCTATTGGCAACCATGAGTTTTCTGTATTTTTTTTTTTCTGTTCATTTGCCTTTTAGATTCTACATATAAGTGATATCATATATTTGTCTTTCTCTAATTTCACTTAGCATAATTCTCTTTAGATCTATCCACATTATTGCAAATGGCAAGATCTCATTTTTTGGTCTAAGTAATATTAAATAGTGTCTGTGTGTATGTGTGAATGTGTATCATATCTTCTTTATCAATTAAATTATCAAATGGACTCGGGTTGCTTCCCATATTTTGGTTATTTTAAATAATCTTGCAACATCCAGGAATGCATATATCTTTTGTATTGGTGTCTTTAGTTTTGGAGGAGAGGTAAATACCCAGTAATGGTGTTACTGGATTATATGGTGTTGCTATTTTTAATATTTTGAGGAAAACCCGTACTGTTTTACACAGTGATTGCACCAATTTACATTCTCACAGAAAGTGCATAAGTTTCCTATTCTCTCTTTGCCAACACTTGTTATTTCTTGCCTTTTTGGTACTAGGTATTCGGACTGATGTGAGGTTGATACCTCATTGTGGTTTATTAGTATTTCCCTTATGAGTAGTGATGCCGAGCATCTTTTTATGTGTCTGTAGACTATATGTCTTTCTTGGAAAAATGTCTATTGAGGTCCTCTGCCTGTTTTTTCAATAAGATTTTGGGGTTTTTGGTGTTGAATTCTATGAGTTATTTATATATAATTTGGATATTATACCCCTTATCAGATGTATCACTGACAAATATCTTTTCCCATTCAATGGATTACCTTTTAGTTTTGTTGATCGTTTCCGGTACTGTGCAAAAACCTTTTATTTGGGTGTAGTTCCAGTAGTTTATTTTTGCTTTTGATTCCCTTGCCTAAAGAAACATACCATAAATATATTGGTAAGGCTGATGTCCAAGAGGTTACTGCTCATGCTTTCTTTTAGAAATTTTATGGTTGTGGGTCTCACATGGGTCTTTAGCCCTTTTAAAGCTTATTTTTGTGTATGGTGGAAGAAAGTAGTCCAGTTTTCATTCTTTCATTCATTCTTTTGCATGTAGCTGTCCAGTTATCCCAGCATCATTTATTAAAGAGACTGTCTTTTTCTTTTCCCCATTGTATATTCTTGCCTCCTTTGTAATAGAGACCTGTTTTATTTCAACCTTTAGAAGGTATAATTGATATATAAAAAATTACATTCATTTAACGTATACATCTTGATTATTCCGGTCTTGTGACACTATTACCACTGTCAAGGTACGAAGCATATCCATAACCCCCAAAATTTCATTGTGTGAATTTGCACGGAAAGAATATTTAATATGAGATCTACTCTTCTATTTTGAAGTACACAATACTGTATAATAAATTTTAGGTGGTACTGTTGTATAGCACATTCAGCTAGTTTTGGTTATATAATAGAGTTCTCATAAATGATGTGTGAAGGCAATCGTGATGATGAGATTTTAGTTAAGGCTCTTAAAGGTAATACATTAACAAAGTTCCCTAGAAAGTGCTCCTTTCTGTTTGTCCTTCCTTCTTGCAACCTGGAAAATATATGTGACGTGAGAAAAGCCTTCTCATACTTGAAGATGATAGTCAGTAAATTTAGGATATCATAACTGTGAGACCAAAAGTGCTGTGTTTTTGATAATCACAGAGGAGCCATAGGAGCTTTGTGCTTCTTCTGGACTTGTGTTATACTTTATTTACATACATGCATATATAACATTTATATATTAATCACACTTTCCTGTAGGCTTTTTATTTTATGCAGCTGCCTAATTCAAATGTATGCACTAATTCTGGGCAAATAGATTAAATAATTTCACTGGTGGAAGTTCTTGTTTCTGCAATTAGGGACAATTAATCGAATGTATTAAAATACTTAAAAGTTGTGCATATTAAGTTTCTCTATGCACAGATACAGATTTTTTTCTTTAACTCTTTTACTTCTTAGCCCCCAGACTTTTTTCTCTGGTTTCATTGAGATATGATTTATGTTAAATATTGTTTAAGGTGCACAACATTTTGACTTGATATATTTATGTATTGTAAAATGTTTACCACCATAGTTAGTTAATACCTGAATCATGTCATTTAATTACCATTTTTTGTGTGTGTGAGGATATTTAATATCTATGCTCTTAGCAACTTGTTATGTATGATCTTTATGATGTACATTAGATCTCCAGAACTTATTAATCTTACGGCTAGACTTTTATACTCTTTGACCAACATTTCCACTTTTCCACTAGCCCGAGCCCTTGATAACCACCACTATAGTCAATTTCAAAGAAGTGAACATTTTTAGATTCCACATACAAATGATACCATACAAAAGTTGGCTTTCTCTGACTTATTTCACTTAGAATTATAAACCCAAGCTCCATACTGTTGTAAATGACAGGATGCCCTTCTTTCTCATGACTAATTAATGCTCCATCGTTTTATATACCACATCTTCATTCCTTCATCCACTGACTGGCACTTTGTTTGTTTCCGTGTCTTGGCTATTGTGAATAACGCATCAGCGAACATGGGAATGCAGACATCTCTTCAATATCTTGTTTTTCCATATCATGAAGTAATTTTTTTGGCTTCTCCTAGTACATTCAAATACCGGTCCTTCTTTATTATGTTTCCTGCTGCCACTTACTTTGGTTTAAACTCAAAACCACCATAATTTTTCTCCTGGGCTAGTGGAATAAAATGTTAAGACGTCTTCTTCCTCTTATTTCTGCATTCTCTTGTCCATAAAGGTTGGAGATGATGGAGTTGTTATTTTAAAAGAGCTCTCCCCCAAACTGTACACCTGTTTTTATTTTTATTTGATTGCCCCTTTTTCACTTTAAATTTAATTTCCTAAATTTAAGGAAGTTAAATCCTAAGTTAGTTTTTACTTTAAATTTAGTTTCTCTCCCTCACTAATTATTAGCATGTTATTACAAGGGCTCATCTCTATTTTGTTGTTATTGTTTCTGAATCTCAAGTCTTATTATAGCATCTGGCACATAGGTACTTAATACATATCTGTTAAGTGGATGAATGGATTATAAAACTTAGAATAAACCTGTATATTTAGTTTTAGCAGAGTGTTTAATTATGGGAAAGCCATTCAATAAACATTTCGCTGCTATATAAATAATTATGTAGAATCTTTTATATAAACTTTCTAGAAGTTTTAGTTATATAAAAAATTGTGAAGATTGTGTAGGGTTCTCACATAAGTGACACACAGTTTAAGCTATTAACATTATTACGTTCATATGGTATGGTACATTTGTTACAAATAATGAATCTTTATACGTTGTTATTAACTAAATATACTTAACTCGGATTTTTAAAAAATTTACTAAATGTCCTGTTTTGCTTCTAGGATCATCAAGAATACTACTTTATTTATAGTATTCATCATTCAAATTCATTCATCATTTCTCCTTTGGCTACATTTGACTGTGAAAGTTTCCCAGACCTACCTTGTCTTCAATGACCTTGACAGCTTGGAGGAGCACTGGCCAGGTACTTTATAGAATGTACTTCTCTTGAGATTTGTCAGATGTTTTCCTTACCATGAATCTAACTTCACGGCTTTGGGGAGGAAAAACACAGACGTTACCTGCTATTTTCATCACATTATATCAAAGGTATGTACTATCAAATAGTACTTAGCACCACTGATGACCTTGAGTACTTGATTGAACTGGTATTTGTGAAACTTCTATACTGTAAAGGGAGTCTTTTTTTTTTTTTTAAACTTCTTTTTATGCTCTGCTCCTTGGAAGGAAATTACCATGTGTAGCCCATATGTGAAAACTAGGGAATTATACTTTGTCTCCTTAAAGACAGAATACCTATATAAATTGTTTAGAATTTTTCTATATTGTTGATTTGACTTTTCTTCTCCACTTATTTTTATTCAAGTTATTTTTATTAGTATGGATTTGTGTACTTATTTAAAATCTTGAGTTATAATTCAATGCAACATTATTGATTTTGCTATTCAAATTATTGAATAACTGTGATCTTTGAAAGATTTTTCAGTGGTCTCCTATCCTTGTGGGTATTATTTTATTTTGTTCTGATTGCTTCGTTACTTTCTATACTATACAATCTATACTATACAATCTATACTATACAATCTATTAGATTATCCAAACTCATGTTATATATTTCCTTTCTTCATCCTGATATCAGTCATTTCTCCAAGGAAATTTTTTTTAACTCATTAAATGATGTTAGAAATCAAAATGCAGTTGCTAGGTATACTTGTTAGCCATGTGGTTGTCATTGCTTTTAGGATTTCTCAGCTGGCAGAGTAAGGAAATGTGTGTGTATACTAACCTGTGTATATACACACGTATCTTTCAATATATCTTTGTGTAACAATCAGTATTTATATTAGGCTAAAAGTAAGATCATAATGACTTCTCAAACTCTTATGAATCTATTACCAAACGAATAATTCTAGTCCCCTCTTCTTATTTGTAATTTCCCACTTCAACAGTGAGCAACCTGGCTCCACTCATCTGCTGTACATATACTTAATGTGTCCATAGGTCTATATGTATATGTGTATAGTAGTATCAGAATTGTCAGTCTATACCCTCTGGGGTTTAACTTTATCAACTAGAGTACAGTGCTTATGCACGGTTTATTTTTTTATTTTTCTGTTTTACAAACCACTCATCTCCAAACATAGTTTAGTACCTTTTTTTCTTACCTTCTTTACTGAGATTATTTCGTACATTTGTAATATATTTGGGTTCTTGCTTACTTCATAGAAGGAGCCAGGATTAAGAAGTGTTCCCCTGCTTCTGTTTTTTTTGTAAGAGATTCTGAGAATTAGTATTTTCTTCTTAATTGTTCCTTACACCTGTAAAACAATCTGGGCCTGATTATTTTTTTGGAGGGTGTATTCATTATTGAATAAATTTCTTCAATAGGTATTGGATTGTTTAGATTATATATCTTTTATTGCGTGATTTTTGATAGCAAATATATTTCACAGAATGGCTCCTTTTTATCTGAGTATTAAATTTGTGGACATTGTGTTGTACATAGTATTTTTATTGTCCTTAACTATTTTTAATAAATATGTACAAACGATACATACTTTGAGGTGGAAACTGTCAACACTGTCTTCCTTTCTGCTTTCAAATGATGCATTAGAAGTGATGGAGGAAAAATGTCCCCATTAGATTATGGAAAAACTAAGGTTTAACTTGGATTCTAAAATAAATTTTGGTCACCAGTAATTTTAAGAATGATACAAAGATCATATGTAAATGTTCATTCTTCCAACAGTATAAAAGTAAGTAGGATTTATAAATTAAAGCGAAGTCTTTCAAAGGTGTCTCTGGCATTCAAATAAGGGAGTAGTCACGAGAAATTAACGTTCAAATTTTTGACTCCCTTACTGAATATAACAATTATCAATATGGAAATCCTACTAAATTGTTTTTATTCAGGAACTAAGCATATACTGCATAAATTAGAGTGATACACTGACACAGCAGTGCAAGAGCTTATATTTGCAACTGAATTCCTAAATTGAAATAATGAAACTCCTCAATCATTTTAATTTTCACAAAGTGGTGAATAGGATTCTTACATTTCTTATTTGCATATAGCATAAAATCTACATTCATGTGTGTGGCAAAACCTCTTATGACATTTTAGTTAAGTAGAGACAGCATATATGATGAAAATAGTCAAATATTCAGAAATTTTCTTGATTAAATTTAAAACCATCTCTGTGTGCATGTGTGGCAATTTGTTTCTAAACATACAGCTATCTATAGAAATAAAAGAAAAATGCTTACCATTTATTGTGTACTGACTTAAAGCTAAACATCATCTTAGTTATTTGAGATATCACTTTTAATATTATCAGCTACGTTCTGTGTTAGATATTATCTCTATTTTATAGGCTTAAATAGGTATGACACTGGCCAAATTCATACACTAAATAAATCTATGAACTCTGCTTTAAATTCAAGTATGCTTGATTTCAAGCCCAAATTATAAAGGCCAAATTATAAAGCACTATATAGTCCCATGTAATACAATAAGTTTTCCAAAGGTTCTGTAATATATGTTCACATAAAATAAAAATTGAAAATTTATACATATAATATTAAGGTATACTGCTTAAAAATTCATTATAAATGAGTGATTAATGTGACAAATTGCTATTAGAATGTGGAAAACAACATTTTAAGACAATTTTTTTATTAAAAAATCAATATATTTTGTAAATGTATACTTATATAGAAGATTTGTTTATAGAAGACCATGGCTGTATCCTTCAACAAATTTTATGCTCCATTCCCAGCTTTACCACTTACTAGCTGGGTGATGTGAGACAATTTGTGCAAAAAGTTTTTTCTTAGTTTCATCAACAACAAATATATATGTATATATATATATATATTTATATAATAAACATTACATATACACACAAATAAATATATATAAAATAAGAGTACATTTATAATTGGGTTGTTGGGAGATGTATTAGGGTTTTCCAGAAAAACAGAACCAATACAGTCTACAGATATAGGTAAGAAGTGATTTATTATAGGCATTGATACACATGGTTATAGAGGCCAAGAAGTCTCATGATCTGACATCTGCAAGATAGAAAACCAGGAAACCCAGTGGTATAATTCAATCTGATTTTGGAAACCTGGGAACCAGGAGCACTGAGGTCCAAGGGCAGGAGAACATGGATATTACACCTCAAACAAAGATCATGAATTGACTCATCCTCCACCTTTTTGCTCTATTACCTACACTGGATTGGATGATGCCCACCCGAATTAGAGTGATGTCCCTTACTCAGTGTACCATTCAGGCATTCTCACAGACGTATTCAGAAATAGTGTTTTCCAAATTAGCTGGATATCCTTTAGCCCAGTCAAGCTGACACAGCAAATGAACCATCACAGAAGAATTAAGTGAATTAAATGCGTTGCCACATAAAATGTATATAAATTACTTGTCGAAATGCTTGCCACAAAATAGGCAATGATAAATACAATTGTTACCTACAACACATGCTCTCAAGTTTTTCAAGATGGAGACATAAATAGTTAATCCATGAGCTTTGTGGATTTGCTATGAGAAATGTTTGATGTATTACTTCGCTAATACAATTTGACTTAAGGATTCCCTTTAATTATTTATACAGACTTACTGAGAAATATGAAGGATAATTAATATAATGAGTCACACCATCATGCTAGTAGGAATTTAGGTGGAATCACATAATAGATGCAGAGTAGTGAATAAAAAGTATGAATTTTGCAAATGCAAATTTGTCTTTGCAAAATATAAAAAAAAGACCCATATGCTGGACTGAATTACTCTAAAACTGCACTCTTTAGTAGCAGAAGACTGTTTTCCAGGAGGAGCATCATATGCATTATTCTAGTTAATCACACAATTATTTATCTTACTGGCAAGGTCTGACTCAAAGAGAAGAGATCATACTTCTTATATATTTTAGTTTCGGTTGTAGTAACAGCATGATCTGTCACTCGATCTTCTATTTGTGAGCAGGAAGAGCTACTTCATAAAATATTGGCAGAGTTTTAGTAGAGGATTTCAATGTATGGATGAAGATTATTAGGAAAAAAAAGATGAGAAGCTGTTTGGACTAGTCTTGTTTATCAGAAAAGACATCAGACAGGTTGGGATAAACGAATCAGTCACATAATATTTCTTTGCCTCAGTTTTTGCCTATACTTCCAGTTTGTACATATAATTTCAAGATCTCAGCAAAATTATTCCTGCAACTTCAGCAACACTCTCTTTTTTTCTCATGTTGTAAAAAAAAAAAGAAACCACATCTTTCCTATTCATCATCCTGGTTAAGTCTTTATGTCTGTATTTATCCTGTCTCAATTGACAGAAGATATGTTGCAGAAGATAAACTAAACATAAACATACTGGCTTTTTTTTTCCTTTTCAGAAACTACCTCCTTCTTAGATGTTCGGGTTTAATTTTATATATATTTATTATTTGTCTCTAGATGCTCAACACCACTCATTCTTAAATATTTTACCACATATGTACTTGTAGGCATGCCTTGCTTTCCTAACCCACTTTCACTGCTTGTCTCCAACGAGTTTTCTTTCTCATTTGCATAGCATTATTTGAGTTAACAATATATGAAGCATGGTGACCTCTGATTTTAGTTGTTAAAATTTTACACACGTGTATGTATCACAAAGCTTATTGTTTCTATTTAAAAAACATTTAATTTAGAGAATTTTAAAATTCATAAATAATGAAGTCAGGTTTTACAATAGGTACTTGTGCACTAAGAGTACTGTGTTAAGAAATTAAAGGGAAATTCTACTGTTCGGTAGAAAATTAAAAGCCACATAGATTTTAAAATAAGGTAGGCCTGACTTTGAATATCAGGGTTGAAAATACACCTGTAATCTGAGCACTTTTAGGCACATTTCCCATTATTGTTGTGGCATAAAGCACAAACATCTCAAACCTGGTTTATTACAATAGCCTCTTATAGCTTTTCCTGCTTTGGTATGTTTTTCAACACTGCATCTAGAGTTATTTTTTAAAACAAATATTTTTTTTTCTTCTCCTCTGTATAAAACACTCCAGCGGGGATTCCTGTTCACTACAGTAAATGCTAAAATTTATACGGTTCTGTCTGTTCCTATGTGTGCTCTCTCCACCCCATCCCTAACTTTTTTTTTGATCCTGTCCCATATTACTTTTTCCTCAGGCTTCCTCATCTACTTCATATCTTAACTCAGAAGAGACTTTCACAGAGCACCCCGTAGCTACATAATCTGAATTGTAATTACCCTCAAATGCTATGCATGCTGTCATCCTGCTTTATTTTCTTATTGAACTTATATCTGTAATAAATATTTTACTTAATAATATTGCTGTTTTCTCTCCATGGCCACTAATTGTGGGCCAATGAGCTTTTGTTTTATGGCCATATTCCTCAAGTCTAGCTTGATAGTCATGCAAGAATAATTGCTGAATACAAGAATGAATAAATTACAATGCTGTTATTTCTTAGATATGTGACGTCAAAGTCTTCTTGGTAACCTGAGCATCAGTATCGTCATCCTTGGAAAGACTATGATATTATAATAATCAAAACGTCACTGAGAAGATTAAGTATAATTTGCCAATGGTTTAGTATAAATAATGATTATATTGGCAGCAATTATTACTGGTTATTAGGTCCCTGATACTAGTTATTATATTACTGCTACTAATTTTTATGCTCAAGATAAATTTAGTTTCCTTTTTGTTGAACCCACTGAAGTAAAGAAATGCCCTCAAGGGAAATGCAAATCTGATTTTTAAGGTGTAAATAAAAATAATGCATATCCTATTGTAAAAATCTAGAAAACTGCAATTTTTAGTTGATGGTTTTTCAAACACTGGACAAGAGTCTGTAAAGAACTGTGATATATTACTGAGAGGAGGAAAACAATTGTTGGAAGAAGGTATAGGAAATCCTTGGCTTTTTGCCTGGAGACAATTTCCAGAAACCAGAACTAGAAAGGGGGAAAAGACAGAGCTCAGCAGTCTTCTTGAATTGAAGAATTAAAGAACAGTGTTCAAGGAGGCAGACACAATGAGAATTTTCAGGGCATAGTGTTTTGAAGGAGGAACATGCAGAGAGAGCTGCAGAAATCAGTAAAGCATCCTTTTGAGTCTTTGAATATCAGTCTGTATATCCACAGGGTAAAATTCCATAAATTCAGGAAAAAAAAATGTGGGAAAGAATAATTGCTAGAAAGCCATAAATCAAGCAATTCAATCAAGAAGCTTGCGGATCATTCAAGTTCATGCCAGCCAGAGTAGAACAATTTTATGAATATATGGGGTATATGATAGATATCAGAAACATTAACTTCTTTGTAATAGACTATAGACTTTGCTTCAGAACTGCCCTAAAATATGTGTATAAATAAGCTATAAAAGTTTCCACTGGTCTGAAAATCTACCAGAACAAAATTAGAACACTTTGTTTTTTTATTCAGCTTTCGAAAATACAAATTTAAGAATATTCTCTATCAAAATTAATAGGAGAAAATATGGAGAAAAATATGTCCCTTAAATGAAAAAAATAGACACTAGAGACATGATTCATAATTATAAATTCATAAAGATTATAGATGTGCCCAAAGGTTTAAAAAAATAAGTATAACGAGAGCAATGGACATATAGAACAGAACCAAATAGCTGAAATATAGACACTGTAGAGTATCAGTGAAATTGAAGATCTATAAATAGAAATTATCCAAATCATAGAAAATGATTACCTGACCTTAATGTTGAAAACATAAATACAAGCTTTAGCGACTTGTGCAACATTGTTAAGTGTTCTAATGCATGTGTTATTGGAATCCAAAAAAGTTGAGGGAGGAAGAAAACATAAATCACCAAAAATTTACAAATTAGGTGAAAACCTTAAACTTATAATTCTAACTTACATAGTAAATCCCAAGCCAGATAAACATATTTAAGAAATGCGCACACACGCACACACACACATAAATACAGATCATAAATGAGTTCCAGGAAACCACTGATAAAAAGAGTATTTTTTTGTAACCGTTACACAGAAAACATATAAAGGCACATTACGTTCCAAAACAGGTAACAAAAACAAAATATTCTTATCAGAATCAATGCTACTATACCCATTAAATAGTAGAATGACATATTTGAAGTACTTAAAGATTGAAGAAAAAGCCAAAACTTACCTAGTATTCTATGGTTTAACAAACATGGTACAGCCACATTATGGGATAGTACTCGACGATTAAATAGGAACTAACTTTTAAAAGACATAACAAGTTACATGAAATTTAGAGAATTATGATGTATGAATAATAATTTCAAGTGAATACATGCTATATGATTCCATTTATATAGTATTCATGAAGTGGTGATATAAAGGAGAGCATATTTGTGGTTGTTAGGGGTTAGGGTTGGGAGTGGGTGGGGACGCCTATGAAGAAAAACCATGAGGGAAGATGCAATGATGATAGATTGGTATCTTAATTGAGGTGGAAATTACATGAAGCCACACATAGTATAGCAGTTCTCCACCCCTCGCTCCATCACACACACACAATTGACTATGTAACTAGTGAAATCAGAATACACTGTGGATTCCCTGGCTTCGATGTTATACTATAGCATGCAAAATGTTGACATTGGTAGAGTCTGAGTGAAGGGTATATGCCACCTTGTTGCACATTTGTTGGTTACTTCCTTTGAATCCATAATTATTTCAAATTAATTTTTTTTAAACTGAGGCACGTGATGATGGAGGGGGTAATAGTCAACCTAGATTTCTGTATGCAAATAAAAATCTTTCAAAATAATAAAATATCAAATAAAAGTTGACAGAATCCACTTTGACCACTAGATCTGAACTATGAGAAATGTTAAAAAAAATTATTTAGCTCAAACAAAAATAATAACAAATTGAATCATGGCTTTAGGCAAAGAAAGAGAGTTCAGAGGTGGAAAATATTTGGATAAATCCAAAAGATATTTTCACATTTTTAATTTCCTTGAAAGAGAATTATCTACATAAAGCAAAAATAACCATCTAAATTTTATAGCATAGGTATAAGAAAAGTACATGCCAGAATTAACACCCCATATCAGATATGCTGATAGAAATCTGCAATAATCTATTCTTACATGGTTTTGCTAAGTCTTCTGTGTCATGCCAGAGTTCCCAATTTAAGTGATTTTCTGTTGTTTATAAGTCCTATCATCCCTACTTGCAACTCTCTATCCATTGCACTCATCTGTCTTACCCGTATATATTTAAGTAGTAGACAGTACTGTCACACTCTTTCTTTTCACCCATACAAATCAGAATATGTGGTCAGATTTGGGTCATTTGTATATCTAAGCCTCAGCTTCAACATGGCCAGGACCTATGATACATTGGTTTTAACTACTCTACTTTAGGAGAAACCTTAATCGGGTAATCTCTGATTAGTATTGTAATAGAGTTGCAAATGATAAATTAAGTTAAATTATTTCTAGTTGTGTGTTGGGGACAGGTATATAAGGAAAGGATGGATGGTGAGGACCTCCTGAAATAATTTCCAGGGTGACATTTATTATTTATTAACTAGTAATAAGATTTGGAGAGAGAAATAAAAACAGAACAACTTTCCCCTAATAAGAAAGTTTTAGGTTATAGAAAAGGGTGGAAGGGAAACAATATAGAAAAATTCTAACAATGAATGATTGCCTTGCCATGTTTATATATTTTCTTAAAGAAAATGAACGCATCCTACATTTTAATTAAGAATAATGGTAAAAATAACAACGACAATTATTTCAGAATAAAATATTAAGCTGTATGCTCATTTTTCTTTCTTCTTTCATCCTTTCTTCTTTTTTTCTTAAGATTTTATTTACTTGTTTGAGAAAGAGAGAGAGAGAGAGCATCTATGTGTACCGGGGGGAGGTAAAGATGGGGAAGGAGAGGGAGAGGATCTCAAACAGACTCCACACTGAGCACAGAGCCTGAGTTGGGGCTTGACGTCATGGCCCTGAGATCATGACCTGAGCCTTAACCAAGAATCAGATGCTTGACCAACTGAGACACTGAGGCACCCCTCTTCTTTTTATTAATCTTAATTTTTGTGTGTGTGCTTCTTGGAAAACTGGAAGAAACCAAAAATGTTCTAGTTTACTTCAGACAATGAAGAGTTGAGTTCTTAAGAAAGATTGCGTCTGAGGTTTGAGAGAGGTGATAAATAATAAAGAGATCAGAATGCTTTTGAAAAGAATCTTAGAGAAAAGAGTGATTTGGGGATTGTCAAAAAGAGTATAACTTTGAGGACAGTTAAAAATACTTTTCAGCAAGATTTACTGCTCATTATTCTGTATAAAGTCCCCCAAATTCATAGAAGACTTTCAGTACAATGTTAACAATGTTTGTTTTTTACGATGCTTGTTATTTTTTCAGGCTTCATTTATATCCACTAAAATTTGGGCGGAGTTTTAAAAATAGAGTGCTATAAGTTTTGACAAATGTATAAACCCTTAGGATGGTGACCACAATCAAGATACAGAATAATTCCATCAATGACTTAAAAAGATTTTCAAGCGCCTTTACAATAAAACCAACCATAGCAAAATTTCATCTACTTTCTGTTGCTGTAGGTTAGGTTTGCCTTCTGTAAAAATTTTATTTTGATGAAATTGTGCTGTTTTCTTTTGTTGACTTGATTTTTTTTGTTCTTTGGTAATGATACTGAGATTCATCCAGGTTGTTACATGTTATCAGTAGTCCATTAATTTTTAATTGTAAAGTGTAAAGGATACTATAATTAGAATGTTACCTTTAAATATATGTATTAGAAAAATTCAACTTATAATGTTGTATGTGTCAATTGTATGCCCTTGAACTATATAAGAAGCAGAGTTTTGAGTTTTACATAAACCATTGAGGGAGTATGAAAGAAGTCAATAGACTTCTTGAACAGGGAATTCTCATCAGTATTCCATTTTGTAGTTGCTTTACTTTAACATAGATTAGAGAAGATTCTGATGTGACTGTTAATCATTAATATTTTTTGTTGTTGCATAAGGTCTGGTGATTTACACACCATGAATCTTATGAGTTGAATGACAACACAATTGACATCATTGTATTGAAAGGGCTATCAATAACCCTTACTATTTGGGGCTATTTGCCTAACTCTGCATTGAACCATCAGAACTATTTTGGTACAATGTCACAATAGGTAATTTCAGTTTTATATTGGTCATGCCACACAATCTATACAAGTTTCAAAATGAAATCAATCACTCAGTGGCCCCAATAGACCACACAGACAGCCAAACTGTAGTTAGCAGAGTCACAGCTCATTTATATGTGTTTAGACCAAGCAAATGCTAATAGAAAGGGCAGAGAATAAAATACACATTGCAAGTGGATGTGCTCTGTAGGAAATATGAATTAGTTTTGGTCTCTGTGTCAGTTTATTTGCAAGTGATTTGGAGGTTCAAAGGCTAGAAAGTATCTATTTATTTGGTAACATTAGAACTAAGACTTGAGATAAAATTTTGAGTTTGTCGCTGATACTTTGATACTGTGCTCTGATAGAGAGCCATGCAATGAATGTGGTTAGTGGGACTCTAAATGAGTGAAAGAGTGGTTCTCTTTTGTGTATCTCACTTTAAAAGGTTTGAAATATAAGTGTACAATCTTCATGTAAACAGTGTTACCCAAATATTCATGGATACCTCATTAATTAAGCTTTTATTTTAACTCTAGTTACTTAACATAGTGTTATATTAGTTTGAGATGTACGGTGTAGTGACTCAATAATTCCATACATCATCATGACAAGTACATTCCTTAATCCTCATCACCTATTTAAACCATCCCCCCACAGTCCTCCTCTCTGGTAACTATTGGTTTGTTCTCAAGAGCCTGTTTCTTGATTTTTCTTTCTTTTTTTCACTTTGTTCATTTGTTTTGTTTCTTAAATTCCACATATGAGTGAAATAATAGGAATTTGTCTCTGACTTATTTTGCTTAGCATAATACTCTCTAACTCCATCTGTGTCATTGTAAATGTCAATATCTCATTCTTTTTAATGGCTGAATAATATTCCATTGCATATGTATACATCATCATCTTTATCCATTCATCAGGTGATGGACACTTGGGCTTCTTTCATATCTTGTCTATCATAAATAACGCATTAGGGCTCATAGTCTCCCTTTGAGTTAGTGTTTTTGTAATTTTGGGTAAATACCCAGGCATGTGATTGCTAGATTATAAGGTAATTCTATTTTAATTAGGAACCTCCAAACTGTTTTCAAGAGTTGTTTTGCTAGTTTTCGTTTCCACCAAATGTTATCGACATTTCTAGAGTATTACGAACACTTGGATTGCTATGATTGATTAAATTACATCCCTAATTCCCAATGCTTTTACAAGTGATAATCCTCTGAACCAGATACATAAGACCCAACAAAATCTGACTTCAGATAACTATCACATCATTATCTTTAGTCAACTTTGGTTCTAGCCTTTGTACATCATTCTCATGATGGGCTTTTTACACTGTGGGGCTTAGCATTTTAGGCTTTTTCAGAAATTAAAAGGACCCCATTGAATGATAGGGTAGTGGTGGAATAAAGGTGATATGGATGAGATTTGCCTTAAACTCACACCAGCCCAAGGAGAGTTTTGTTCTTGTTGTTTTTGTTTTACACTCACTTATTTTTGCCTTTTTCCTTTGTGCCTTAGTCTTTTTTCTGGGGTTTCTTTGGGTAAAAAAGATTCTATTGTCAATATTTAGATTGAAAATATGCATTAGCTAATTTTCCCATTTCTTTTTATTCACATTAACTTGTATGTTTTCTATAGTTTTTTTTTTTACAATCTCTTTTACTTTGAGAGAACATGAATTTTATCTTAAAAACACATAATTTGTTTTCAGATTAACATATGCTAGAATGGGTGTCTAAGAAATTTATTCATTCCATAAATATTTAATGATGACTAAGTGCAGGCACTGTTCTAGGTGTTGTGCATACACCAGTGATTTAGAGTCCTGTCTTGGAGACTTTCTAGTCTAGCAGAGGGAATATGGATACTTTAACATAAGCACAATAAATAAGTAAATAATATAGTGAGTTAAAAGAAGGAAGTGCCATGAACAACAACAAGAACAACTTATAGAGTAGGGTAAAGAGGGAATAAGGAATATTGGTAGAGAGAGATCGATGGAAAGTTGGTTTTATGTAAGATAGAACAGATCTCATTTCGATGGTGATAAATAAGCAAAGACTTGAGGATGATGAGAAAGCCAGCCTATGGAGGGAGGAACATTCCAGGCAATAAGAATAACCAGTGTAATTTGCCAAGAGGGGATACAGTGCCGATCCACCTATCCACTCAATGAAATGAAGTTTTAAGACAATGTTCTCTTTGTTATGTCCAGACACATAATCATAAATATTAGTGATGAAAGAGAGCCCAAAGTGCTTACTTTAGAGGAAGGAAATCAGTCCAAGAGGTAAAGTGACACCTAGTGGCAGGACCAGGACTGACTTCAATTGCTCAGTCCAGAGCAATATATTGCTCTAATGCTTCTGAAGTGGTTGACATAGACTAGACGTACACAAATTTGAGTAAATTGCTTACACTTGAAGGATTACCTGATGTTCTTATACCTAATGTCATATCTACTCAATGTTAAACTGTTGTTCTATTTGTGATAGAGAGCAGGTGGATATGTGCAATCTGTTGTGGACCTGAGTCCAGTGGCACCTAAGAAAAGTTCTGTGTACTGGAGGGACTACATTAAGGCAATAGCTCTTCACTGTCTTTAAATTGTCTAATATGCCTGCGCTTGGAAGTAATAGCTTATTTTTTAAATTAAATATCATGTAAAATATTTGATTGCCTATTGACTTGTTTTCTTAAAATATAAAAAATGGTTAGTTTAAAAATACAAGAAAGGCAGGGGTAGGGCTACTAGCATCTGGTTTGGTTAATTTTAGAGGTAAATATAGATTTACACAGGTAACTTCCATCATTGCATAAGAGAAAAGCCAAGACATGTGTTAGTCTTATCAAATATTCTCATCCTTGACACACTGAGAGCAGCAACAAAGAAAAAGCACTTATAAATCCAGGTAGGAGCTAACGTATGTACTTGGTTGCACTATGTTAAGTACCATGTAGATGTAGAAAGTGCTGTGGGATTGAAAGGATATATAATGTTATGTGTTGAGAGGAATATAATTACCACTATAAAACAGATACAAATAATGTGCAAAAACCAAATGATAAAGCATTTATATTTTATAGTGAGTAGCCACATATTTCTGATTTGATAATGTGTTCTGTTTTATAGTGAATATTTTAAAGTAAATAATACATACTAATGTCCCATAGAAAGCCAAAATTTTAACCACTGAGAAATGAAAGTAGATAAAAGATAAAACTATTAGAAGGAGGTTAAAAATTTTTAGGATATATGTTTTTTGAACATTTAATACAGGAACATTTAATACCCCCAATAAAGAAGCTTAATGAGCCTGAACTTTTGGAAAGACTGTCAACAAGGCCAAATGATGGACTACCTACCCTCTAGTTACCCTGCACAGCTCCCAGAAAAACCTCTAGGAAATATACCAGCATGGCAATGGTTTAAAAACTTTCTACGAAGTAGTAAAATTATCTCTTTTTAAAAATTTGCAATATTGTATAAACAGTCTATCAACTATCAAATAGTATGCCTGAAAAAGTGTTAAGTGTATTGTTTGGCATTAAATATAAATTTACTGTATTTGTTTAAAACTCTGTCACAGAAAAGTAAATTTAGGAACTGTCATATTAAGTAATTAAATATAGATAGACAATAGATGTATTTAGTCCTTTTTATAATACAGTGCTTGGCCCTGTGGATAAAAATGATGAAAACTATATTATATTTGTTCACTAGAAATGTAATGAAATCTAGTCCAAGTTATACATATAAAGTAATCACTATAATACAATTAAAGTACTTTAGAAGATATTTATGCCAAAGTCTTAGAGGAGTTCATTCAATTTAAGGGTCTGCAAATGTTTTATGATAATGAGAAAAATTACACCAGACTTAAAGATTTTAGAGTTTGAAACCTTTCTTTCGCCCTCTCCTTCTGGCTCTATTATTCAGTAGGAAAGCCTACATGGATCATTTGATAAAAAGCCACAAATAAGGGCAAAGAAGATACTTCCAGCATGTATTCTTTGTAATGAGGATTCTCCTGTGGCCCAAAGAGGAGGACATGGAGGGCAGTTACTAAGGCTCTAGCATCTTCAATATTTTAAGAGGAAAAAAAAAAAACCCTCAATTTTTGACTTTTTTTTTCAGGTAAAATTTGTCATCCTTTTTCTCAGATAAAAGAAAATGTACTATAAATAATTTTAGGGTACCATCCGTTATTCTCTCACAGTTTTGTAATAAAAGAAAAATGGTCCTCGAAAAGCACAGAGTATGACTTCATAATAATTTTAAACAGTAACATTTTTTTATTTTTACTTGCCACTCTAGCAAATATTTTCTAAATAAATCTGTATTACTGTAGCTTCAAAAGCTTCAAAAATTTCTTACATACTCAATTATTAGGATGACTGGATATATTTTTATTCCAAATGTCAATCTTTAAATTTAACTTCCCATGTTACGATCTTCAACAAACATGAAAATTCCTGAGCTGCCAACTGTAACAGCACATCCTTTTTTTTTTTCATTTATTATTGAAATGTAATTGACATACAATGCTTTATTAGTTTCCGGTGTTCAGCATATTGGTTCAATAATTCTATGCACTGCTCAGTGTTCACCATGATGATTGTAGTCACCATCTGTCACTGTACAAGGATATTACAGTATTATTGATTATATTCCCTATGGGGGTTGCCAGCGGGGTGATGAATGGGAGGATGGGTGAAACAGATAAAAGGATTAAGAGGTACAAACTTACACTTATAAAATAAGTCAGTCATAGAGATAAGTAATAGCACATGTTGTTTTGATTTCTGCTATCACCATGAGGTTTTCTAATTCTCAGTAAAATTTTCTAGTATTGCAAGTTGTTAAGTGAGTAGCCACATATTACATATTTAAGTGAGTAGTCTCATCTATGATTTTACTTTTGGACTGAAGAGTTCCAGTAAAATATCAGTAATGTATAAAACATGCATTTTGAATATTTCCTCAAAATATTATAATTATAGTAAGTTAACTATGATTCTTTTTCCTAGGCCTTTATTATTTCATGTAAATTATGTCGCTATTTACTTTATTTCTTTTCTAAATCCGTGTTTCAATATTTCCATTGCTTAATCCTCTAGTTAGGATTCTTTGTTGTGAAAAAAACTGGAAAAACAAATCAAACTCCCTTAAGCAGAAACATAATTTTGCCCTCACTTGGGAGGGCTCAAAATAATGTGCTTTCAAGCAAGATGTATTGCTGGAACTTAGAGAAAACATCAAAATCCGTTATTTTTCTTTTTCTCTCCTCTGCTTCTCAGTGTGGGGAGAGAAATTGTGGTTGATAATATGATTCTCATTCAGCTAGTTCTATCACCCAAATCTGCCTTTTCCTTTACCTCCTAAAATGAAACAAAACAAAACAAAACCTGAGGAAGGATAAAGATCTGTCTTAATTAATTTAACAAATTAAGACACTAGTAGACATTATGCCACAATATTTAGCCATTACTAAGGTACTATTAGACAATCAACTGTGGTAGCATAACTGGAATGTCCGAGAACATGGTAAATTTATGGCCAGGGATGAAGTATACTAGGAAGGCAGCAGCTTCTCTTCCTTCTGCATTCACAAGATTGGGGAATGAGCCGTGACTCAAAGAAGGAAGGAGTTTCGGGACAGACAAATCAATACTAAATGTGATGTTAAAATATAAATCTCAAAGAGTTAGAAGCGTGACTCTGATATAAATAAGAGGTAAATATGACAACCTTTTATTACTAAGTCACTGAGTAAACTAGTAATATGGTAAAGCTGATTCAAATATTGAGGGTCTTAGGTACATATAAGCACATTAACATGGAACAGCGTAGGGAATATAGTCTGTGATATGGTAATAGCTTTGTGTGGTGACAGATGGTAGGTACACTTGGTGAGCATTGCAGAGTGTTTAGAGAAGTTGAATCACTAGGTTGTGCATCTGAAACTAATGTTAGCATTGTGTATTGCAAAAAAATAATTGCATACAAATATTTTCAAGTAAAGAAATTTGCAGGTAATGTACTCCAGTGTTGTAAACCATAACCTTTATAGTTCTCTTTTTACTAGACAAGAGTCATTTACATTACTATTGGGCATGAATCATTTACTTTGCTACAAGTAAATTCCAATGAATAGAAAATCATACAAAGGTACCCCTAGAGAATGAGATAATCCTTATTGGGTCCTGCTAGATAACATCCAGCAGAAATTGAAAGAACAATTACAATCCCTTGTCCTATATCCGAATTTGGATTTTTTTTTCTTCTTAATTATGTTGTAAAACATATAATTTTGAGTCAGAGTGTCTTGTTTCTAAACTTGGCTTATTACTTTGGACCATGAACTGAATCTCTCTGATACCTACCTGGTTCTTTATATCTAAAAATCTGTTTACCAAACTTTGAATACATTATTATTTTAGGAAGAACAATTCTGTTTTAAACTATGGTACATATAAACTTATTTATTGTCGTTATACAAAACAACTATAGTGTTCTCTACACCAGCTTTACTTAGGTCTAAATAACAGATGCATTTGAAAAGTTATTTTCATGCACTACACTCTGTTGGAAATCAGAGGTCATTAAAATGTGAGCTTTGCTGTGGGGCACCTGGATATCTCAGTGGGTTAAAGCCTCTGCCTTCAGTTCAGGTCATGATCTCAGGGTCCTGGGATCGAGCCCCGCATCAGGCTCTCTGTTCGGTGGGGAGCCTGCTTCTCCCCCTTCTCTGCCTGCCTCTGCCTACTTGTGATCTCTCTCTCTCTGTCAAATAAATAAAATGTGAGACTTGCTGTAAATGATGAGGTCAATTAAAAGAGAAATGAGTAAATTACTATAATGCTACAGAATTATAAGTACCATAAAAAATTTTGTCAAAAATTTTGAAATGACATTGAAGTTTAAGATTGGACATGATTAATCCTATCTCACTGTTTGAAGGTGAAGGGTGGGTGGGTGCTTTGTAGGAATTGACCCTTGAACTCAAGAAAATAGGTATGTGGGGTGAAAAATGAAGACAACCGTTAGTTCTGATTCTGTTTTCTATATTGGATTATTGGATGGCAAACTTTATGAAAGCATGCTGTCATATGTCTTTTTTTTTAGTTCTACATTCTCATTATTAAGTGTTATGATGGCAAGTGGGTGCTCAATATTTGTTCAATGAATGGATCATAGAGAAAGACCAACAGAACCAGCCATACTCATTTTATAGCTTAGTGCTCAATAATTTTTCATTATTCAAACTGAAAGTGAAAACTTGATGGCCATTACAGTTGTGGATATATTTATTCAAAGGTGAGAACACCCCAAGGGTTTAAATTTTTATAGTTAAAAAATAATAAAGTATTAACTATAGCATGATTCTTAGTCTATATTCAAGGTTGTATATATTATACTATTTATTAGAGAGAGACAGAAAGAGAAAGAGTGAGGGGAGTGAGTGGGTGGTGGAGGGAGGGACAAGAGGGAGAGGGAGAAAGAACCTGAAGCAGAACCCGCTGAGCAGAGAGCCCAACATGGGGCTCGATCTCAGGACCCTGAGATCGTGACCTGAACTGAAATCAAGAGTTAGATGCTTAAACCGACTGAAGCAGCCAGGCGCCCCTATTAATAATATATTTTAAGAACAGTATTTAGAAGGGTATATTTGTTCCATTTACTTCCAAAGGCAATAAATCATTGTTTTTCCTCGTTTTTCGTCACCGTGTAACAAAGAGCCCTCAACTGTTCCTCAACATCCATAAACCAGACTTGTTAACTAGCAGAAAGTTTGTTTGGATTTTTGTTTGTTTGTTTGGTTTTGGTTTTAAAGTTACGGGATGTTATCTCCACTCTCAGGTATTTACTTGATTCGGTGAAAATAAAAATCACTTGGAAATGATTTTCTCAGCTGGGAAATCTTTCAATACAATTCTTTGCCCTACCATGTTAGATCTCATTTTATCTCTATGTCCTTAAACACTTCAATAGCTTTTTGCTCTCTTTCCATTTATGAGCATGCCAGTAGCATCCCCAGTTCCTTCTCATCTCATTTTTGATGTTCCTATACAATTTTATGCCTCATCTTTTTCAGTGAACATAGAGAATATTTTCAACTAAGTTTTTTTTCTTAATATCTTCAGTTTAAAGTTGGCAAAATGTATTGTATGAGAGATGCTCTACCTAAACTAGCAATTCATTTTATTGGATAGTAATTAGTTTTAAGTGCTGTAATTATTTCACCTTCTTCTATAAAATGATTTCTGCTTTGGCATTTGAGTAAAAATATTCTAACTTTGACTACATCTTCATTCATTTTAATGAGTTTAAGGATATATGTTTATAAGAATTATTTGCTTCCTCATCATTTCTCTACTATAAATTATTTGAGATTATTATTATAGCTTGAAGTTGATTGCACATAATTTGTCAACAGTAATAAATACAGCAAAAAGAATATAAATTGGTGATTTTTAAAGCTTGAAACATTGTGTTGGAGATTCTCTCTCTCTCTCTCTCTTTTTTTTTTTTTTGTTTCAAGTTTTTACTTAAACTCCAATTGGTTAAAATATAGTGTAATGTTAATTTCAGGAGTAGAACTTACTGGTTCATCACTTATGTACCATACCCAGTGCTCATCACAGCATGTGCCATCCTTAATACCCATCACCCATTTAGCCCATCCCCCCACCCACCTCCCTTCCAGCCACCCTCAGTTTGTTCTCCAAGGTTAAGAGTCTGTTTTATGGCTTGCTTCTTCCCTGCCCCCACTACGTTCATCTGTTTTGTTTCTTAAATTCCACATATGAGTGAAATCTTGTAGTTTTGCTCTAAGATGGAATCAAATATTCTTAGATATGAGGGGTTTTTTAAATATTTTATTTATTTATTTGACAGTATTTGACAGAGAGGAGAGAGATCACAAGTAGGCAGAGAGGCAGGCAGAGGAGGGAAAAGCAGGCTCCCTGCTTAGCAGAGAGCCCTATAGGGCCATCTGTTCCAATGTCTCATTCAAAACCACACTTTCCTTATTGATTTACAGTTTGGATAATATACCCATCAATGTAAATGGGATGTTAAAGGCCCCTACTATTATTTTATTACTATTGATTATATTTATTAGTATTTGCTTTATGTATTTGGGTGCTCTCATGTTGGGTACATAAACATTTACAGTTGTTAGACTTTCATGTAGAATTGTTCCCTTTCTAATTATATAATGGTCTTTTTTGTCTCTTGTTACAGTCTTTGTTTTAAAGTCTATTTTTCTGATACCAGTATTGCTACTCCAGCTTTCTTTTCACAGTCAGGTGCATGATAAATGCTTCTCCATCCCTTCACTTTCAATTGCATGTATCCTTAGATCTGAAATGAGTCTCTTGCAGGCGGCGTATTGTTGGGTCTTGCTTTGTTATCCATTCCATCATCTTATGTCTTTTCATTGGAGTGTTTAGTACTTTTACTAAATAGGGACACTTTGAAAATTATATTCTATCCCCCTCTGTTCTTTTGTTCTTTTTATTTTTTTTAAGATTTTATTTATTTATTTGTCAGAGAGTGAGCACAAGCAGGGGAGTGACAGGTAGATCAGGCAGAAGGAGAAGCAGTGTCCCCACTGAGCAAGGAGCTTGATACAGGACTCTATCCCAGGACCCTGGGATCATGACCCAAGCTGAAGGCAGATGCTTAATGAGGCACTCAGGCATCTTACATTGTTCTTTTTATTAAGAGCTGTCTCAAACCATCGTTCTTGTCTCCATGTATCACCCATATGCTGTTGTTTTACTTTCAGGATTGATAGTATAATAATGCTCGTGCTTTAACAGCAATATTTTAATTTAAAGGTAAACGCTTATACTTATTTAATCAACTGGTAAATAAAGAAGGGCTTAATTTGGTTTGGAGATTTTTTGTACTTCTGTTTGTCATAACCACATTTCTTATTGTAGGATCAACTATTCTATTTATACAGACAGTAGAATTTCTCTACCATTCTCCTAAAAGAATAAGCAATATGCATCAGTAATTCTAATGTACTCTCTATGCGAAAATGGTATAAATCTGAACTCCACTAACCTACTGCTGTGTGAACTTTGGAAATTGGTTTGAATTCTCAGAGGACTCATTGCCTTTTTTGCTTAATTTATCAGATGAATCCCTCAAATGATTGATTTGTTACAAAATGCTGCTCAGTAGGAGCACCATGTACCCAGGGAAAAATAAGGAACAAATGTACCTACTATGTACTAGACATCATTCTAGTCTAGGTAACAGATGCTAAAGTATGTACCCTTTCCCCTCTTTTAAATTCATTTTTCTTTTCTTTTCTTTTTTCTTTTCTTTTCTTTTCTTTTTTCTTTTCTTTTCTTTCTTTCTTTCTTTCTTCCTCCCTTCCCTTCCCTTCCCTTCCCTTCCCTTCCCTTCCCATCCTTTCTTCTGGTTCCCCCTTCCCTTCCCTTCCCTTCCCTTCCCTTCTTTCCTTCCTTTCCTTCCCTTCCCTTCCTTTCCTTCCTCGCCTCTCCTCTGCTCTCCTCTCCTTTCCTTCTCCTCCTTTCCTTCCTCTCCTTTATCCCTCCTTCCCTTCCTCCCCCTCTTTCTTTTCTTTTGATGTCATTGACACAATGTTACAGTAGTTTCAGCTGTACAATTTAGTGATTTGACAAGTTTATACATTATAAATTTATACATTCACCATAAGTAAGCTACAGTCTGCCCAATTACATTGCCATTACAATATCATTGACTGTATTCCTTATGCTCTGCTTTTTATTTCCATGAGTTATTCATCCCATAGCTGGAGGCCCATGTCTTCCTTTTCCCTTCACTCATTTTGCCAAGCCCCCCTGCCTTTCCTATGGCAACAATCAGTTCTGTGTTTATAGTTCTGAATCTGTTTTTTGTTCATTTTTTAAGAGTGGTATTATATGGTACCAAAATGTGTCTGTTTTGATCAATATGTACTTAAAGGAAACCTATTCCCAGGATTTAGTCTTGAAAGAGCCAATATTGCCCTCTCCCCACCCTCCTCCTCTCTTTGTTTGTTCCTGTTTTCATTTGACTTTTTCCAACCTTCAAATAAATAGTCCTAGTTAAAATCATACTGAATCATAGTTGAAAAATTGGTCCAAGGAAGTATAGTTAATAGCCTGAAAATGGACAAGAAATTTGTTCAACAACCTTCTTCCCCACATATGAAACATAACCTTTAATATATTTTAAATTATATACATATATAGGTAATATAGGTATATATGCTATATGCAATATTTATGTCTGAGCATAAGTATGAGTTCTCTTTTGCTGTGTTAACCTATTTATCTTATGTGCTCTAAGCATAATAATTTATTTAAAATAGCACTATAGAATATTGTGATGCCTAAAAACATAATTCCCTCCTATTATTCCTGGTAGTATTATTTTTTTTTGGTTTAGGCATAAAGAGTAATCGTGATAAAATCATTTTTAAAATATCTGCAGAGGAAGGAGTGGAATCGATTATAGTTGGGTGTAATATGAAGGAAGTGTTAACGACAAGCCCTGCAATTAGTAGGACCTAAATTATTTGGATGAGAGAAATTCCTAATAATAATCTATCATAATCAGAATTAAACTGTGGCTTTAGTAACTAACTTTCATAATTAGAGTGGATTATTAGCTCCATGCTCATTTCATGATATTGACAAATGTTTTAATATATTTCATTATAAACCTACCTCACTGCCTTCCAGTTTTGTCAAGTAAAATGTGTTTCAGGAGTATTAAAGTCCTTTTTACTCGGGACTGATAGAAAAATAAAACGCAGATGCCAGATGCATACAGTTTCCTTGGGGATTTATTTTACATTTGCTACCACCTGTTGTGGTAAAACATATACTATATAAAAATTCATCTAAATAATTTCTCATTAAGTGTAGTTTCTAGCACAATGATTTTTGTTACAGAATTTGGGGAATTCTTTTTTATCATGCTGAACACTTTGTGAACAGGAAATTTTAGCAGGCGTTCTATCCACTTATTTGTCAAAATAATTGAATAATGGAATATTGGGAATTTTAGTCATCACTTCATTTCTTCTAATGACATTGAAGGTGAGAATCAAATGCAGTTGTTTGCTCGCACATAGATATTTATTTTTCTTCTGTTTTGGGGGTTTTAAACTAATTTTCATTATTTCTTTCAAAATTAAGATAAAATTCCAATAATTATCTCTTAAAAATAATTTTATCATTACTGTTTAATTACTCATTTAATGTTGATGAGCTCTGAGCAGGAATTATGTCTCTTGATTTATTCACAAAGGATCATTAGCACTTTATAATAAGTCAAACCAAAGGCTTATGTGAAATAAAATTATTCTTTAAAAAATGTGTGCTATAGGAGTGCTTGGGTGGCTCAGTCAATTGAGTGTCCTTGGTTTCAGTTCAGGTCATTATCTCAGGGTTATTCGATCAAGCCCTGAGTCAGGCTCTGTGTTCAGTGGGTAGTCTGCTTGGGATTCTCTCTCCCTCCCTCTGCCCCTTCTCCACTCATGCTCACACTCTCCCCCCCAAAAATAAAAAAATCTTTTTTAAAAAGTTGCTGCACATTTATAACTGTATCTATATCTATATTTATAAAAGTACTTCTGTATGACAAAATATACCATAAAGCAGTCAGCAGAGAAATGGTAGATATTGCAAAATACATGTCTGTGATACCAGTGGCAGCAAAAGGTATAATATTGCAATCTTGTAGAAAGATATGGGAATTCATTATCAGTAAGAGATAAGTAAATTATGGTCAACTATAGCTCTTTTAATATATCCGACTAAAAATAATGAAACAAAAATTATTTATTGCTCCCAGAGACATGAGTTAGAAAGTATTCTCATATATGGCAGGTACAGTTATTTTGAAATTAATCAATGAACATTATTAAAATTAAAATTGAAAATAAAAACATAGTCTGTGAACAAGTCTATTGCACTATTGGAACCTCTATATTAAAAATAATCCATCATGGTGTAAAGACATATGTGTGATGATATTTGTTAAATATTGTCAAGAAAAAAATTGAAAGAAAACACATGCCCCTTGAAGGGCTACATGTTGCGTGTTGCCTCGACATTATAACATATTATGAAGTCATTAAAATGAAACAGAGTACTCTCAACTTCAAAAATTTTCTTTATGGTGTTATCAAGTGAGAAATAATGAGGATAATAAAAGAACTATTTTATTTTGTTTATAAAAAAAAATCTTATAAAACTCTACCTGTGAATAGAATGAGTCCAGAAAAAAATTTGGGGGGACTACATGCTAAATAAACCCTTGCTAACAAGGATTGAGTCTTTTGGAAATTGACTAATGTGAGTGCACTTCGGAATAGAAGGAGAGAATAAGAGAATAAGTCAAGAGGCTCCTACATAACTCAGTCAGTTAAGCATCTGCCTTCTGCTGAAGCCATGATCTCAGGGTACTGCTATAGAGCCCCACATCGGGCTCCTTGTTCAATAGGGAGCCTGCTTCTCCCTATGCTTTTCCTGCTGCTGCTCCTGCTTGTACTCTCAATCTCTCTCTCTCTGTCAAATAAATAAAATCTTTAAAAAAAATTAAAAGAAAAAAAGAGAATAAGCCAAGCAGTGAAGGTTAAGGGATGGGAGAAAAATGAAAGGAAAAAATGAAAAGAAAAAGTTGCATTTGATTATTATATATATATTAGAACATTTATTCTATCCTTTAGATACATTTTTGGTTCAGTAGATCATATTCTGTAAAATATGTTAAATGTAAAATGTGTGTGTGAGAGAGGGAAAGAATGAATGAAGTTATAAAAATAAAAAACATAAATAATGGTTGAATAAGAAAGGTCCTACATTTACTCATGTAATTTCTAATATTGAAAGTAGCTCTCCAGTGAATCTTCTCCTGGAAGGCTAAGAAATTAAAAGAGGAATTATTAGTGTTTATATGGGTGTGGATGCTATAAACTGAGATTAATTTTACATTGACTCAACTATTTTATATCAATTAGGGAGATAATATTTGGCAAGAGAAATAAAATCATCTCTCTAGTCAGAATGAGCTGACCAGTACTGATTTATCTCCATTCCATTGTGGACTCACTTACCTTTAGAACATGAAAATGTGACCTCTGCTTCTATTTTTCAGGATTAGGAAAATAGAAACAATATTTTCATAGTTAAAGGGCAATATACTTTTGATCACTTCCAAGGTAAGAGAAACACAGGAAAACCTAGGAAATGTCCTTTATATGATGACAAAAAAAATCGATGACTTATATATTCAAGTAGTAACCATTAAGGAAACATCCTTTAGAGAAAAAATAAATATGCACTGTCTTCTCCTAACACTCAAGAAGACTTAAAGCTATGTCCTTTTATCCATGAACTCAAAAGTCAGAGAGAGGACCTGATGGCATTGTCTTTCTTTTAAGCAGCCTTATTTTGATGAACATGAAAAAGTGACAGAGGTGGTATTTGCTGAAGAAAAATGGTGGTAGCTTTAAAGATTATTCCTCTTAGCAACCTGTTCCACATTTCCAGATGTTGATATGAACTCTTAGGGCTATTGGAGATCAGTCTTTCACAAAACCAAATAAAAGAGATTATAAGCAGACTTTTTTCCTTAGATAAAAGTATGGAATTAATTCTCACAGAAATACAAAGATCTCTAGAGTTTGTAATTATTGATTAGCTATATGTATATATTTATATTCTTACATTTTGAAGTGAGGCTAGAATTACTTAAATGTTAAAAACATGCAGTAAAGGTTATTGAACATTAAGTAATTTTACAGAAAGATTATTTACATAGCAGCCTTAGAATAAAGGTTTGAGGGGTGCCTGGGTGGCTCAGTGGGTTAAGGCTTCTGCCTTCATCTCGGGTCATGATCTCAGGGTCCTGGGATCAAGCCCCGCATTGGGCTCTCTGCTCGGCGGGGAGCCTGCTTCCCCCTCTCCCTCTGCCTGCCTCTCTGCCTACTTGTTGATCTCTCTCTCTCTGTCAAATATATAAATAAAATCTTTAAAAAAAAGAAAAAAAAGAATTAAGGTTTGAGTTCATAATGAGATTTTACTCACTAATTATGCCTTTTCATTTTCATTAATTCATTAATTTATTGATTCATTACTTTAATGTATTATAAAATGTGTTCATATGTTTTCTTTACTGAAGTATAGTTGGCATACAATGTTACATTATATATATATGTATATGTATATGTATATATGTGTATATACATGTATATATGTATACATATGTATAGACATATACAGTATATGTATATACAATGCACCCGTGTGTGTGTGTGTGTGTGTGTGTGTATATATATGTATACATATACATACAGTGTATAGCATAGCGATTCAACATTTCTATATGTTGTTATGTTGCACAAGTGTAACTACAAAATGTCACCATACAATACTGTTAAAATACCATTGGCTATGTTCCCTATGCTGTCAAATGTATCTATATTAAAGTAGAATTATAAATGTATAGTGAGCTTTCCATTGTTTGCAGTACCCAAAACAGCATAATAATATACATGATGAACAGAATGCCACTTACAATTACTCAAAATTCTTAGATCAAAATCCAGAATCCGGTCAACAGCACCACCCTGAATTGAATAGACTGCATTAGGAATTAAACACAATTATAAATCTCTTCTCCATTTCATCTTTCCATTTTATCTTTAAAAATACCTATTAAGACGTTTCATAAGTTTATCAGGTGGCATGTCAGAGTATTTACATTGTTTTTGTAGCAAATGCATGTTTCTCCATTGTAATGAAAAAATAATAGAGTCAAAATAGTCCTATAATTGGTGTCTATTGCAGAAGGTACACGGTTATTGATTTGTAGTGCCCTAATTTTCTCTCTTTCCCTTGAGATAACCTTCATAAAAGGTCATTTCTTTCCTTGAACAGGTAAATGGCATATTTACAAGTTGACAATACTTAACCTTGTAGTAGGATACCAAATGGAGCATAGCAAAAGGAAATGAAACAATTTAAATGGCTGATAGCCATTTCAAGCTATGCTAGTTTCAAGGCAATTATAGCAGTTAGAACATATCCGACTATTCAAACATTAACTGTATTTCTGTTAGTGCAAATCTATAACGATTATGTGATTAAAGTAATCCCCAACACTATGAAACAATTCCCATTACCTCATGTGAGGTATAGCTAACTGACAAAGAAAAGCGATGAAATTGTGAGAAATTGTTTTATAAATTTGACCAAATGAATTCTTGTGGTTTGTCTCAGGAATCCAGTTCAATTGCCTAAGCACATTAATTTCATCAGAAAATCAAAGGGAAAGGCAGAGAATAATCTTTAGAAATAATTTCTTTACTAAGAGCTTTCTCTTCCTTTCAGTCAAATGACAGCGTGTAACTTAGTATAAGCATAATTGTAGGGTTTGCATATACATATTAAAAGTCTAGAGCAATGACACTACTATTATAAAAATATAAGATTTTTATCATACCAAAATCTCTCCTTTGGTTCATGGTTCAGTGATAGTATACTTAGTTTTCTAAAGACAGTGGGCTGATACCTATAGTGTGAAGCAATAGGATTATTAGGGAAATACTTGTATAACACTGTAATGTAGCAATTATACAGTTCATTGTTAAAAATTCTTAATATTTTCCAGCAATTCATTTAGGCACTGGAGAGAGAACAAACAAGTTACTATCTTTATCCTTAAAATTTTTATGTTCTATAGGAAGAAACATACCAGAAAATAAATATCCCGATGCTTCCTATAATTTAACATACATATAACTATAATGAAAAGAAGTAAAAATGGGATCAAGAGGAGCTAGTGTTAATTTAGCTAGGAAAGGCACTCATCTTTTATTAGAGGAATTTGAGATGAGACTTGAAAAGCAGAAAGGAAGTGGCCACATAAAGATCTAGTGGAAAGCTTTCACAAAGAAAGAAAAGCAAGTGCAAAGGCTGTGATATGGTAATAAACTAGGCAGATACATCAGTAACATTTAAGTGGATCCTGTGAAGAAGCATCACTCAGGTTCTACTTTCCTCGGACAGAAGCATTTTCCAAGCTGCTGGGAATTGGTAGGAATTTTGCCTGAGAAAGTTGATTGTGTCTCTTTATTATGGAGTTAGGTCAAAGCTCTAATATGAAAGCAGAGCTAGGGGAAGGGCAAAAGGCAAAGGCTTAGAAATGCATTGAGAAAGTTTGACGAAGAAAAGGAAAACTAAAAAAATTTGGGAAGGAGCAAATAGAGAATTATTAGGAGCATCAGTGGTAAATGTTTAACAGCTGACTTGCACAGGTTTGGGAGCAGTGATTTGTAGTGTTTGTCAATTCCTGGGGTGCCAACACTCCCTCTCTGGCTTATTTCAATCTAGGAAAGCAATATCACAGAAGGCACCGTTGGACAGAACATTTAGTTGGACATAATACAGCCATACAACCTCAAAAGCATAGTAATATAGTAAAATGTTTAAGACCAATAAGTTTTGAGGATGTGTTACTTTTGCTTTAATATTTATTTAAGTTTATATAACTTAGTTTTTTAATAACTGTCTTCAGTAAACGGCTTACGAAATACATGAAAGTTCAAAAATCAGCTCTGATGAGTCCTTTAAAACCAGCAAGGACAACAGTGGATAGGAAGCAAGTGAGTTACTAATGCAGGTTGGGTTCTCTGGCACACAGGCACTCAGATGAAGTTAGGAATTCAAACGTGTTTTTTGGGGGGAATAATATCTTTAAAAGAAACAGTGGAGGAAACAGGGTTGTTCAGGGGGTACTGCTGGACTGTGATATGGACCTGACAAAACAATAGCTAGCCCATTGGTGAGCTTTGGAGCAAAGATTGCCTGTTAATGGAATCTTATTGGGAAGAAATGTTGTGGGTCTATATCTTTGCCATTCTCAGTTGTTGGCTGGGGATGATTCAGGAAGAGCATGAGCTGAAGGAGCTAACAGCTAGAGGCTGTCAACCACTTTCATTTCTCACAGCTGCTGGGCAACCATTTCTTTCTTGAAGGGACATCAAGTGGCATGTCCATGTGGTTGACAGTTGTCATGAAGTAGGGAATGACCACCTATGATCAGTTATGTTTTGTAATAGAATCAGACAAAAAAAAAAAAAAAGAGATGATTTACTATAGGGAGTAATGAGATGCAGGTCATCGTCAGCTTTCATAAGAGGTTTTTAACCTGACATGAGAAAAAATATAAAGTGAGGAATGGAGATTTTAGGCATAGATATTTCTTTTGGTACTAAAAGGGGGGGGGTGTTCAAACTGAGGTTCTTATACTGAAACGGAGAAATGGTGGTTATAGAGAAATTGGAAGCATAGAAAGTTTCTAAAAACATTTGAAAAATTTCACAAGCAACTTAATAGAAAAAAGGAAGTGTCTTTCAGGATACAGATAGTTTGGTTGCAAGCAAACATCCCCAGTTTATTTAAAGAAATAGATGAGGGGGTGCCTGGGTGGCTCAGTTGGTTAAGCGTCTGCTTTCTGCCAGATCAGGATCCTGGGGTCCTGGAATGGAACCCTGTGTTGGGAATCCCTGCTCAAAGGGGAGCCTGCTTTTCTCTCTCATTCTGCAGCTCCCCCTGCTTGTGCTGACTCACTGTCTGTCAAATAAAATAAAAAGCTTAAAAAAAATTAAAGGATGAGTCAGTAAATAGTTCTTGGTTTTTATTATAGCCATCTTTTGAGGTAAATCCAGAAGGAAGAGCTAGATGTTTTTGTCAAAAAGATGACAGACCTAGAGTAGAAACAATGGAGAAACAATATTTCCTACTAAAGTTCTAACATTTTTGTGAGTCAGAAATGCTTTTGTGAACTTGGGGATGGAATGCCTTTGTATTGGACAATTGTTTCTACTTCAGTGGCCTTTTAGTGGTGAAAAGAAGTTTTAGTGAAATAAGTTTTCACTGAAACGTTTTAACATATTTTCTATCATTAAGTGAACAAGCCACTAAGCAGATAGTAAGAATTGCTACTCCTTCAGGTGATGCTTGGAGAGCTCCCAGAGTTGAGAAATATATGGGTCTTGGTGAATGAATATTGGTAAAGTCAGATTTAGAAACTGTGGAAATGAGAGGCCTAGCTGTGTGTCTCTAAAAATATAGATCTTATTTCTTTAAGAATGATTTTCATTTGTTCCTGCAACATGCCCAGTTTGCTCCTTCATTTGCTATTGACTTTGCCAAGAATGCCCCAAACAAGACCTTTGCATGACTGCTTCCTACTCACTCAAGCATCAGCTCTTATTTCATCTCCTCACTAAGCCCTATGTAGATCATGAAATTGAATTCTCCTTCTTCCCATTCAAGTTCTACCATATTCTACCAGCACTTACCAGTCTCTGAAATTATCTTGGGTATTAACTTTTATTCTTAATTATTCAAAGGAAAACAATGACCTTCTCCTATTCATTGCTGTATGAATGTCGCTCCCAGAAACATCATAGGATGTAAATAAAGAAGCGTTGAGTAAATGACAACTAATTTAATGCTTTCTTTATTGTGTAGTTATTAATATTTGCTGATGTTTAAAATTAGCTTTATAAACAGCCCATTTTTCTCCTCTCCTCAGAGAAAGGGATATTTTAGCTTCCCTACTGACTTATCCTCTGACACATACTATGTTGTCTTCATGTTTTCACCTCCCACTTACTCTTCAAAATACCACAACCAGGCTTAAACCATCAATAACCACAAGGACTTCTGAAAAAAGTCAGCAGAACCACTAATTACGAAATTACAAACTTGAGTATTTTGGTGCTTGTCTCATCTTACCTACTCTACCTTACATTTAACACTGTTAATCTGCTTCTCTTGTCCTTCTTCTTCATTGGCTTCTAGGTTACTTCATGGCCATTTTCTCCTCCATCTTTAAGTAGTAAATCCAGGTTTTTATCTTAGGCTGTTTTCCTCTCTGCCCACTTTTAGATGATCATATTAGTCTTGCCCATGTTCATCTTTGATTTTTCTTTGCTTTCTAGCTGATTTCTTATTCTGTTTCATATCCCTCCTACGTTATATGTTTTCCTAAATAATTGCAGTAGTCACTAAATTGGCCTCCGATAATCTTTGTTTGCCTCTCATCCTTTACAAAGTTGCCAGAAAAAATCTTCTAAAATAATAGTCATACTTTAGCTTGAAACTTTAAAATGGTTTTCTTAGCCAGATAATAAACTTGTTGACAATAGAAAACGTGAATGATTTTGCTCTGTATCCTCCTCATGTAGTTCACAGAAAGTGTTCAAAAAATATTTTTAGAAAGGGATGCCTGAGTGGCTCAGTCTATTTAAGTGTCTGCCTTCAGCGCAGGTCATAGTCCCACGATACTGGGATCAAGTACTACATTGGGCTCCGTGCTCAGAGGGGAGCCCGCTTATCCCTCTACCTGCTGTCTCTCCTGCTTTTGCGTGCGCTCTCTCTCTGTGACAAATAAATCTTTAAAATAATATTTTCAGGAGAAAAGAAAGAGTGAGGAGAGACAGTTGTTCAGACGATGCCAAATTACTATGAGTAATGAATTTTCTCAACCCCTTGAAATAAGAATTTTGAAAGAGAGCTTTAAGGAAAAGATAATGCTCTGGTATTTACAACTAGTAAGATAAAAAGCTTGCAAAAAATAATAGGATTAGTCTCCCAAAATACACTTTACAAAGCTTAGCCACAATTAATTACGGTAATTAAGTAAATAATATACGTATATTTTTATTTTCAGGCATAAATACATTACAGATTTTCTAGACATAGGAAACATCATAAAGTTCTCCTTTTCCTACCTCCTCCATTTGTACTCAAAGAAAGCAGTCTCCATGAAAATGAAAGAGAAGAATGAGGCTAGAGTAGTAGAATTCTGGAAGGGAAGACTGGGATCATGGGGGCAATGTCTTGTTTTAAACACAGTGAATTGAGCAGATTTTAATGCTATTGGGAAGGTTCCTTTAGAAATTGAGCAAGTGAAAAGTAGAGATAATCTCACCTATACCTATGGCATCTAATAACTGTTTTCTTAGCCAGTTCCTAAATGTATCTAAAAACACCTTTCAATAAACAGTGATCCTTAGACAACAAAAAGATATATTTTTATCTGTCAGCATATATAACATTTCTAAATTATTATGCTTAATAGTTTAGTTTATTTTGTGTTCTTGGACAGGTCATAAGATACAGATATTAATATATTTATTGGAAAACAAATATAGCTTACTAATTCAGAGTAACAATTAGTGTGAGAAAATAATTTTCCTGGATAGCAATCTCCTAATGAAAAAAGCAATATAGCTTCCCTTAATACTCTTATTTGTCAAAAGGTAATTTTCTTTTGTCTCTTTTTAATTTTAGAGTTCCATTTTCTGGGGGACTTCTAGTGTTTTTAGAACTTTTATATGTAAAATGATTGTTTTCTGTCTTGAGTACTTTAAACAGGACTGCTTTAAGAGAAAAATAACACTAAATATTAGTAAAGATGGCCTTTTTATGTACTAGACATTTATACATAGATAAATGACAGATTTTCTCCTTATGGTCAAATATGCAACAAATGATATGTTAACACATTTCCATGGACTTCCTCGTGATAATTTTTATTAATTTATGGGAGGCAGACATGAACCTGGATTCAGAAAAGTAAAATATAAGCCATAATGTTTTATTCCTAACCACACCGTAATGTTCAGAGCCAAGACAAACATGTACCCAAATTTGACAGAAAAAATTAAATGTTAATTTCCTAGCATGAAATACATTTGTCATCATTGAAATGCAGGGAGTAGAACCTGTGTGTAATTTTTCATGAGACCTACATTTGGATATTGGAATAATTATCAGTTCTATGTATTCTGTGCTTTTTATTCCTAGCTGAACTCCAAAAAAAAAAAAATTATGGCACAAATGTTAGTGTTTGCATGTCTTTTTATTTTTTATTTGTGAATTTGAACTATTAATATATAATAGTAGATGAATAGATATCCTTGTGTATATTTAGACCATCTGAGAATATCAGACTGGTTCTTTAACAATTGACATGAAGGACCGGCCATTGAGTTCAAAGTTATGTACTATAATTCTTTCTTATTTGAAAACAGCGATAATATTACAGTGGGATGAATATGATAAATTATTGCTAGTTCACATCTCTAGAATTACATTTTATAGTAAAAAATAATAAATAAGGTCAATGATACTTTGACTCCTCCATATGACTTTAGCTAATGAATACATTGTACAGACATTAGTAAGAACTGTACTAAACATGAGATTCAAACAGTAACAAATGTATTCTAGTTTCATTGTTTTTGGAGGAAAAAATTACCAATTGTACTTTAATGATTGTCTTTATAATTGTAAAACATCTTGAAAGATAGGACATATAATGGGTATGGTTTAAAATTTCCTTATCAAATAAGGAGGAAACTGCACATAAATTCTTAGTTTAATCATAGTTAAATTCAACTCATGGATTAAATGAAGCAGTCTATGCGAATTCTCACCAAATTGCACATTGGGTTTTTCAAAAGTATGTGAAATAAGGGAAGGAGATGTTATTTGGAGGAAGTTTTTGAGTTTTATAATAATTTTCTAAAATATAAATGATACAAAAGTATTATCCATATGATGAAAATAAGTAAATCATAGCCTCACAAAAATCTCACTAGCCTAGTGGTATTAGGCAAAGGTACAAAGAGGAGGCCATTCAAAGCAAACTCGACGATTACCTTGATCCATGGATGATGCATGTGACACAGGCAGTGGATTCAGATAGAGTTGATTCTAAATCCTGGTCTTTCCACTGACCATCTTTGTAACGTGGGATGGTAACATCAGTGACCTTATCTTCTACCTAACTTTCCTTACCTAAAAATGAGCCACTGTGCAGCCAATGGATAGTGCATGTGAATGACGTAGCATCTTTCTTGTCCGTGAAGAATGTTCTATGAAAATTGGTTATTAAAAAAAAAAAGACATTAAATGAATTGGGTACAGTATATTCAGTAATATAATATCCTTTTATATTTAGTTCAATGTTAGAGGTTTTTTAAAAATTTTAAACCTAGAATTTTACATTCTAGGGGTCATTAAAACAGGTTTCAGCACTCCAAGTTTATTCTGTTAATTTCCTATTTCATCTCTTGCATAGATTTTCAACTGTGTTATTTTATAAAGAGACATTTAAATTGTGATTATTTATATTTGCTGTATACCCCATCAAGCTGTGGTGGTCTTATGGCACCAACACAAATATTTAATGAAAGTAGGACTAACCCTTGACTAGATAGATGAGGCTATTTATAAAACTGCCAGGCTTCATTTACTGGTCTGGTATATAAGTAGTATCTCTTGTTAGTCTCCCTTAAACTGTAGCTTTTGAATAATGAGGACTAAAAAAAAAATCAAAATTTTATGTATATAAGTATACCTTCTCAAGTTTTACAAAGAGGTCCAGGAATCTAGGAGTGTTGCCTATCAAAAATAACATGTTTCAAAGTAAACAGTATTTTAGATCAATATAAGAAACATTTATTTTTAGGAAATCAAAAGTCTGTTTTTTCTATAAAGTCTGTGTCATTTGATATGGGCATACATTATTAGAAATTACACATTTTCTTTCATCTCTAAGCTATAGCTTCCTTGTTTTAAAGATGAAGAAACTATAACATTTAGAATTAAAGTCACTTCTCCAAGGTCAAACAGAAAGTGGCCTACTGAATTTTGAAAATAATTCTCTCTCATGCCAAGACTTTATTCTCCTTCACTTTACTATAGAGACCCTGCAAACCAATAAACTAATGTTTTATTATTACTTAAGGAAATATGGAAATTTTGCCTATTCTGCGATTCTCAGTATTAGCTTCATTCATCAGTATAGAAAAATAGTTTTATAGAATAATCGTGGTTTGATTTTGAAAATATAACCTGAATATTTCAAAGCTACAGTTCACAAATTATTACTTACAGCCTTCATTATATTTTGTAGGCATATCATAATTTTTGTTCATGATTTGCAAAAACACTTTTCAGATATAGTCATACTACTTTCTTTATTATAGTTATGAGGAAAATGTGACATCTAGAGGTTAAGTGAGTTGCTAAAGGCCAAATGAGAAGTTAATGGCACAGTCAGAACTTAAATCCTTATTATTCACTAGGCTATTTTCCTACAGCAAATTTAGACATATTAGGGAATAGAGAGAAAGGGATGGGAAGGGGGAAGAAAAGCGGGGAAGATAGACTGAGAAAGATTTAAAGGAAATATTTTAAAAATCAGAGCGGAGTCAAAATAAACTTAGTTGCCTTCAACATCTCTACAGCCGAATGTGTTTCTAATATAATATATAAGGGAAAAGGAAGAAAAAGATCACATTTCAAACACACACGGGAAAGGAGATTACTTCAAAATGCCAGAAATCAGGGCACATGGATGGCCGTCTGCCTTTGGCTCAGGTCATGATCTCAGTGTCCTAGGAACTGAGCCCCACAGCGGACTTCCTGCTCGGTATAGGAGTCTGCTTCTCCCTGTCCCTCTCTCTCTGTACTTGCTCATGTGCTGTCTCTCAAAAAAATAAATAAAATATTTAAAAATAAATAAAATGCCAGAAATACATTATGATACATAGTCATGCAGAAAGATAGAATTATTCAAGTATATTAGAAGGTCATGCAGGATTTGAGACGATGAGATATATTTGAAGTCCAATGCTCCAAGAAACAAGAAGGGACTGTACTTTTAAAGGCTTCTACAGGAAGAGTTGACTCAAGTCAGAACATAGATACTCTGATAGTAATAAGACAAATAAATGAGGGCATTCCTATTTTTGTAAATGTTACCTACATGATAAACATCTTCCATAGCTTGGAAATGTGGAGACAGTTTATAGTAATTTATTTATTTTTTTAAACGATTTTATTTATTTATTTATTTGACAGAGACAGAGACACAGAGAGAGAGAGAGATCACAAGTAGGCAGAGAGGCAGGCAGAGAGAGGGAAGGAAGCAGGCTCCCTGCTGAGCGGAGAGCTGATGTGGGGCTGATCCCAGGACCCAGAGATCATGACCTGAGCTGAAGGCAGAGGCTTTAACCCACTGAGCCACCCAGGTGCCCCTATAACAGTTTAAATAAGGAAATCTTTCCAACCAATCTTGTTATTCCCTTCCTTCTATGAATTTAGGTTTTGTTAGTGTCTCTCCAAATTATTTAAGTAACAATTGGGAGTTAAATGGCCAGGGGGGAGAACACTAACACTCTTCCTGTTTCTTTTATCACCAGAAGAGTTTCTGAAATTATTTATGACTTTCTACAAGGTATTTATAATATAACTGAGTGATGATATCAAAGGCAGAAATTAGTAGTTTCGATCAAAGAAGTAGCACATGGAGGGGACAACACCTAAAAATCCTACTGAATTATCCTAGCCAGATCCTTAGAGTATATAATTTAGAGACCTGTGACTTAAAAGGAATTAAAAAGGAGTTAACTAAATTTCAAAGGTGGGAATTTAAGAAAAAAGTTACAAAAAGAATTAGTTGAAAACTAGCAGATGTGATATCTCTTTCTATAAATTAAATAAATTGACTTTTGGATCTTGCCTGCAAAACTTCCAAAAGTAAGGGTTGAAAGTGGAAAAAAGAGAAAAAGGCTTTGAGTTAAAACTTTGGGCTTTATTATCTTGTTTATTAGTAATTGACCTTATGACCTTAGAAAAGAAATAGCCTCTCTGAATATTATTTTTAAGTCCACATCCATGAGATAATTAAATCTATCTCATAGTATAGTTACTGGAATTTTATTAGATAATATGAAAGTGTTTTGAAAATTTTGTAATACAAGTGAACTGTAATAAATTCAGGATGTGATGGATACTTTGTTCTTAAACTGAGCTTAAAAGCTATCAGCTAAAATGTGTTAGATGCCTCATTTTCAGGCTATACGCATAAGGTTTCCAGAATGTAGATATTCCAAGATTTTCTTTTTTTATTCTATGATAGGTTTCAATTTACTGCCAGAAAAAGGACTAATAACCAGTCAGAAAATATGACGGTTTTTAGTTGAAGGTGGTGAAAAGTTTTCCTTAACAGTTAAAAAAAGAATATCTGGTTTAGTGAAATATTCTATAGTAGACTGTTTCTAGTCTTGGATTGGTTAATAAAGACTTATATGTTGATCTGAGATAGAAACTTTAGATATACATATATTGGTCTCAAGGTAATCTTGAGTATTTAGGAGAAAATGTCATAATGGTAGCAATTATGAAAAGTGATTGGAACAGTTTTGGATTTTTGTTCCATGTGGTTTATATAGAATTAGCAATGTCTTTGCACCTGGAACTTTGTGCTCATTGCAAAACGCTGGCAGTGACTGAGGCAGCAGCCTGTAGGACATGTGGCTTCAGTTCATGGAACTGCTCCGACCACACATAGACTATGATATTGTGTGAACATCAATGCTATGTTTAAAGGAATGTGACTGAATTGTGCCTCTGCATGATTGGTGTCAACAGAAACAGAAAGTAAGAGTCCTTATTATTTAAATATATTTGGACTAAAATGTCCCCAAATGTCAGGGCTCTTTCATTTCTCAATGGTTTTTATGTAGAATCCCATGAGTGAAACAGCTGTCATTTTGCAGGAGCAGGAATATAGTTCTCAGGGTGGGATATCTTGAAACAAAAACAGAAACAAAAACCTATTTTAAAGAGTATCTTTTATCAGTAGGTGAATTTATAATTCAAATGTTTGTATTTATCAAATTAAGATCCAAGAGTAGAAATTCCCTATAAAATTGACAAGAAAGTTACACTGCAATAATTTGTTCTCTATGCTTTTATTTTATGTGACTTTGATGGTTTATTAAAAACCTGCCTATGAGCAAAAGCAATAGTGTTTTGTAAAATCAAGCCAATAGCTACAAAGGTGCTAAGGTATTGAGTACCTTCTCTTATATGCCTTGGTTTTCAAAAAACACATATTTGAATTCTGGAAATTAAAGGTAAATATTTTCTTCATCTAGTGAAAATGCAAACAGTATGAGTCTGAGGATAATTCAGCATTTTGACCTGGATCTCTAGGCAATCCTATAGATGTAAAAGAGTACAATATCCTAATGACCTTGAGCACCCATATATCAGGGTAACATATATGACTGCATGGATCTACATATATTAAGGAAGTTGTAGTAAAGACATAAATCCTGATTTGATAAAAGTGGTATTTTAATATGACGCCACAGCAAAAAAAAAAAATCTTTATTTATTAAATCCCAGTAATTGATGATAATATGAATATCTGAGATATTTGTAACCTGAAAACAAAAATCATTGGAAATTTTCCTGAAAATAAGTTTTTCATGAAAATTTTGTATAGCATCTTTTTAAAAGTTTTCACAATATTGTATCACTGATCACAAAGCTAACAAAAATAATGTATTACTCCTGTAAAATATATTTATAACTGTATATTTCTAAAGCATTTCTAAAAGAAACTAGCCAAGCCTAACATACTTCAAAATATATTCTTTTTTATTTATTTTTTTATTTAAAGATTTTATTTATTTATTTGACAGAGAGAGAGAGCAATCACAAGTAGATAAAGAGACAGGCAGAGAAGGTGGGGGGAAGCAGGCTCCCCGCCAAGCACAGAGCCAGATGCGGGGCTCGATCCCAGGACCCCGAGATCATGACCTGAGCCAAGGGCAGAGGCCCCAACCCACTGAGCCACCCAGGAGCCCCTATATTTTCTTTTTTTTTTTAATCTTGTTTTGAATCATCAGCTATTTCGTAAAGGTCAAAATAAATTAATTAGAATGTACTTAATTTCTCCAGAGATTAGTTTTGTTGGTTAGCTTTTTAAAATGTCTGTGTGCTTATTAAGTAAGAAAAAATATGCTTTGCAAGGAACAAGATTTTCAGAAAAATGAACGTATGTGAGGATTTTGTGTTGCCTAGACTATACGTTGACCGGAGGGTCAGCTTCTCCCAAAAGTAGAGTTGTTGCCCAAGCTTAGTTTCCCACAACACTCTAGGCTTTTTCAGCTCAATAGAGGTTTTTGTAACCACACATGGGCTCCAATGGCCTGACTGTTACCCAGTCTCCATGTGCAGATAAGCTGACTTTCTAGGAAATTCTTATAAACATCTGCTACCTGAGTCAGCACTGTCCAGTGTGGTGCTGCAATATATTCTCCTAATGTAAATTAGCATTCTCTTGATTGCCATTTTAAGAGGGAGTTCACAGTGGGAAAGTGTTGTCCTCACTAGAACAAAACCCATCCCATGTCCAACAGTTGGACTGGTCCTGGCACCCCTCCTAATGAAGTGGAACGGAGTTTGGGGGATCCTCTTGCTATGGACCTGACCTGTGTTTTTCCCCTTTTTCTCAAAGAAGCCTATGCCTAAACCCAAGCCAAAACTCTGACAGATAGTGGCCCTCAAGGGGTCCACTTATCTAGGAAAGTATGCATTTCTGCCTGAAGTTTATAAAAATTGCCATTTTTTGAGATAGTTCCTATTTTTAGGGAAAATATGACATTAAAAATGTGAAGTTCAGTGCTACATAATCTAAATCCTTGATGACATTAAAACCACAGGAAGAAAGGTCTTCTGTCATTGAAAGTTCATTTAATTAATGGACATTTTCTATTAAATAAATATTTTCAACATAAAAATAACTTCAAAGATAGTAGTCATTTTTACCCTTTGTGAGGTAAGGATTGTCCATGTTACACACACCTCGTAACTATACCTTAAATTAAACAATATTTGTATCACAACTAAGAGTCTGTGTAGATGATACCCATAGTGAAAAACTTACCAAGTGATATTTATGGAGAGAATATGCTCTTCCTAATAAAGTTGAACAATACTAAGTTTTATCTGACCTGCATTTATGTGAATTATTTTTTAAAGAAAGCATTACCTTGGGGCACCTGGGTGGCTCAGTTGTTAAGTGTCTGCCATTGGCTCAGGTCGTGAGCCCAGGGTCCTGGGATGGAGCCTCACGTTGGGCTCCTTGCTCCGTTGGAAGATTGCTTCTCCCTCTCCCATTCCCCCTGCTTGTCGCTCCCCCCTCTCTCGCTGTCTCTCTCACTGTCAAATAAATAAAATCTTAAAAAAAAAAAAATCACTACCTTATTTTACTTTAAGATGCTCTGGGCCAATAAAGCAAATAATATTACATCTCTACATGCAGTTTTGGGAAGATTAAGGCATACTAAAATATTTTGTGATTCCAGTATACAAAAATTAATATATTCCTTTTTAAAAAATTTCTATTTTGAATTGAAGATGGTTTAGTACCTTTAAAGAGTGATTACTAAATAAAAGACATTACATTAATTTTTGGTCATTCAAAACCAAAATTTTAACAAGGAACCTTTTGATATTATTAAAATAAAACAGTGGAAACCAGGTCTGAGAATCTCCCTAGAAGACAAAACCATTTAAGCTATGTAAACAAAAATAAATCTAGCTTTTTTTAATGAATATAAGTAAAACTTAGATTATTATTTCTTAAGTCATCTTATTAAAATGGTATAAGATAATCACTTTTAACTAATCCTCTGTCATCTGGAAACCCCCATTTTAAACCAGTTATTGTAAAGGTTAAGCTACTTCCTCATTTTCCCTTTATAAACCATTCATTCTGCAATCATGTCCCTGAGCTTCCTAGCAGTTTTAAAACTCGTTTTTTTAAAAGATTTTATTTATTTGACAGAGAGATCACAAGTAGGCAGAGAGGCAAGCAGAGGGAGAAGGGGGAGCAGGTTCCCCGCTAAGCAGAGACCCCGATGCGGGGCTTGATCCCAAGACCCTGAGATCATGACCTGAGCTGAAGGCAGAGGCTTTAACCCACTGAGCCACCCAGGTGCCCATCCTAGCAGTTTTAGATTCGAAAGCCCCAGTCCATAAACTGTTCTTATATGCACATTAAACTAACTAAATAATATTACTCTAGTGTTTTAAATTTCTGTTTCTGAATTTTCGACAGTGTGTCTACTAACCTAAATGAAGAATTGTAAGGCAATGTATTCATTTATTTATTGGAAAATAATTAAATTCCATAGGTGTTACTCATTTCATTGTCATAAACAGTAATTCATTTTAAACAATACATTTCAGATATAAAGTACATTTTCAGGTATATACCCAGAAAGGTTCACAAATAGAAGAGAATAACTATGGTTACAAATATTGTAATATACATCTTAGTTTGTAATTTCTTTAATGTATTAGCATAGTAAAAAATGAAAAGAGATAAGTTTTGGTGGAATTCTAGAAATAGATAAATATTTTTCATTTTATTTTTGTTTAAGAAATAAAAGCTGATTCATGAGCCTGAGTCTTCCCTACAATGTAGAGAGAATCCCAATAGATTTGTGTTGTAGCTATTCAATGCAGGGATATGTATTCTTTTATATCACCTGATCTAATACACAAAATATATGCACATTCTTTTGACACATATGGAATAATAGATTATTGATAAAAATATGTGAGCTTTTTCCAGAATATAGTGTAATATATTAAATATATCATTTTATAACATCCCTTAAAAAAGTAAGAATTTCAAGTATATTTTGAAATTATGCTTACACAACTCAAATTTTATTAGCTTCAAGCAATTAAACTTGGGCCCTAGTAGAAAGGTATCATTTCAAAATACAAACTTGGGGTCCTGGGTGCCTCAGTTGCTTAAATGTCTGCCTTCAGCTCAGGTCATGATCTCAGGGTCCTGGGATAGAGCCCCTCATCTGGCTCCCCGCTCAGTAGGGTGGCTGCTTCTGTCTCTCCCTTTGCCTGCTGCTCTCCTTGCTTGTGCTCTGTCTGTCAAATACATAAATAAAATCTTAAAAAAAAATTCCAAACTTGAAGTCCTCTGCAACTTCATAAAACTCTTGGTAAAACTTTGGTCTCTAAGAGTAAAAGCATACTTTTATCTGAGGGCCATTATGCCAAGTGTTCAATTTAATAGAAAATGCAGAGCTGAATATACAGAAATAAGATAAAGTTTCAGCTTAACTTGACTTTGATTTGATGAAAGCAGTCAAGTTTCCAATTCCAGTTCAGTGTGTATTTGGATTTGGCTTTTCAGTTCACTAAGCCCAGCTAGCAAATCAATACAAATTATCAGTAATTTGTCAGCATGTGATAAATGACTTAATGCCAGTGAGCTGCCACTGATCCTTATGTCATCTCTCTCTGCCTGGGTCAGCACATTTTCTTACTGCTCTAAGAACCTTAAAAAAAGACAGTACAATAAAAATTATGTGCTTAAGCCCTTAACCCAGGATTGTCCAGTAAAATGTGCTTAAACTTAAAATAGTACATTATATAATGTACCTTATGTTTGATTATATGATATTCTGGGGTTAACAGTAATAGTGAACTACCAGGAAACATGTAACAAGCAGGAAAAAAGATGTAGCAACGCGTTCATTATTCATGCATTTCTTTCCATAATAATTGTTAACCAGGCACCAGGATTTTTTTTCTTCCATTTATCTTATTTCTTAGGATTTTATTCATGACTGGCTGAATCATTTATCTTTGTCACCTAATACAGATGATTAATGAGATAATGAACAAAAAGGTCACTATTTTATCACTGTATAGATTAACTTCCTTCTAAAACAGAAAATCTCCCTTTTAACATAACAAACTCTACCCATTAACCCTGTTGTCATTGTTCAGAAGAGAGGCTAGAGAAAAAATGGCATGAATGATGACTTAACCTGGGTTTCCTAAAAGAAACACACCCCCCCACCCCCAGCACCTGAAGCCAAAGCTTACAGGATAATGCTCTATTGAAGGGATACAATCCTGGAGAAGATGGATTTAAACATTCAAAGAAAGGCAGGGAAGAGCAGATATGATATGGTATGTTTACCAGCTGGCTGTAGCTTCCCAATAAACACATCTGCTTTCTCCAGAGAGGTATTACAGAACCATTGAATTTCTGGATGGCCCTGCATCCCCTTCTCACTTATTCAGAGTCACCCCAAGAGACTATCTCCCTGGCACTGCTCTATTCTGTCACATAGCCCTTCCAGGCACTGCTAAAGAAGTCAGAGCTTCTGTGTGTGCAATACGATCAGAGATAAAGCAGAGCAGTCTGTTTTGTCAGCTGGTACTGTCTGTGAAGGCTTCTAGTTCTGTGGCTAGAGCATCATAGTAGCAGCCGTGGCCTTCCAACTACTGGATGGCGTAAGCCCGTGGAAGAATTGTTCTGGCCTAGAAGGAAGGCAATTGGCTACGCCTGTCAGAGTGGCAGGGAAGCATGTTTGGAATAAAGAAAAAGTTGAGTTTGGTATAATGACATAATAAAACTCATAAGTGATTTAAGCAAAGAACTTGGTGAATCTCACTGGCAGATGTGAAGGACAGAATTCAGTGTAAGTGATTCTAAGAGGAAAATAAAAATGAAGAAAAGGAGTTAGTGAATATTAGGGGAAGAAGAAAAAGAAAACATGAACCTTTCAGATATCTTGCATGTGTGCTCAGAAGGAAAATATTTTTTATTACATTTTGGATGCTGAAATTCCTACTTACCTTCTTTGCACATGAGGGCTAGGAATGTTCCTACAGAAGACTAAACAATCTCAGGTCCGTGGGCCATTCTGGCTCCTAACACTCCAAGTTTACTTTCCTATGCATTACTTTATTTCTCGCTTACTGGAGAGACAGACTGCTTTCACTGTGGGGAGCACTTTCCCCTCTTCTTGGCCTGTTTTCTTTCTCCCTATGCTGTCTCCAAAAATAAATGGGCACAACTTCATAATTTGTTCTAATCCCGATAACCCTAAATTGGCATATCTCTTTAAAAACTGTTTTATTGGCTTATGTAACTTTCTATTGACTATAGTGTACGTACAGAAAAACACACAAAGCATAATTGTACAGCACAATGAATTATCACAAAGTTAGCTAAATCCTAAAATACAAAGTGAAATACCAGTCTAGGGATAATGCCTTTTCAGTCATTAACCTTTCTTCCATTCTATTGTTATAATTAATGCTATATTAATTATAATAGCCATTATTATAGCCATTATATATATTAATTATAGCCATCATTATACATAATATATTATATAAATATATATAATATCGCTATGAATTATAATATATAATATGGCCATTGATTATAATATAGCCATTGTAATATATTTTATAAATTTATAAAATTTTATAAAATTACACGTTTCTACAAATATTTTATATTTATAAAATAAATATTATATAATTTATGTATACATATATACAAATGTATGAACCATACCTTGGCTTCTGTCACTATGGATTAGTTTTGTCAGGATTGTCTCTTTATGTGCATAGAATCCTACACTCTGTATTTTGTGTTTGGCTTTCTTTGCACAAAATTATGTTTGAGATTCAACTATGTTTTGCATGTTTAGCTCATGCATATTTAGTAGTCCCTACTATATATTTATATATATGCATATTATAAAATATTTCATTGTTTAAAATATCACGATTTATATATCCATCACACTATTGATAGAGTATTTGTGGTGTTAACTTTTAAAAATTATTATGAAGAGCATTATTGCGAAGAATCTATACATGTCCTTTGATGCATATGTGTCTGTAATTCCAGGGGATATCTCCCCCAGGAATGCAATTATTAGGTGACAGAATATGTATATTTTTAATTCATCAGAAAATACCAAAGAATTTTCCACAAGAATTCTAGTAATTTACACTTTGAGAAGAAGTGTACTAGTTTCCGTAGCTTTGCCAAATCTTGGCCTCGGACTTTTTTTGGGGCCATCCCATTGCATGTTCAGTGGTACACATAAGTGGTTTCACAATGTAGTTTTACTGATTTAAGCATCTTTTTTCAGCTTTGTCACTTAGATATTCTGTTCGTTGACATGCTTATTCAAAACTTCCGCATTATACTATTGGATTATCTTTTATTGATGTTTTGGGGTTTATTACATTTGGATAATAGCTCTTTGTTGGTCAAATATTAAGCAAATGTCTTTTCCTATTATCTGGATTTAATTTTTACTCACTTAATGGTGCCCTTTGGTACCCTAATCAGTTTATTAGTTTTGTTTTTGGTAAGCAATTCTTATACCTTATTTAAGAAGAACTTTCTTATGCAAGGTTATATTTTAGAAGCTCAATAATTTTTACCTTTCACTTTAGAGCAACAATTCTCCTAGGACTGGTTGTTTAGAAGAGAATGGGTTTGGGCTAAATTTTATTTTTAAAGCTTTTTTGAAGTGTAATTTTTTTAGTTTTTCAAAGTATAATTTATATACTTTGAAATGAACTGCACATTCCTAAGTGTTTATTTTGATAAATTTGGTAGTTGTATAAACCTGGAAATCATCACCCCAATGAAGATAATAAATACAGTCATTGTCTATTAGAGCTTCCTTACTCCTTTTTGCAATCCATACACTCTTCCATCTTATATGGCCACTGGTTCTTTTGTGTCACGATACATTAGTTTATAATTTCCAGAATTTTATATAAGTGGAATCATGGAATATGTAGTTTTTAAAATTGTTTGTTCTGGCATCATTCGTGCCATAATTGACATAATTGGTTTAAATGCATTCATGTTACATGTATACATTTTTTGTTTCGTTAGGTTGGGTTGTATTTCAGTATTTATCCATTCACCTGTTGATGAATATTTAGGTTGTTTTCAGTTTTGTGTTATAAGATGCCCAAACTTGGTATAACCATTCACGTTAAGTCTACATGAACATGTATTTTCATTTCTCTTGTACAGACACCTAGGAATAGTTTAAAAATATATTTATGTAATAATTATAGGCTTACCTGTCAGAATGTTTTCCAAAGTGATTGTACCATTTTTTACTTCTGCAAGCAATGCAAGAGAATTACATAGTTCTTATCCAGTAACATTTATTGGATAAAAAATATTATTTACTCATTGCATTGTTTCAACATTTTTTCCCCCAAATCAGGTGATGAGATATGTGTGTGGATCCATTTATGGATTCTGTATGCTATTATTCCATTTTCTATATATCTATCTTTATATCAAAAGATACTATCTTGATTACTGTGAGTTTATAATATGTCTTAAAATAAGATAATAAAAATTCTCCAACCTAGTTTTTCTTCTGGCTCTCATAGAACCTTTCTATTTTCATATAAACTGTAGAATGAGCATGATTTTTCTTACCAAAAAAACTTATTGTGGTTATGATCAGAATTCCAATCAGTTTTGGGGGAATTGACAAGACCACAATATTGAATCTTGTAATCCATGTTTATCATATACCACTCCATGTATGTAGGTCTTTAATTTCTCTTAACAACTTTGGAAGGGTTCAGTGCGCTAGTTTTGTTCATCTTTTTTTCAAATTTACCTTACGTGTTTCATTTTATGGTGTGATTACATAATTTATTTTAATTACCTCTTATTCATTATAATATAGAAATAAAACATATTTTTCTGAAAATATTAAAATCTACTTACTAAACTCATCTGTTTTGTTGGCTCTTTGTAGATTACTTAGATTTTGTACATGGACAATTAAATCTTATTTAAATACAATTTTGCTTTTTTTTGGTCTGTATGACTTCCATTTCTTTTTGAATCCCAAACTATACTTTAGTATAAAAAAGAAGAGTAATGGCAAAAAAAAAAAAAAAAAAAAATCCTTTCCTTGATACTGATGTTAGGCACAAAGTATTTATTTGAGGTTCTTTGTGGATATTTGTGGTCACTGCCTCATTTCTACCAAAATGTTTCATCAAAATGATAAATTATATGAATGAGAGACTCTTCTATAACCAAATCTTGGGATCTGGATGAGCTCCAGTTATTCTTTTCATCTTATTTTAATTGTTTATACTAAGTGAGAATCTTCAGAATTATCGAAACACTTTCAACTCATTAATTTAAACCATCGTAGAATTCCTAGCAACAAAGAATTTCAACTTTAATTAAAGGTATATTAGATGCAAGTGTACCCATACTCATAAATTTCCTATCTAATAGTTCATTATGGTCTATCAGGAAACGTGATTGATCCTAGAGGTTAATTGTACATTACATGAGACTGAATACTGTCACATTTCCAATTGTGTCAGTTGATGCAATGAACAGAAGGAGATTGTTATTCTGTGATTAATTGGCTAATACGTGCTTTTGAATGCTTCTCTCTCTCCAAAAAAGATGCATTTTGCTTTCACGTGAGGGCAGATTGCAATACATACCTATTGTTCTCTTAAAGGGATGTGCAAACTATCCTGTTTGTTGTTATAATTCAGAGAAAATAGACTTAGTTATATTTATTATTTTTTAAAGATTTTATTTATTTGTCAGAGAGAGAGTGAAAGCAGGGAGAGCAGTAGACAGAGGGAGAAGCAAGCTCCCTGCGCAAGGAGCTCAATGCAGGACTCGATCCTGGGACCCTGGGATCATGACCTGAGCCAAAGGCAGACACTTAACCAACTAGCCACCCAGGTGTCCCTATTATTATGCTGATAAAATAATAATTATATCTTAGTCTGAAAATCAATCTAAGACCAAGTTACAAATGCTTGGTAAATACTTGATAACCACATCAGGCTGATTAACCTGACTAAAATATGGGGACCAGCACAAATAGTAAAAATTTTGGTGTAAGGTTGGAATAACTAGAAATATTTGACTTTATCTTATAATGTCTGTTTCTATGTTGAAATTCCCTATATTGTCCACTAGAAACTTAAACATGTTAATCATAACTTAAATTTTTAATCTGATGACTTAAACATCTGTGTTTATTGTGTTCATGTTTTTTGCTGACAGTGTTTGTATGTGGGCATTCCATAATTTTCGATTACGTGCAGAAATCAGTTTTAGAACAGGAAATATTCAGATAGTGTTTTTTTCATTACTTTCTTATACTAGGTTGTTTCTTATACTAGGCTGATTGTATTGGAATTTAAGTTATTGTCCACTCATGGGTTAATCTGAGTTTGTGTTTCATGGTTGTTATGGTTAATTTTAGGACATGGATGACTTCACATTTCTCTTGCAGCTGGGGTGATGGAGGATTTTTTTTCATTTTTCTAACTGTCTCCTCAATTTTTAACCTATCATGTGCACCTGTGCTTCAGAGGAAGTCTTTCTCACTCTCTTTCTCTCTCCCCTCTTGGCCCTGTTCCAGTAGTGGTCTGCTACTTCTTATTCCTGGTGTTTGCTTGTGTGATAGTGGTAGGCAGGGAGAGGGGGGTGTCTTCTTTTTTATGTTGTCCAACCTAAGTGTTAAGCAGGCTCTGTGTGTGTGTTTGTATGTGTGTGTTTAATTAAGGATTTATTTATTTCTAGAGAGAGAGTGTGTGAGTTTGGATCAGGAGGCAGAGGGAGAGGATTTCACAACGACTCCCCGCTGAGCATAGAGCCCACTGTGGGGCTTGGTCTCACGACCCTGAGGTCATGACCTGAGCCAAAATTATGAGTCGGGGGCTTAACTGACTGAGCTACCCAGGTGCCGCCAGGCTTTGTGTTTTTAGGTCTCAAAGATTCAGCTTTCTCACTGACCATGCCTCTCTTCCTGATTGTAGCTGAACTCTGCCTTGTATTATTTATAGATTTATATTGAGATTTTTCAGCTACTCTCTCAAAGGTCAGGGACTTGTAATAGTATTGCTACAGGATTCTGAGCAAACCTAAATCACAGAGATGATTTTTCTTTTACCTTCTGCCACATGCAAAGGGTCACCATGACATACCCTGGGATTATGGACTTCACTAATTTTCTTTCAGGGGCTTCAGGCTTGTTTTCTATAAGGGAAGTGTCTAAGGGAAACTTTACGCCTTTCCTGAAGACTGATTATTCCTCCAGTCTGTACCCCAGTAGAGGCTTTCTTCCTCTTTCACCTCACTCCCAACAGTCTTGTGAGCATTGGTGAAAGTCTGTAGAGTACGTCCTTTTAATAGGTATGAACTGTCCTTATGTCCCTGTCTCCCAGGTTTTAACCTCTCCCTTTAGTGCACACTTAACTTCAAAATGTGTCATTTCTAGGTTTATATAAAAGGTAAATGTCATCCAAATAAAACTTTTTCCTAGTTAGATAAGTTAATTTCAGTTTGTATATGGACAAGTGAGTAGGAAAGTCATGAAAACATTGAAAATGAAGAGAGGGGGTATTTCCATTACACATTAAAATACAAAGTTTCTTAATTTTTTTTAAGATTTTATTTATTTGACAGAGAGAGAGATCACAAGTAGGCAGAGAGGCAGGCAGAGAGGGAGGGGGAAGCAGGCTCCCTGCTGAGCAGAGAGCCCAATGTAGGGCTCAATCCCAGGACCCTCAGACCATGACCCTGAGACCATGACCTAAGCCAAAGGCAGAGGCTTAAACCACTGAGCCACCCAGGTGCCTCAAAATACAAAGTTTCTTTAAAACAACCTGGTTGTAATGTCTGAATAGTCATATTACCAATGGAACTGAATAGAAAGTCCAGCAATACACTGAAGTATATATGAAACTTTACGTCAAATGTGGCCTCTCAAATAACCAGTCAAAAAATGGAAGTCCTAATAACCAGTATCAAGACAACCAGGGAGACAATATTATATTTATATATTAGAAATTATATTGGAAAGATGTCTATATAGATCAGACATCACATAAAAATGTGAAAATATGAAACTGCATGAGTATTACAAAAAAGGTATCCCGGCTTGCATTATAGATCCAAGACTGTGGTCACAAACTCAGTGGAGCGACAAATTCTCTTTGGCATATACAAGTGTTTAATGTTTATTGGTGGTTTTTATTTATTTATTTTCGCCTTTAGAACATGCACTCTCTTTTGGATACATCCCTAACCCTCCTTATTATCTTTTGTTTGTTTGTTTTTTGTTTTTTTTTTCTCCCCAAATTTGTTTATTTTAATTTTTCAGTGTTACAAGATTGATTGTTCATGCACCACACCCAGTGCTCCATGCAGTACGTGGCCCTCTCAATATCCACCACCAGGCTCACCCCTCCC
>CM052797.1:77501159-77633396 GCA_028533885.1 Nasua narica
AGTGTTCTATAGTTCCTCGAGTACAGATCTTTTACCTCTTTGGTTAGGTTTATTCCCAGGTATCTTATGGTTCTCGGTGCTACAGTAAATGGAATCAATTCTCTAATTTCCCTTTCCCTATTTTCATTGTTAGCGTATAGGAAAGCAATTGATTTTTGTGCATCGATTTTGTATCCTGACACATTACTGAATTGCTGTATGAGTTCGAGTAGTTTGGGGGTGGAGTCTTTTGGGTTTTCTATATAAAGTATCATGTCATCTGCAAAGAGAGAGAGTTTGACTTCTTCATTTCCAATTTGAATGCCTTTTATTTCTTTTTGTTTCTGATTGCTGTTGCTAGGACTTCTATGTTGAACAGGAGTGGTGAGAGTGGGCATCCTTGACGTGTTCCAGATCTCAGAGGGAAGGCTGTCAGCTTTTCCCCATTGAGAATGATATTTGCTGTGGGCTTAACCCTCCTTATTATCTTTTATCTAACTTGCTTCATCTAATTTCCTGCAGCGTCCCTGAAGTTACTTTAGTTCTCTGATTCCCAAATGTATAAAATTATATAGATATATAGATATAGATATATAAAATAAAATGCAGGGAAGGAAGAGGTAAATGCTTACTTATCGTAACATCAGTTTATTTGTTCTGAAGAAATAATATCAGTAGTATTAGTAGATAAAATAAAAAACTTCCCTTAGAGGAAAAAAAATGTTTTTATAAAACAAGTTAATACTTAATAAGAGAGGTTATGTTTAATTTTAGATATGCATTGGATAAACAGACACATGCTGGGGTAAAGCACCTGGCCATACCCAAACATAGCACTCTTGTCATGCAATGAATACAAAGCTTCTCCCTCTTGCTTGTATACCTTTCTCATATCAGGAGAGCTACAGAAACTGGAAAAAAAGCAAAACAATGGCAATAACTTCTGCTGTGGGGTGTGAAATTTGCCAGGCATAGGAAGGAAATGAAGGAACAGGAGTTAAGGCAGAGTACTACGAACAGTAGAAAGTATTATTTAACGGAATTAGAGTAAGAAAAAAAAAAACCTAATACATTCACAACCTCTCATCTCCCTTTCTCTTCTTGCTTATGGCATCTCAAGATATCAGATAATTAAACTATATGTAAAATCAGAATTTGAATTTAGCCTTGTCCAGTTTTAAAAGCAAATGATAGGAGAGGAGCCTGGGTAGCTAAGTCTGTTGAGCATCCCACTCTTGGTTTTGGCTCAGGCCATGATTTCATGAGTCATGAAACTGAGCCCCACATTGGGCTCTGTGCTTAGCGGGAGTCTCCTTGAGATTATCTTCCTCTACCCTTGCCCCAACTCACATGCACACTTGTATTTTCTCTCTCAAATAAATAAATCTTAATAAAAAGAAAAAAGCTGATGATAGAGTTTAGAAGAATCCAGAAAGCTATGAGATCTGTCTGAAGTTCTAGTGGGAAGGTTGGATGAAAAATTCATTGGAATGTGATTAAAGATAATGGAGGCAAGTTCATGTATTTAGGGATACAGACATGGCCTTGACATAAAAACAAGTCTGAAAGTAAAATAATTTGGTGAAGAAATATTAGTATTTGTATGACACCAATTTAGATAATGGGGTCATTCATCATTATTCTATATAGAATTTCTAAAATGAAAGTGTTGTCTTAATTATAATGGCCCAATATAGTAATTTTGTGTAGTTTTGTGTAAAAATCTCAAACTTATGAGAAGTTATATGATTTGTAAAAGCAGACACAAATTTCTGAGTGAAAAAATTGTAAGTGATATTTAAACTTTTCTGTTTTCCTTAATCACTTAGGCAGTGACAGAAAGAAGTTTCATTACATAATGGTAATTTCTTCCATAAAAGTCAATATTATTGTACCTTAAAATTTTGCAATAGAGATATTTTTTGACTGATTCTGTCCTTTTTACCAGAAAAGTGGTTTCCCTTTAGTGATAAAGCCATATGGATGTCATTATGTCACATAGATTCTGGAAAGCATAGGGCTAATATTATTTAGATGATTAGAGCAATACTGTCCTGCTGTAACTTTTAGTGGGATTTCATTGCTAAGAAAATGCTTAGTCTCCATTGAATATTTATACTTCAGTTTCACATTTTAAGGAAGAAAAAATACAGTTAATTCTGAATTAAGTGACAATAGCAGACTTGATTTTTTTTTTCTTCTAGACTGATGAATCTAACAGTAGTTACTAATTACACACTACTCAAAGAGCTGGCTTTGAGAAATATTTACTATGTTAGGAAAAATATTAAAATTTTTACATTATAGAATATTTAGATATAATAGAGGAAATTTTTATACTAAGTATTAGGTATACTTAGATGAGAGAAATGAACAGTTTGGAAACTTTATTTTGGAAGGTAAGTAAGATATAGAGAAAAGTATAATTTCTAAGTTATGGCAAACATAATAAACATACATCTATAATCTATATGATTAAAACAGATCTGGAAATATTATTGTACCCCAGAAATAATCTCAGTTTGAGTTTTAAAGAATGCATTATAAATCACTGGAATTTTCCCATCTGCTTTACTGAAGTTCAGGGAAGTAGGTACTTATTACTTTGTCCATTTCTGTCTTGGACCAATCCTACCAAATGAAATACCAAATCCTTTACAAAAGATTAGAATAATTTCAGATCAATTAAGTACACACAGAGCAGAGTATCCTGGGAAACTTTAGTAGAGTCATGCTCATACTTAAAATTCAAATTTCCTTGTATGATTGTCATGTGGTATCTGTTCAGAGACTGACTAAGCCATTTAGTTCACTGGAAATTTCAGACTAGATTCTTCTCTGGGTTTTTTTTTTAAAGCTCTTATTTATTTGACAGAGAGAGAGAGATCACAAGTAGGCAGAGAGGCAGGCAGAGAGAGGGGGGGAAGTAGGCTCCCCGCTGAGCAGAGAGCCTGATGCGGGGCTTGATCCCAGAACCCTGAGATGATGACCCAAGCTGAAGGCAGAGGCTTTTTTTCCCCCCAAATATGTTTATTTTATTTTTTGAGTGTTACAAGATTGATTGTTCATACACTACACCCAGTGATCCATGCAATACGTGCCCTTCTCAATACCCACCACCAGGCTCGCCCAACCCCCCACCTTCCTCCCCTCCAAACCACTCAGTTTGTTGCTCAGAGTCCACAGTCTCTCCTGGTTCATCGCCCCCTCCGATTTCCCCCTATTCACCCTTCCCTTCCTTCTCACAATGGCCTCCATGATTTTCTTTATACTCCACACGTAAGTGAGACCATAAGATAATTGACTCTCTCCGCTTGACTTATTTCACTCTGCATAATCTCTTCTAGTCCCGTCCATGTTGATAACAAAAGTTGGATACTCATCCTTTCTGATGGAGGCATAATATTCCATTGTATAGATGTACCACATCTTCCTTATCCACTCATCTGTTGAAAGGCATTTTGGTTCTTTCCACAGTTTGGCCATTGTGGCCATTGCTGATATGAACATTGGGGTACATGCGGCCCTTCTTTGTACTGCATCTGCTTCTTTGGTGTAAATACCAAGTAGTGCAAGTGCTTCTGGGCAGATTCCTTGCGAAGGCAGAGACTTTAACCTACTGAGCCACTCAAGCGCCCCCACTTCTCTGGATTTTGACTGGACTATTGTTTCAACACAGCATCAGTTTGGTACAAAAAATGAAATTATAATAAAGTATGTTTATTTAGCATTTGCAAATGAACACATTAATATGAGTCACACTTGCCAGAATTACATTATTTCCACATAGCTTTTATTTTGGATGTTTTTACTATCTGGAATGTCATCAGATCTTAGCAATTTGAAATGCCCACTGGCAGTACATACTCCTTTCAATTCTGCATCATCATAATGTATAATTTAATAATGGGATCCAATTTGTTCTCTGAGCATGAACATTTTAATTATATAAAGTATAAATAGGGAAAGCTTGGTAGCAGAAAGCCTTTTCCTCTGAAAAGTAATTCAAATCTATTTTTTCTCTCATTTTATCCATCATGTTATTGGTTCTCAGTAAATAATCAAAAATGAATTTATTCACCTAGAATAATAAACCATTCAAATCAAATTTAATTTCATAATCTTAGTGTTTAAACATACACCTAAATGTATGTTGTTGTAAATCTTAAAATCAAATGATGTAAACAAGTTAGTAAGTTAGTTAATAGCATAAAATGGAAAGAGATGTGTGTGAAACAGTAAACATGAAAGTTACAATCTGTGTGGCTTATAATAAAGCTGACAATGTTTTTACTTATGTAGACCTCCAAGTAATGGAGGACTTCATTAATATATTTATATTTACAATTGCTCTGGAATATAATATTTGTGGAAATGATTATGAAAATATAATTAGCACATATATTTCTCTGGTGTTCGATCACTTTGAGATATATATTTTTAGATTTGTTCTTACACTTTATAGTGATTCTATTAAAAAAACATAAATTGAAATCTTCATCAATGTCTACCATTAACTCTGGGATTTACTGTAGACATGTATACATGATTTAGACTGGGTCCAGGATGAGCCAAAAGAGTCCTTGGCTTTGTGCAGGATAGAAATCAAACCTGAGCCAGGAAGAAGTGAGAACAGAGTTTATTAAATAGAGTTATAAAGCATAGCACATGGAGATTCTTGGAGACTCAGAGAAGATGTGAGTCTTCTGTCACTTGGGATTAGGGGATTATACGGTCCAATCAAAGGTGCCTGTCAGGTGTCATTCCATAAATCATTGAATGTAGACCTGTGTAAACCCAGGTTTGTTCAAAACTAATGTCTTGGGAAGTGCTCAGGATCTTGTGATTCTTAGATGTTATCAGGAAGGCCTAGGATGATACCCAGAGAAGGATTAACTTTCTTGCTTCCTCCTTGGAGGGGGAATGGAGCTTTTTTGGTTTACTCAGATGCAAGGTGAAACATAGAACATGAGTAAATGGGGCCTAGCAGGGAAACAATGGATATGGAGCCATTCTAAAATGAAGTCCAATTTCCCTGTCTCATACATAGTAAAGAAGAATGAGAAATATCATAAATAGTAAATAAAGGCTGAGATAAATTTATAAAAAATGATTATGGGGGCACCTGGGTGGCTCAGTCAGTTAAGTGGCTCAGGTCATGATCCCAGGATCCTGGAATTGAGCTCCCATTAGGCTCCCTGCTTAGTGGGGAGTCTGCTTCTCCCTTTACCTCCACTGGTCATGAGTGCTCTCTTTCTCTCTCTCAAATAAATAAGTAAAATCCTTAAAAAAATCATAGACACATTACCTATATTTGGATTGTATTAAGTCATTATATATCTGTTTTATTCCATTCTTGAATTGTGATCACTTGAGATGAGAAGCTATACATCTACCCATTGTTGTATTATATGCGAAATCTAGAAGGCACCTCAAATACCATAGTTGAATTCGATTGTGTCAGAAGTGCGTTAATACAAAATGTGGCTGAGTTTGTACCAGTAGAGTTACAATAATGTCTGTAATCCAAGACATTTGTCTAGAAAATATTTCCTGTAAGCTGTAATATGAATGAGTAAAAAATGAAAGATTCTTTCTGGTCATAAAGGTGTAGATTTTCATGACAGGAAATAATCTTTGAAAGCCAAAGTACAGATCATTAATCATGTTCATAGGCAGTGCAAATCATGCCACCCAGGTTGATATCCATATCCAAGCCTTCTAGTCTACCTGTCATTTGTGTAGTATAGCTGGTCTTCCCTGTGAGTTCACTGGATGAATCCTCTTTGTTATTACCTAAAGTACAACTTTCCTGTTTTGCAATGGATACCATTTTTTCTCCATTGTGTAAGTCCTATCTTTTGAAGTACAATGTCTTTCTTCTGGGTAAGAATTCACTCCCACAGGATAAAAACACGCAGGAATAATTACATACAAAATAATAATAAAATAAGAAAAGACCTCATTGGACCCAATCCTCTTTTATAGTAATGGTTAGAGAAATTTTATACACTAGATCTATACTACATCATCTCCTATTCCCTATTGTATCTAATCTAAATGTACACACCACAGATTTCAATAACCAGTCACTCATGAGCTTATCAAATCTGCCAGCAATCCCCATTTTTTTGTTTTTCTCTTACATTTTTATCATTGAAGTATGGTTGACAAACAATGTTATATTAGTTTCAAGTTTACAACATAGTAATTCCAACAATTCTGTACACAGTGCTTACCACAATAATTGTAGTTACCACGTGTCACCATACAACGTTATTACAGTACTATTGACTTTATTCCTGATGCTCTACTTTTTATCTCCATGACTTATTTATTTTATAACTGGAAGTTTGTTTCTCTTAATCCCTTCCACTTATTTCTTCCATCTCCCACACACCTCCCCTTGGAAACCACCAATTTGTTCTTTGTATTTATGAAAACACCCGGTTTTGGGGGGTGTTTGTTCATTTCTTTGTTCATTCATTTTTTTTTTTCAATTCCACATTTAAGTAAAATCATGTTGTACTTCTTTTTGTCTGACTTATTTCACTATGCATAATACTTTCTAGGTTTATCCATGTTGTCACAAAGGCAAGATTTAGTTTTTCTTATGACTGAGTAATGTGTGTGTGTGTGTGTGTGCATACCACACCTTCGTTATCCATTCATCTATCTTGAGTTGCTTCCATATCTTGGTTATCATAAATAATACTGCAATAAATATAGAAATCCATATTTCTATATTCTATATTTCTTTTTGAATTAGTGTTTTTGCGGGTGGGTGTAAATACACAGTAGTGGAATTACTGGATCATATGGCATTTCTATTTTTAATTTTTTTAAAGATTTTATTTATTTGACGGAGAGACCATGAGAGAGGGAACACAAACGAGGGAACACAAGCAGGGGGAGTGGGAGAGGGAGAAGCAGGCTTTCCGCTGAACAGACAGCCCAGTGTGGGGCTCAATCCCAGGACCCTGGGTTCATGGCCTGAGCCAAAGGCAGCCGCCCAAGGACTGAGCCACCTGGGTGCCACTCTCTATAATTTTTTGAGGAAATTTCATACTGTTTTCCACAGTGGCTGTACTACTTTACATTCCCACCAACCATGCAAGAGGGCTCCCTTTCCTCTCCATCCTCACCAATACTTATTATTGTTATTTTTTTTGATACTAACTATTCTACCTGGTGTGAAGTGATACCTGGTTTAGATTAGCATTTCCCTGATGTTCAGTGATGTTGGCCATCTGTCTGTCTTCTTTGGAAAAATGTCTCCAGGCTCCCTGCCCATTTTTAAGCAGATATTTTGGTTAATGAGTTGTATGAATTCTTTATATATTTTTTTGTATTAGCAGATTTTTTGGTTATTGAGTTGTATGAATTCTTTATATATATTTTTTGTATTAGCCACTTACTAGATATATAATCTCCCATTCAGTAGGTTGCTTTTTCATTTTGTTAGTTTCCTTCACTGTGTAAAGCTTTTTGTCTTGGTGTAGTCCCAAAGGTTTATTTTTGCTTTTGTTTCCTTTGCCTGAGAAGGCATATTCATAAATGTGTTGATAAGGCCAATGTTCAAGGGATTACTGCCAATATTATTTTTTAGGAGTTTTACATTTTCATGTCTCACATTTATGTCTTTATTCTATTTCAAGTTAATTTTAATGTGTGGTTTATGAATGTGGTCCAGTTTCTTTTCTATTTTATTTTTGCATGTAACTATCCAGTTTTACCAACACTATTTATTGAAAAGATTGTCTTTTCACCATTGTGTATTCTTGCCTCCTTTATTGTTGATTAATTGATCGTATAAATACAGGTTTATTACTAGGTTCTCTATCCTCTTTCATTGACCTATATGTCTGTTTTTGTGCCAGGACCATACTGTTTTGATTACTATTGCTTTGTAGTATATCTTGGAATTTGAGATTATGGTACTTTCATTGTGATTACCTTCCTTAGATCTCACTGAAGGTTCCAGCCCATTTTTTTTTTTTTTAACTGTCTCTGTCTCCTTCTCTTTTATCCTCTATACCTTGGAGTTCCTCAGTCCCCAGCCACAGTCCTTTTCTCTCCAGTTTGCCCTTTCTTCAAGGAGCTTATCCAGAAACTTAGCTTTAACTGTTATCTCTAGCATGATACCCACACATTTACAGCTCTTTTTGAACTTTCTCCTGACTTCCAGACTTGAATAGTGAATGATCTGCTCAGTACCCAATTTTATGTCTAACTAGCGTTTTAAACTTAACATGTCCAAAATAAATCATTTGCTTTCCTCTGTCCTCCAGGGAAATTTACATCTTCCTCTAGTCACACCATCTCAATAAATGGCATTACTCACCATTCCTCCTTTTTTCAGGCAAAAATCTAAATGTTGTCCCTTAATCCTCTATTTTACTTTGAGTCATTTATTTAATAGGAATTTCTGTTGACTCTGTCTCTATGGTTGGTCTTTATCTAAACTAACCCCATGTGATCCTCATCTCCTGGTGCTCATGTTCTATGTTAATGTCCTCCTCTTGAATGTAAATCTCTTCTTGATACCTGTGATTTCCTTCTAGCCAGTAAAATAAGGCAAAAGTGAGGATTTTTGCAGACATAATTAAAGTCTGAATCAGTTAATTTAGAGTTAATAAATAAGATTATTTTAGTGGCCTTGACTTAACCATGTGAAAGCCCTTAGAAGAAACGTGAACCCTTTCTGAGCTCAGAGAAATGCTGAGGGATAATGGGATCCAGTGAGGCAATAGAATGTGTCCAAATGTGTGTAATTATTTGAGAATAGCTCTCTAAAACAAAAACAATAACAATAACAACTACTTATCCTTTCCCTGGAGACTAAAATTCAAGTATTATAGTTTATTTTGTTAGTAAAGTTTTGTGGATGAACTAACTTTGTATAGGAAATTATAGAGGACTCTCTCCATTAATTAATTTTCTGACAAAATAGGTTTATATAACACTAAAATGAGATAAAGTATTCAGAGATATTGCTCGGTGTAATTGTATATTTATGGCAGGAAGAAATGGTCATGACAGAATCAAAGTGCCATAGTACAGAGGCAAGAGAATCAAAAAAAATGGCCAGGTTCACATTTCTGGCTAAAACTAAATTCAATTTCCATACTTTTCTAAAAATATGCTAGTATGTACAACTGACAGAGACAAAATGGCAGAATTCGGGGCTGAGTATATTGTAGGACCATCTCAGTATAATGTTTTTTTACGTCCTGTGTTCCTAAATCCAGGTCAGTAGGCATAAACTTAAATATCTTATTCTATGAGAATGGTGAAAGCAGGCTGCTTTCATAAAAGCTTAGGGATTTAGGATTAACAACATGTATTTGTATTAAGGATGGTAAGATTTACTATTCATTTTAAAATACATCATTGCTTTATTATGCAGCTATTTTTTACTTCTAAATGAATGAAGCCACATCATAAATATGTATGTGTGTTTATTCTCAAGGAGAACCCAGAGGAACTAAAGAAAATGATTCAAGTGCATAGCCTCTCTCAGTGACACTTCAGATGGAAACACACATGCACTGTTATAAGGAGGTCAGGTTCTCTGAGAGTTAATATATAAAGCAGTAGTCTTCTATGGAATATAGGTACCACATGAAAGAGACATGAGCTCTTTGGCTAACATCATGGAAAGGATTGCTCCTTAGGGAAATTATGCTAGCAATTGGGTTGCTCATTTGTTATTGGATTTTTGTCCAGCAAAGTTGTCTGTGCTCTGATCAGCAGCAACTTTTATTTATAATTAAAACCTTTCCAGTACAGGTACCGCAGGAATTAAATAATGGAGGGTGTTTCCTGTTTATGAGATAATAACTATAGTAAGTCTAGAATTAACTTGGATATTAAAGATATCTGAGGACCTAGTAATGACTGAGCCACACTATCATTCTAATTAATAAATCAAAAGAAAATAAAAAACCCTTTACATAATTTTTAAAGACCATGAATTCAAAATAATATTATTAAAACACATTTTATTAGGAAGGTTAGAGATAGAATTACTTTATTTGCCTTCAGTAGTGTGTGTGTGTAAGTTTTTATTTAAATTTCATTTTAACATACAGTGTATTATTAGATGTAGGTGCACAATTTAGTAATCCAACACTTACAACACCTGGTGCTCACCACAATAAATGCACTATTTAATGCCCATCATCTATTTAATTCATTGCCTCACCCATATTCCCTCTGGAAACCATTATTTCTCTATAATTAAAAGTCTGTTTCTTGGTTTGCTTCTCTTTTTTTACTTTGATCATTTGTTTTGTTTCTTAAATTCTACATATGAGTGAAATCATATGGTATTTGTCTCTCTCTGGATGACTTATTTCACTTAGCCTGATACTTTCTATGTGCATCCATGCCAATGCAAATGGCAAGATTTCATTCTTTTTTATGGCTGAATAATACTCTACTGTATATCTATACCACCATTCATCAGTTGATGGACACTTGGCTTATTTCCATAATTTGGCTATTATAGACAATGCTACTGTAAACATCATGGTGCACATATCCCTTTGAATCAGTGGTTTTGTATTCTTTGAATAAATACATAGTAGTGCAATTGTTAGTTTATAGGGTAGCTCTATTTTTTAACTTTTTGAGGAAATGTCATATTGTCTTCCAGAGGGACTGCACCAGTTTGCATTCCCACCAACAGTGCAAGATGGTTACCCTTTTTCCACATCCTCTCCAAACCTGTTGTTTTCTGCATTGTTGATTTTAGTCATTCTGACAGGTACGAGATGATATCTCATTGTAGTTTTGATTTGTATTTCTCTAATGAGGAGTGATGTTGAGCATCTTTTCATGTGTCTGTTGGCCATGTCTTTTTTGCAAAATGTCTATTCATGTCTTCTGCCCATTTTTAACTGCACTGTATTTTCTGAGAAAACCGGACAGCAATATGCAGAAGAATGAAACTGGAACACTTTCTTACACAAAACATAAAAATAAATTCAAAATGGATTATCCATTATGATACCCTAAGTCTTCTGATTGGAGCATTTAGTCCATTTACATTCAGAGTAATTACTAATAGAGATGAATTTAGTGCCATTTTAATACTTGTCATTGTTTCTGGAAATTTTCTCTGGTCATTTTTAGGCTTTGTCACTTTTGATCTTTCTTTCCCACTCAAAGATTCCCATTTAATATTTCTTGCAGGGCTGGCATAGTGGTCACAAACTCCTTTAGTTTTTATTTGGGAAATTCTTTATCTCTCTTTTTTTTATTTTGAATGATAGCCTTGCTGGACAGAGTATTCTTGGCTGCATATTTTTCCCTTCAGCACATTGAATATATCATGCCACTTTATTCTTGCCTGCCAAGTTTCTGTTGAAAGATATACTACTAAACTTGTCTGTCTTCCATTGTAAGTTAGGGACAGACTTATTTTGTCTTGCTGCATTTAGGATTTTTTTCTTTATCTCTATATTTTGCAAATTTAACTAAGAAAGTGGATTAAAGACCTAAATATGGGACAAGAAACTATCAAAATCCTAGAGAAGAACGCAGGCAGTAACCTCTTTGACATCAGCCATAGCAACTTCTTTCATGTCTCCTGAGACAAGGGAAACAAAAGCAAAAATAAACATTGGCACTTCAATCAGGATAAAAATTTCTGCACAGCAAAGAAACAATCAACAAAACTAAAAGGCAGCCTGTGGAATGGGAGAAGATATTTGCAAATGATATATCTGATAAAGGGCTAATAACCAAAATATATGAAGAACTTATAAAATTCAACACACCCAAAAATGAATAATTCAGTTAAGAAACGAGCAGAAGGTATGAACAGACATTTCTCCAAAGAAGACAACAGATGGTCAACAGACACATGAAAAGATGCTCAACATCACTCCTCATTAGGAAAATACAAACCAAAACTACAATGAGATACCACATCACACCTGTCAGAATGGCCAAAATCAACAATGCAGGAAACAACAGGTGTTAGGATATGGAGAAAGGGAACCCTCTTGGTGGGAATGCAAACTGGTGCAGTCAGTCCCTTTGGAAAACAGAATGATGTTTCCTCAAAAAGTTAAAAATAGAGCTACCCTATAAACTAGCAATTGCACTACTATATATTTACCCAAAGAGTACTAAAATACTGATTCAAAGGGATACATGCACCGTGATGTTTATAGTAGCATTGTCTACAATAGCCAAATTATGGAAACAGGCCATGTGTCCATCAACTGATAAATGGGTAGTATTTTTTTTTAAAGATTTATTTTTTATTTAATTGAGACAGAATGAGAGAGAGAGAGAGAGAATGAAAGGGGAGAGGTCAGAGGGAGAAGCAGGTTCCTCTCAGAGCAGAGAGCCCGATGCAGGACTTGATCCCGGGACTCCAGGATCATGACCTTAGCCGAAGGCAGTCGCTTAACCAGCTGAACCACCCAGGTGCCCATGTGTAGTATTTTTAATAGTAGAGCACATAAGAGGTCATTAATAGTCTGGCAAAACTCTTAGTATGGTATTTTTAATATTCTAGCTATACAGTACATAATATTAGCGTCAGGCACTGAGCTGGTTTCAAAGGATGCCAAGATAAATATATAGAATAATAGTGTGTTATCATATAATGAGCACAATAGCAGACAACTAAGAATAGAATCACATATCTACAAAAGAATGAATGACTGTTGAATAGTGTTCACAGCATATGTTTCACTGGTATGGAGATGAAGATTAGAAGATGTTTCCATGGGGGGAAAGCTCTCACTTTCAAAATTCTAAATTTTAAATTTCTTGATTTTAAAAAAGTACATACCTTTAAATTAAAATACTACAAAAACTTTTTTATAAACTATAATCAATAAAAAATTGTATTCGTTTGCCCAAGAAATTCCAATAAATATAATGGGTAATAAACTTTTCTACTGCATATATTTAAAGCTAAAAATAATTTGCCTTTTTAAGGTTTTATGTCACTTTTATTTAAAGGTTTAGATATTTGACCTATTCACTTGATGTGTTTGAGTTGAAGCAGGTAAACAGGAATTGAATGATAATTATGTAACCGTATGCTTTTATGCCTACTTTTTGAAGATAAGATTCAAGGACAAAAGCTCTAATTTCTCTGTGGTTCACCTCTCTAATTACTGGCAGCTTACTTCATTAGCATTTAAATCTTCGTTGCCTTATTATAATTTCATGATTCCAGGAATTTTGATCTTGCTCTGCTTTACTTCTTCCTTATATACACTTTCCCTAGATAAATCTTATAATGGATATGTTACAACTTCTATTATCCCTCAGAATTATTCCAAAAATCTGTATTCTCTGCTCTATACCTATTGCTATTGCAACTGTGGACTATTTCAACCATTTTTTTAAAGATTTTATTTATTTAAGACACAGAGGGGCGGGAGGAATGCTCCCTTCTGAGCAAGGATCTTGATGCGGGGCTCAATCCCAGGACTCTGGGATCATGACCTGAGATGAAGGAGACACTTAACTGATGGAGCTATCCAGGTGCCTTCTCAACCATCTTCTAATTGGCTGCTCAGTCTCTCTTCTCTCTCCACGTTAGCCTGTTCTCTTTGCTGCCTATGTGATCCTCTCAAAAGTCTGGGTTTTGTTTATTTCCCACCTAAAGAACTCTTGTGGTGAATTATTGAACAGATCAGGAAGTCTGTTTATTCACAAGCTTTTACTTTTTTCCATGATCATCTCTTGACATTCCACTTTTGTATTCTGTCTACTTCTGCACTACAAACTTCACTCTATTCTGTCCATAGTGAATGTCTTATTGGTGCTTGAACCTAGCATGATACTATTGTCTGAAAGTTGCTAATCCTTCTCCTGCATAACTCCTTATCTGTAATATTTCCTGGTTCTTTAGGCAATTTGTCACTGAACTTGCATTCTTTTACCAACTATGCCTACCTCCAAATATGAGATAACACATATGTTAATGACTTGAAGTAGTTGAGTTTTTGAAGGAGTTGAGTAGTATACAAATTTGTGTGTCTGTCTGTCTGTGTGTGTGTTAGTGATAGAAGGAATAAAAGACAAGGAGAATAAGGGAGGGGTGAGTTGTGGAGGCAAAGAACAAACAGTAATAAGTAATTCAGAACAAAAGTTTGAAAGCCCTTCATTTTTTTATTGAATCTAGTGTTACCCCAATATTTGGTGAGAATAACAATTTTTATTGCTTTCCCTGTAAATAACAGCACTACAAAATTCAGAAGGTACATTTCTATGGCCAATTCCATTTAAAGATGGAACAAACTGCTTAGAAAATTTAGGCAAAATTCCCAGCAGCTTGATTTTGATTATCTAGGCAATTGAAGCAAAAACAGTTTTAATGCTTGAATTAAGCAAGTGATTGCCTAAACTCTTCACTTCACTTTAGCTATGGAGACAAACACTTCATTGGCTTTCTTCCTAATCATACTTTTTCTGTCACAAGTCACTAGGCAGTTTCATGTATACATACTGTTTAGAAACTCTAATTACCTAACTGGTAAGTTTAATAATGCACAAGGAATAAAGAAGGAGGCAAACTGTTTACATGGCTTCATTATTCAGAGTCATTCTAGAATTATTTTTGTAAATTGTCTCATACAATAGAAAATAAATCTGAACACTAAGAAATCAAGAAATTATTTTTCTCATAACAAGGAATAAAAATCATATTAGTAAAATATCAACCTGCAATATTTGTTCTCTCTGTATTCAGACATGTAAGAAGTGCTCACCATGTGACATCTGTAATATTAATCATCTATATTGGCAAAATCATGTATCATGGTATTTTAACATAATTAGATTCTTAGAATTTCTCATTAATATTTAAGCATTGTAAGTTAAGGACATTGTAATTACTCTCTTAAGTTTAAAGGTAAACTACATTAATTAGTTTTTGATCCAAATTTATTGTGCTTTTTTTTCCCCACACAGGCATTTTCTGATTAATTTTCTTTACCTTCCTACTGTAGTTGTTTATTTTTTCTCACCAATTTTATGCGAGTAACTAATTTGTTTTACATTTGCCAGCCATGTGGCTTACTAGGCCCCTACATTTAGCATCTTGGTAGTTGTAGTGTGCATTATATTTTAGCTAACTAGCTTATGTGAAAAGCAATAAACTGAATGCAACCTGGCAAGACAAAACTGCCCACAGATGGAAAGCTCATCCAAATCATTTTCAGTTCTATTTTATTGTATTTAAGCCTATACTTCCTTGAACTTAATTTCTACCCTCCCTTAAATATTCCCTTAAAAAATTACTATGTCCTTGTTGTTGTTTTGGTCTTTCTTTTTCTCTTTCTTTTCTTTTTAGTCAAATTTACTGTGAAGTATAATACATGATGAAGAGTCATAAAGTCATGAAAGTACTGCTTAACAAATTATTGTAAAATGTTCAGCTATATAACTACTACACAGATGAAGGAACAAAATTTGCCAATACCCCAACCACCTCCGACCCTGGAAGGAACCTCTTCCTAAAAAGGAGCCCATTCTCTAAAACTAACTCCCCCAACTTTTACTGAAATCCCTATTTTCATTATAGGATACTATATTAGTCTGCTTAGGCGACTGTAACAAATTACCAGTGAGTAGGTGGCATTAACAACAAACATTTATTTCTCATAGTTCTGGAAGCTGGAAAGTCTAAGATAGAAGTCCAGGTAGATTCAGTTCTTGGTGAGGGTCCATTTTCTGATTTGCAGATAGCTGTCTTCTCATTGTGTCCTCACACAGCAGGGAGCATTAGAGGAAACAAGCTCTCTCTTACCTCCTCTTATAAGGGTACTAATCTTATCATGAGGATTCCACCATGAGTTAATTACCTCCCAAGGCCCTATATCCAATACCATCACATTGGGCCTTAGGATTTCAACATACTGATTTTGGAGGGAGACAAACATTTAGTCCATAGCAGATACTATCCAATTATTTAGTTCTGAAATTTTCCTAAGATTTCTGTTTATATGTTTTATATAAATGAAATCCTATTTCATTAAGTATACGTTATATTATAAATCTGCCTTATTTTTTAAACTTTATTCCATAGGACATCATTAGCATTGTATGTAACTGTTTCATGCATGTTTATTGCTGCATAGTATTCCATTGGTGATTATAGCATTCATTTTCAGCCAGTCTACTGTTAGTGAAGAGTTTTCTCTGTGATCTTTCTTGTATAGCTCTTGGTACACATAAGCACTGATTTCCATAAAATATATTTGAGAGTGGAGTTGTTTAAAATTGCATATTTTCTGTTTATGCAAAAAATAAATGTACCCATCAATTTATCTTTGAGTTGATACTGGTATAATTTTAATTAACAGTGGCTCCTTTCATACCTTCTTCCAAAATATATAACTTCTGAAGTCCAGTCTTTCCACCTGTTCCATATTGTCCGAGGTATTCCCCATACTGCTTAAGTCTTACAAAGCTCAAGAAACGACTGGTTTTACTCACTGAAATTTGGTAATGAAATTCACGATTAAATAATGCTATAACATGATGCCTTTCAATTGGTTGTATACTTTTGTTTTTATTTTTTAATTTTAAAACATACTCTGTAATAGCACCCTTGAGTTATATGCATACAGAACCTAAAGCAAATTTGAAGCTCTGTAAATATGGATAAAATAAGACACTGTGTTACATATGGCCTTTACCTCAATTCAGTCAAATGTTTAAATTATTGCTAGTAAATTGCCAGTAATTAAATCAAGAAATCATGAGTTTCCAACAATTGTTTATTGTACAGACTAGTATTAGGAATTAGATTTTAGATTTAAATCTGATCTAAAATTAGATTTTAGATTTTAAACTCCAAGAAAGTTTGGAGCTTTTTGTTTTCTTACACCAAATTCTTTTTTGGCAATGCCTTTCTTGATTTTGTGTGACAGAAGAAAAGCACAACCCAGGGTCATCAATTGAAATTTACCTTGTAGCTTTATGTTTGCGGTTCTTTTCTGACTGAGGGTTACAAAGCTATTATTTTTCTCATTGAAATTTCTTCAGAAGACTTGCACAGGTAAAACTGACTTTTGGTATTAGATTTGAAGACAGAAGCACAGAAGCAAACCAAATATTTCTTAGGGAAAGATTTCATTTTTCACATTGAGTTTGCATAGTATTGATATCATACTTTCATTATTTCCATGTTTTGTGTGTGTGCCTGTGTGTGTATGTGCATGCATTTTCAGGGACCTTTGTTATAGTTCATTCTCATATTTTGAGTCAGTTGAAAATGTCTGGATGAAAAAGGGATAGCTTCTGTAAAGAGATATTCTCATCATTTGGGCAATAAAACCCTTCTAAAAGATAAGTAACAGAGTTGGCAAAATAACCTCTTTGCTAGCTATATGTTCTGGTTACACATTGATGTATCTTTTCTATCTCATTAGAATGTAATTTAATCCATATCAAATTCAGAAATATTCAGAGTTAAGGGACATTAAGTTAACTGTTCTTTAAGTTTCTAGGTAAAACTAAATGAGAAATTATATTTTGTATGGTGGCATTTGAATAAAAAAATCACTAATAAACTTTGTAATTTAATTTAGCCAGAAAATATTTTTAAAATGTTTAATGAAAAAGTTCATACAGTAACTTAATAAAATTATTCTTTCTTTAATTTATTTTTGCCAAAAATATGATCAGCAATTAACGTTCATAGGACGTCTATTTGTAGATACAGACATCTATTGATACAGGCACAGCTATCTATAATGGTATTATAGATAGACCTATTTACAGATACAGATATTTTTAAGGTTTACATGGTTCTTCCTTTTTCACTCTATGATCTGCTGAGATTGTCTTATTTACCCCTGCAAAATCTTTTAAATAAATATATCCAACAAATTGTTTTTGAACCCATATTACGTGACAGTAATATTGAGTCAAAGCAGAATGGTTCCTCTTCATATGGAATTTATTTCCTAGTGTCCAGTACTTATTGGTCATCTAAATATTTTCATCTGATGTGACAACACATCCTCAAATTCAATCCTGTCAAGACCAATCTTATTATATTTTATCTTCTAAATATTTCCTTTCATTGCTACCATATATATCCAATACCTTAGCAAAGTTCATGAGTTTCATCTCTGACTTTTTTATCCTCTCTTATTTCATAAGAGGTTGTCCATATCCTATTAATGTTACCTGATAAATGTCTCTCAAATGCAAATAATCCTCCTGACAAAAGCTTAATTCAGACATTTACCATTTTTTCCTTTTACTGGTATAAAAGATTTGTAAATGCTTTCCCTTCCTCTTGTCTCATTCCCTTCTAAAAAAGGCAGAAAGCTTCCTTTCTAACTTCTCCTTCAGAAAAACAAATTAAAGAAACTGATTCTTCTCCTCTGTTTTGTACTTATTTACTAATCCTTGTCATCTAACAAACAAAATTCAAATTTACTTTCATTGTATATTAGAATGTCTACATAATGTTCCCTAACTAATTCACTAATTCACAATAACGTTGTCATCCATAACCAGTACTGTTTCACCCTGGAACTGGACTATATCTCCCAGCTATATCAAGGTAACATATAGCTTCAAGTTAAATAACTCATTCATGATTATATATTTCTGCATGTTATTTCATCTTCTTATGTATTTATACTTTTTATCTGTCATTCTTGTCAAATTTGAAATGATGGGTTATATTTTACGTATACTCTTTCATTGAAAGAGTTGAATAATTTACTATTTATTGAGTACCTATGATTTAAAAGTACTATACTTGGCACTAGGTATACAAAGCATTGTTTTAAAATGTTACATATTGATTCATTTAAGAAATATTTATTGATTATCTACTTTGAGGCAAGCACTGTTCTAGGCACTAGTGATATAGTTGTGGACATTCCAGATAGGGTACTGAGCCTATGAAGTTTACATTTCAGTGTAGGGACAACTAATGTTTGACTTTGGAGAGAGAGTCATTTCATTGGATTTTAACAGCTGTAGAAATTAAAAGGTATAATGCAATAACAAATGGAGAGAAGAGGATATATTCAAGAGGGAATCACTTTAGCAGATGACACTTGTGTTGGTTACTAACCATAAGAAGATTAGAGAAGGAGTTATCCATTTAGGTAAAGATTTCTGTGATATACATCACCTAAAAAGGAAAAAGTTATGTTTGATTAATGCAGAAAGAGAAAGAAAAAGAGAAAAAGGAGAAGGAAGTGGCATGGAAGGAAGAGGACAAGGGGAATGTTGAGGACAGAGAAGAATGTGACTGTGGCTGGATACAAGAGGTAAATAGGTCCATGGGGCACCTGGTGGGCTCAGTCAATTAAGTGTCGGCCTTTGGCTCAGGTCATGATCCTGGGGTCCTGGAATTGAGTCCTGCATCGGACTCCCTGCTTAGCAGGGAATTTGCTTTTTCCTTTCCCTCTCCTTCTGTGTGCACTCTCTCTCTCACATAAATAAAATCTTTAAAAAAAGAAAAATAGAGCAAACCGGGTCCAGATCACGGAGAGCCGTATGAGTTTAATGTGGAAAACGGACTTTAAGTAGCACCAGAACACCACCACTAGAAGGTGTTAAACAGAAGCAACATGGTCTTTCATCATTATGATATATCTCTCTTTTGCAGTTTGACTTAATATTGCAGTTAGACTTAATATTTCACTAATTTTTCTACATGTCTTTGTTTCCTCCCACATATGATGCTCTTTAAATGCACAGAGAATCCTGTGTACTGTGAATGTACATTTTGAACTAGGGAATAAATGAATTAGTATAAGCAGCTTCAGAAATCTTAAACTACAATTTAAGTTATTTTATATTGCTACTTAGGTCCTGAATAAAAACTAATTTCAAATAGAGGTATAGTAAATTCAAAAAATATACCTGCTAAAATACTTTATAATATCCAGTCAGAGGGAAGTAAGATGATTTTATCTACTATATTTCTGGACAAAAGTACCAGGAATACAACAGAAAATAAACATTTGGGATCGACAAATAAAAAACTTCTTTACTGAGTACTCTTTAAAGATTGATTGATTGATTGATTGATTTGACAGAGAGAAAGAGATCACAGTTGGCAGAGAGGCAGGCAGAGGAAGAGAGGGAAGCAGGCTTCCTGCTGAGCAGAGAGCCTGATGTGGGGCTCAATCCCAGGACCCTGAGATCATGACCTGAGTGTAAGGCAGAGGCTTAACCCGCTGAATGACCTGGGCACTCCCTGAGTGCTCTTTAAACAAGACTTACTTAAAACATATAAAACAAAAACAAAAATCTTTCCTTTCTTAAGTTTTAGTTTTTTTAATACTTTAAAAATATTTTTTAGTTATTTCAAGAGAAATAAAGCACATACTTTTCATATCATCTTTATTTCCCTAATACTCAGAGTAACAAACATATTGCTTATATCTATATAGAATAAGTTTCTCCTTAACATTTTGTGTTGACACCTATGAGAAATAGTAATAAAATAGCCCAGAATACCCAGTTAGTGGAAAGCTTGGAGAGCTGCAAATATTATCCAGTGCATCCCACTTATGAGGGCAATGCTGTCTGAAATGACCTTGCAGTGGATGATTTGGAGGCTCTTGAAATCTTGCTTCAACAGCAGATCTGATAGTTGTGGTTTTATTTATTTTTTGCCAAAGCTTAGCAGTTGGACACAAGAGTATTTGCTGCAGTAGTGAAAAATCAATGTGATTACCTCTTTGCCACAGGGCTACATCTAACTACAATATCCTGGACAACATGTATTAGCATTACTCACAGATAATGCTGCATTGCAGGTGGGAGCTGAATGAGAACAAATAACAATGACATTTCTACTCTTTGAAAAAGTTACAGATGGCATTAAGATTTAAGACGAAGTTCACTAAAATGAAAGATTGTAGTTATCCATATGGTGTTAAATTAGGAATTGTTTTATTTATGCTGCTTTTTGAGATCAGATTGAGTATATTTGACCAAAGAAGATGGCTCTGCTTACATAAGAATTGGGAATCATATATTTTTATTATTTTCTTTCATGTTACTAAAAGAAATCATCACTTCAACTTTCCTACATGTTCAGTTAAAAATACCTTATCTTTGAAATGGCATTTAAAATAAAATTGAACTATTAGCATCAACCTTCAGCAGGTGGAGACTATTGATGTGGCTTATACATTTAGCTCTGATAATGTGAGTAAAATTCTGAAAATACAGGAAATGATTCAATTAAAGATCTTTGAGGGTCTGTTCATGTTTATAATAAGGCAACATCTATATTTTCATGTTAAGCCAGAGAATTATAAAACTAGCAGTATTTACTGCTATAATATAATGCATATTATCCACATTTCTGCACTCATGTTTTCTACATATATTTCAAATTATATTTCCTAGTTAATAACTTATTTTGAAAATAAATAATTTCAGGATTTATTAGTGACAAGACAGAGCAGTAAAACCATAATTTATTTCTCCATTAACATTTGTCTCAAGCTTCATTTCTGTATTTTGCCAGGGAAATAGGATAACTATACCTCAGTAAATTACCAAAAATAAAATTGTACGTGTGACAGCCTATACTCACAAATAGAATATGTTCATCCACTTCACTTTTAGTGCAATATTATATTGACTCTGCCACTGGACATGCTATGATATAAATAGCAGATAACAGCCCTTCTGACTGGGATACATTAGCTTCTATCATGACTGGTGACTTGTTCTCAGTGGTCTGGACTTTGTTTCAGGCTCTTCTGTGAATAAAACTACTTAGAAATTATGTGACAGATTCAGGCCAGAATTCAGAGTGCAAGTGGAAAAACTGTAAATCTGTAGACTTAGCATTCTAAGCTAAATATATGACTCAGAGCAGGTGGCTATGCATAATTACAAAACCCTATCTTAAGCTCTTAAAAATATTTATCCACCTAAGATATTAAACTGTGTTAAACTAATAAAATTCTTTAGTGAAAAAAATGTGAAAGTCTTCTGCCACAAAATATGTGCACATGTGCTTACACTTATTCGATTAATTTCAGTAAATCATCACATATAGGCAGAAATTTTATATCCTTTTAAATGAAATTTGGGCACTGATGGATTCAGCTGTTTTAGAAAAGACAAGGATAATGGTTTAGGCTGGTATTAAATGAAATTCAACTTCAAGATGTGCATAGCATGAGCCATGTAGCTGGTCTAAGGACTCCTAAGCACATCTTCCACTCCAGTTTTAGGAATGAATTAGGACCCAGAGGAAGGAAGTGGGAAGGAGCAAAGGATGGATTTTATGTCTGAATGTATTACGCTCTGCTATTTCATGTTGAATGGTAACAGATTGATGAGTTGCACCTGGTCCAGATGAGGTGTTTTTCACAGTGGTAAATCTTAAAATAATCTTTCCTACTAAATCAGGTATTATTTTCCATTCTTATAATGCTGATGTTTACATCATAAAAGTAAACAGCTAAAACAAAACAAATGGGGAAGTGTTCTTGTTCCTATGTTCAATTCTTTCCAGGTTGTAATTTCTTTTCCTTTCTTGGCAATTTTATCAAACATTTTCTACTGTTTTTATATTTCCTCCTTTCCTCCCTCCCTCCCTCCCTTTCTCCACTTTTCCCTCCCTCCCTTCCTCCTTTCCTCTCTCTCTCTATTTTGAGTATTTTATTTTTCTAGTATACAATATAGTATTAACTATAGTTAGATCCTTAGGCTTGTTTATCCTACATGACTACAGCTTTGTACCGCTTGACCAACATCCAGAGCTTGATCTGTATACTATATGTTCTTTTTGTTTTTTCCTTTCACTTTGAAAGTGTCTGGACCTCACCACCCAAAATTTTAAAATACTAAAACAGTGGTGTACATTGCTCCATATTTTATTTTGTATATAAAACAAATAATACAATGAAAATAAAATGGATATTTCCCTCTCTAATTCTACGTACCCTTTTAAAATATATATTAAATATATATATGATGTACCTTTCTACTCCATATTTTTATATTTATAATTATTTTCTATAAAACAATATATTGTTTTGATGGTCTTTGAAACCAAGAGCAAATGATAGCTATCTTTCTCTTATTTTTCACTCAAGATTATGTGTATAATCTCCATATGTAGATATGTGTAACTGACCAACATACTCATCAATAAATTGTTGATGGATATTTGTTTTCCAAATTTTTTTAAATTTATATAAACAATGAACATCAATGTATATGACTTCTATTACACATGCTCAAAAATTTTCTAAAATACATCTAAAAGTGGAAATGTTGAATCATAAGATACTAAAATTTTTAACTTTACTAAATTTTGTCAAGTCTTATTAAAGAGAGATGCAACTTAAAATTTTAGCACTGATGTGACAGTTTGTGCTTCTTCACGTCATCACTAAAATTTGGCATTGTTAATTTTTGTTTGCATCCTTGATAGATGTAAACATTGTATCTCATGTTTATTTTCAACTTTCTATTTATATATAGTTACACACACACATACATACATATTCATGATCATTTTGGATCTACATTAATTTTAGAATCAATTTGTCTAGATCTACGAATAGTCCATTGGAAATTTAATAAAATAAATATTCCAATTAATTGGGAGAAATTAAATAAACAAAATGTTGACAAAGTAGAACTCCTATGTACCTGTATATCCTTAACAATCTTTTGTAATTTCACACATTATTGTTTGTTGGTACCTTACTATTTTGGTTGAGTATATGATTAGCATATTTATTTATTGAAATACTTATTAATTTGTGAGGGAGAGTGCAAGTGTTGGAGGGAGCAGAGGAAGAGGGAGAGAATCTCAAGTAGACTCCCTGCTGAGTGAGGAGACCAAAGTAGGAGCTCTATCCTGGGACCCTGAGATCAAGACCTGAGCTAAAATCAAGAGAGAGATGCTTAACCAACTGAGCCACTGAGGCATCCCTAGCATATTTATTTAATATTACTCTTTATAATTGATGTCTAGTAAATAGAGTGCTTCAGGTTTTTAAAAATATTGATTCTCCTTGTATGATTATGATTCAATTTGTGAACTCAGTAGTCAGACTACATGAGTGTTTTTAGTAGAGGTAGACCATTTTAAAAAACTTATGTCCAAAGAAGAAAAAAAAAAAAAAGATGTCAAAGAACTACTCTCAAAACACAACAAAAGGAAAAAAAAAAGCCTATCAGATCAAGAGAGTTTATCAGGAAAATTCTACTAAATTTCAAGAATTCCATTTCCAAATCAATTTAAACAAAATTACTAAAGAATGTAGGAAAAAGTAGGAAATTTCCAACTTCTTTTATGAAGTATGACTTAGATTTATGTCTGATAAAGATTGCTTAAAATAATACTACAGACCAATCTAACACAACACAAAATTTGTAAGTAGTGAAATAATATAACTGCCCATTAAACTATATATCCTGCCTTAGTGTTTTATTTTTTTCCTGGAAAATTCAATGTTAAGGGATATATATTATTCAATCTACTAACAGATTGAAAGGCAAAGTCATATTTTCTGATAATATCTTAAGATTAAAATATCTTAAAATTATTATTTTAACATCTTGAGATAAAAAATTGATAAAATAATATATAGCATAAAGATTCTGGGTTTTCTTTTTCTTTTTTGAAACATCATTTCTTTTTATTTGCCTTTTATTTGCATCTGTTTCAAGTTTTTATTTAAATTCTAGTTAGTTAACATATAGTGCAATGTTGGTTTCAGGAATAGAATTCAGTGATTCATCACTTACATATAACACCCAGTGCTCAACACAAGAGCTCCTCTTAATACCATCACCCATTTAGCACATCCCCCCACCCACCTCCCTCCACCAGCCCACAGTTTGCTCTCTATAGTCGAAAGTCTCTTATGGTTTGCCTCCTCTCTCTCTTTTTCTCTTTCCCCTATGTTCGTCTGTTTTTTCTTTATAATAGATTTGGGCCTAAATCACAGCAGTACTATATGCTATTCAGGTTATCCTTTGAAATACCTCCTTTACTGCAAGTTTCTGTATTAATATTTATAAAATAGGTGCTGTAATAGTTGCCACCTTTCTAGATGAAGTAGGAGAAACCTAAACCTATTCAACATAATTAATACAAGCAATTATTGTAAAGACAGAAAGTCTGTCCACGGTTTCTGTCTTTCCTCACACCATCTGACCAATTCTTTGGTAAGCCCTGCTGGCTTCGTTTTCAACATAGATCTACAGTTCTGGAATTCTTGCAGTAAAGCTCTGATTTCTTGTTTCCACATTTGTACTTTGCAACAGTGCTTCTAAAGTGCTTAGTGATGAATTACCAACATTTTTTTTTAAAAAATTATCACACACTGTTACTTTTGCAAAATACAATGAAAGTGGATTAGTTGAAAGAGAAAGCACACACTTTTATATTTCTTGCCACTGTGTCACAATGTTATACATGTTTCCAAATACTCTCCATTCTTGTGCTTTTCCTAGAGCAGTAAAACACAATTTTTGAACTGACCCTCGTATATGTAGGTCGATATAAAATGTTTTCTTCAATTTCCTCATTGTTGTAAAAACATGATTTAGATCATGTCTCTCACTACTTAACACCAATGTCTTTGCATCCTAGCTGGAATAATACAGAACATTTTTAGCTGGATTTATCAAACCTTGTTTTATCTGGCCTCTTTTTCTTACTCTGCTTCATCTTTGATGACTACTCTACTTGCTGAATGTGTCTTATTCACACTGGCCTTCTAGCTGATCTCAAATTAAGCCTTTTCCCAGTTAAATATGTGAAAAAGAAAGTTACAGAAAACAAATTAAGAAGAACCCAAAACCCACTTATGCAGTTAATATTGAAAAAGCCATGTATCTTTCTAGATCTAATTTCTTCCTTTCCAACACAGATATATAATCTAATACTGATTTTCATTTTTATTATTTCAGGCATTTTTTATAATTTTATATATAATACATTTTTGTTTTTTAAAGTTAATTAAGATGATTTTATGCTATACTTACTTATCTTTATCTTTTTATTCTCTTTCTCTCCTTTTCTGTTTATATACACTATTTCCTCTGCCCTGATGCTTTCCTCTAGTCTTTTTTTTTTAAGATTTTATTTATTTATTTGAGAGAGAGAGAGAGAAAGAGAGAGAGAGAAAACAAGGGGTAGGTCCAGAGGCAGAAACAGACTCCCCACTGAGCAGGGAACTGGATGTGGGACTCAATCCAGGGACTCCAGGATCATGACTTGAGCCAAAAGCAGACACTTAACAGACTAAACCACAAAGGTGTCCTTCCTCCATTCTTTCTTTATATGACATGCTTTTTCATAATATTCAGGTCTCTGCTCAAATGTAATTTCCCAAGACCACCTAAAATGGTCCCCTACAACCACTCACACTCTTCTCAAACGTGCCTTGATTTATGTCATGCCTTGATTTATGTCTTTATGTTATTTATCAGTATCTAAAATCCCAGTATTTATTTTTAATGTGTTTTCTGTTAGATTAATACTTGTCTCCCTCATTAGATGGGAAGTTCCACGAAGGCAGAGGCAACGTCTTGTTAACTGTTTTATCACCACAATTTTAAATTTTTTTAAAAGATTCTATTTATTTATTTATTTATTTATTTATTTATTTATTTATTTAGAAAGAGCGCACGTGAACAAGAGCACATGTGTCGGTGCGTACATGCAGGTACTGGGGAAAAGGGACAGGGAGAGAAGATTCTCAAGGAGTACAAGCTCAGTGTGGGGCCCAGCACAGGGCTCCATCTCACGACCCTGAGATCATGAACTGAGCCAAAATCAAGAGTTGGATGTTTAATTGACTGAACCACCCAGCCACTCACACAATCTTAAATTTTTTGTGACATAATAGGTGTTCCAAATACTTATTATAGTTACATGACTTACCTCCTTGTAAACTTAATGGCAGATATTGTACAGGGAAGCCTAAGAAGGGGACTAAAACCAGGATTTACAAATTCTCTGAAATTTAGGCAACTTCTCTATAGAGATGTATTGAATTTATTTATTTGTTTATTTTTTTGCTGCACATTAACATTTTCTGCTGCTTAATTTGTACTAAATGGAAAGTGCCATTTCACACTAACCAAGCTTTCTGTCTTTCATTACAGTTCAAACTGAGCTAGTATGCATTTAGCTCAGTTTAGTATTCCCAACAGAAAAACTGTGATTACTTCTTCTTTGGCCAAGTGTCCAAATGCCCAAGTGGCCCAACCACTTAATGGTTAGGGAGAGAGATCGTGTGTGGAATCAAAGAAAGCACTTGTGCAGAAATGGCAGTTAGGATCTAAGGATTGGAGTGGCCATGAAAACATTATTCTGAGTGTATTAGATGCTCACATAAGAAGTTATTTTAAATATGCTACATGAAAAATTTGGTAAATTGTGAGAAGTGAAAAAAGCATGAATAAAATCACTATTTCTATCCCTATTATATAACCGATGCTATATGTGGAAGCCTAACTATTTGCATTTATTGTTACAACAAAGATGCTTGATCCTAATTCTTTAAATTTGAGTTATACATCTATGTCCCTGATAGATACTGGTCTGTAATTTCTTGTAATATTTTTATCTGATTTGGTATTAGAGTAATACCTGGGTCATAGAACAATGTAGAAGGTACTCCCATTGTCCTCTCTTTAAAAGAGATTGTAGAGAACTGATATAAATTCTTTATAACTTTCCTGGATTCACCAATGAACCCATTTGAACATATTCCTTGTGTTTTGAAAGGTTATTGATTGTTGATTTAATTAATTTCATAGATAAAGGCCTATTCAGGATGTCACTTTTTTCTTGTATGAGTTTAGGCAAATTTTGACTTTCAAGAGATTGGTCCACTTTATCTAGGTTATCGGATTTGTGGGCATAGATTTGTTCATAGTTTTCCTTTATTATCCTTTTAATGTTCATGGTGTTTGTAGTGATACCTACTCCTTCATTTCTGATATTAACAATATTTTTTTTTCTTGTTTCTTTAGTTCCTAGCTAGAGATTTATCAATGTTATTGATCACTTCAAATAACAAATGTTTGATTTTGTTGGTTTCATTTCTTGACTTTCTCCTTTTGAATTTATTGATTTCTGCTCTATTTTTTATTTCTTCTGTTTACCTTGCAATTAATTTGCGTTCCTGTTTCTGGTGTCCTAAGATGGAAGCTTATTGAATTTAGATATCTCTTCATTTCTTTTTTCCCAGCTTTATTATGCTATAGTTGTCATATAACACTGTGTACGTTTAAAGCAGTACCAGGTATTAATTCAATACACTTATATATTAAAAAGTAATTACCACTATAGCTTTAGTTAACACTTGCATCACATAACATAATTACCATTTGTACTTCATGCTGAGAACACTTACGATCCCCTTTCTTAGAAAGTTCTTAGCAACTTTCAAGTACATAATACGGCACTACTCACTGTAATTACTATGTTCTACATTAGATCTCCAGAACTTATTCATAACTGGAAATTTGTACTTTTTGACTAGCATCTCCCTTTTTCTCCCATACCCCAATCCCTGATTACCACCATTCTGTTTCTATGAGTTCACCCTTTTTAGATTTCATGTATGAGATCATGCATATTTGTCTTTTTCTGATTTATTATTTTTGAGGCATAGTGTTTTATTTTTAATTTATTATTTCTGAGGCATAGTGCCCTCAAGGTATATCCTCATTGTCTCAAGTAGGATATTCTTCTTACTCATGACTCAGTAGTAGTCTATTGTATATATTACCCCATCTTTATTCATTCATCTACTGACAGACCCTTAAGTTATTTCTGTATCTTGGTTCCTGTAATTGATGTTGCAATAAATATGGAGTAGAGCTATCTTTTAAATACCTGTTTTCATTTCTTTTGGACATATACCTGGAGGGGGTATTGATGGATCATATGGTATTTCTATTTTAAATTTTTGAGGAACATCCCTTCTGTTTTCCATAGTGACTGCATCAATGTACATTCTCACCAACAGTCCACAAGCATTCCCTTTTCTCCACACTGTCACCAACACTTGTTATTTCTTTTTTTAAAAATTTTATTAAAAATGTTTTATTTATTCATCTGAGAGAGAGAGCGTGAGTGTTGGGTGGAAATCAGAGGGAGAGGGAGAAGACTCCCTGCCTAGCAGGAAGCCTAATACAGAGCTTGATACCAGGACCCTGGGATCACCACCTGAGCCAATTGAGCCACCCAGGTGCTCTTATTATTTATTTATTTTTTCCTTTCTTCTTCTTCTTCCTTTTTTTTTTTTTTGACAACAGTCATTCTAACATCTGTGAGTGATATCTCATTGTAGCTTTCATTCACATTTCTCTGACGATTAGGGATTTTGAAAGCCTACTTGTTGATCATTTGTTTCACCTTTTTGGGAAAATGTCTGTTCAGTTCCTCTGCCCAGGTTTTAGTCAAATTAATTTGTCATTGTTGGTTTGCTGTTAAGTTGTGTGAGTTTTTTATATATTTTGGATATCAGCTCCTTATCAGAAAGGTGGTTTGCAAATATTTTTTTTCATTCCAAAGTTTGCCTTTTTGTTGTTTTTGATGCCTTCCTTCACTATATGAAAGCTTTTTAGTTTGACGTAGTCCTACTTGTTTATTTTAGCTTTTATTGCCTTTGATTTTGGTGTAAAGTCAAACTATTATTGACAATATTCTTCCTGAAGTCTTCCAATTTCAGGTCTCACATTCAGTTCTCTAATTTTGAGTGATTTTGTGTATGGTATAAGATACAGTTTCAGTTCCATTCTTTTGCATGAGACTATCCAGTTTTCTAAACATCATTTATTGAAGAGACCATTTTTTTTTTTAGGATTTTATTTATTCATTTGACAGAGAGAAAGACATCAGAAGTAGGCAGAGAGAGAGGGGGAAGCAGGGTCCCTGCTGAGCAGAGAGCCCCATGTGGGGCTCTATCCCAAATATCTATTATATTTGTCAACCGCTGCAGAATATAAGACACCAAGTATCATTTTCAACCACGATAGTATAAAACTAAAAATTTCACTAGAGGAAAGCTGGACAATGCACAAAAATGTATATTAACACAATCCTGAACAACAAAGAGGGTGAAGGAGAAATCAAAAGAAAAAAAATCTCCAAACAAATAAAAATGTAAACACAACACATCAAAAATATGGGATGCTATAAAAGCAGTTCTGAGAGGGAAGTTTATAGTAATAAATGCTGTATTAAGAAAATAGATTTCAAATAAACATGATTTTGCATTTTAAGGAATGCGAAAAATAAGAAAAAACGAAGCCAAAGTTAACAGAAGGAATGAAATGATGAAGATCAGAGCAGAAATAAATGAAATACAGACCAGAAAATCAATAGAAAAGGTTAACAACACTAAGAGAAGATTTTTTTAAAAATAAACAAAACTGACAGATGTTTAGCTAGTCTAAGAAAAAAGACAAAATCAAATGAAAGGGGAGACATTACAACTTATAACACAAAAATAATTAGCATCATAGGAGACTAACCTAAAAAAATTATATGCCAAAAAATTGGATAACCTAGAAGAAATGGATAAATTCCTAGAAACATAGAAATCTGACCAGACTAATAAAGAATAAGGAGATTGAATCACTACTCAAATATATCAGAACACAGAAAGCCCAGGACCAGGTGACTTGATTGGTCAATTATACCAAACATTTAAAGAAGAATGTATGCCAGGTCTTCTCGGACTCTTCCAAAAAATTCAACAGGAGGGAACACTTTCAAACTCATTCCGTGAGGCCAGTATTATCTTGATATCAAAGCCAGATGGGAACAAAACAAGGGGAAAAAAAAAACCTATAGACTAATATTCCTGATGAATTAGGTTCCAAAATCTCAATAAAATATTAGTAAATTTAATTCAACAGCCTTAATAGTATTGTGTTCTATGGTCATGTGAGATTTATCCCTGGGATATAAGGGTCGGTAAACATGAGCATATTAATAGATGTGATACACCACATTAATAAAATGAAAGGGTAATATATGGTCATCTCAGAAGATGGGAGAAAGCATGTGATGAAATAGTGTTACATTTTGAGTTTTTTTTATATATATCCCAAATACTTTCCCTTTTATGAATATGTGCTTTGCATATATTTTATCCCAGTGTATGGCTTTTCTTTTAAAAATATTGCAGAATTTTATTTGCTAATATTTTTTTAGTATTTTTGCATTTTTACTTGTGAGAAATTTTAAACTATTGTATTCCTTATTTTTCCTTGCATTGATTTTGGTATAAGGACAATATTGGCTTCATAAAATGAATTGGAAAGAGATCTCTGCTCTTCTAATTTCTGGGAGTATTTATTGGATAACGATATTCATTCTTTAAACATTTGGAACAATTCCCTACTGAAAACTCTGGATAAAGTATTTATCTTTTGGATGTGTTTACTTACAAAATCAATTCCTTACTTGGTGTAGACCTATTCAAATTCTTGCTTTCATACTGTATGTGTTGTAGCTCATGTTTTTCAAGAAGTAGATCATTTCACCTAAGTTATCAAATGTGTATGTATATATTTGTTTATAGAATTTCTCTTGTTATTTTAATTGAAGTATAGTTGATATATATTTTATTAGTTTCAGGTGTACAAGATGGTGATTCAACAGTTATGTACATTATAAATGCCACAATAAGTGTAGATACTGTCACCCTACAAAGTTATTACAATTTTATTAACTATATTATCTATGTGTTTTGTCATCCCTGTACTTTATTTTATAACTGCAATTTTGTACTCTTAATTCCATTCACTTATTTGCCCTATATCTACCCCTTCCTCTCCTCTGACAACCACCAGTTCTGTGTATTTCAATTTGTTTCTGTTTTTTATTTGTTCGTTGTATTTTTAGATTCCACATATTAGTGAAATAATATGGTACTTGTCTTTGTCTAATTTATTTCACTTAGCATAATAATATTACCTGTGTAATATTTTTGTTATTTTTTAATGGCTGAGTAATATTCCATTGCATATATGTACCACATTTTAACCATTCCTCTCTCAGTGGACACTTAGTTTGCTCCCATATCTTGGCTATTGTAAAGAATGTTGCAATAAACATAGGGGTGTATGTATCCTTTAAATTGTTGTTTTTGTGCTTTGCATTAAATACACAGAAGTGGAATTACTGAATCCACATAGTATTTCTATTTTCAATTTTTTTGAGTAAACTCGGTGTTGTTTTCCATAGTGGCTGCACTAATTTACATTCCCATCAACAGTGCACCAAGGTTCCTTTTTCTCCATATCCTTGCCAACATTTGTTATTTCCCCTAATATACTTTTGATATTGGCAAGGTCTGGCTGTGACACCTTTGTCTCATTGCTTGGATTGGTAATTTGTGTGATTTCAGTTATTTTAAATCTGTTGAGGTTTGTTTTGTAGTCGAAGATATGGCCTTTCTTGCTACATTTATTATGTCCACTTAAATAGAATGTATATACCAATGTTGTGTCTCATGTTTTATAAATATTGATTATATTCTGCTGGTTGATAGTGTTGAGTACTTCTGCATCTTTCCTGATTTTCCATTTAGTTCTGTTAACTGGTGGTAAAAGAACATTGATGTTTACAATTATAATTGTGGGTTTATCCATTTCTCCTTAGAATTCTATCAGTTTTTGATTTGCTATCTTACAGTCCTCTTGTTAGATGCATTTATGATTGGTATATATACTTGATAGAATGACCTTTTATCATCATGTAACATCCAAGTTTTATAATTTTCTTTATTGTTCTATAACTTATTTATTTATTTATTTATTTATTTTCTATAACTTATTTAAAGCATCCACTACTTTTTTCCCCTTTGGTTAATATTTACTTGATATATGTTTTTCTATCCTTTAATTTACAACTTACCTATTTTGATCTGAAGCAAGTTTTTTTAAAGGCAACATATGCTTGGATCATATTTTTAATCCACTTTTTCAATATCTGTCTTCTAATTGTGCATTTAGACCATTTACATTTAATGCAACTATTGGTATTTTAGGGCTTAATTTTGCAATTTTCTTTTTTGATTTTACTTTGTTCTCTTTTTTTTCTTTTAATATCCATTTACTTTTTTCCTGCTTTCTCATTAGTTACTTGAACTGACATTTTTGAGAATTTAATTTTGCTCCATTTCTAGTGTTTTTTTAGTGTATCCTTTTGAATTGTTTTTATTTTTAAATATTTGATCCAGGTATTATAAGGTACATACATAACTTAGCAGACTACACTGGTGTTGAGATTCTGCCAGTTCAAGACTAGTACAGAAAACTTACCTACTTTTAAGTCCTATTGTTTTCCTCTATTTGTAATACAATTCTCTTCCACATTTTGTATATACACTTGGAACCTCATTAGGCGGTGTTAAAATTTTTGTTTCAACTACCAAACCAATTTAAAAGATGCATGAGGAGGATTTATTTATGGTATTATTGCTTTTCATGTTGTTTCTCCCCCACCCCTGCCATCTTTGAAGACCCCATCTTTACTGATTTTTCTGTCTAGAGAACAGTCTTGAGATAGTAATTTAGGATATCAGCTTATAACAAATTCTCTTACTTTGTTTTTCTAAGGTTGTTTTCCTTTAATTTTCATTCCTAAAAAATAATCCACTGGATAGGATTGTGGGCTGACAGGTCTTTTCTCTCATTTGAAAAACACTGTGATATTCCTTTTGGCCATCACAGATTCTGATGAGAAATCTATTATTAAGCATTTTTCCTCATAGATAAGGTTTCAGATGTTTGAATAAGGTATATTCTAGAGTGGATTTCTTTAAATTTATCCCGTTTAGAGTTTGCTCAGTTTTTTAAGTACTTTTTTCTCGCCTCCAGGATTCTGACACAAATGTTGTATTTTTTATAATAGTCCAACAGGTCTCTGAGGCTCTTTTCATTTTTTTTAGTCTATTTTCCCTCTTTTGTTCATATGGGGTAATTTGCTTTTATCTCTGAGTACACTATTGTTCCTGTGTCATATTCATCTTTTTTATTGAGTCCATCTACTAAGCTTTTCATTTGTTTATTGTATCTTTCAGGTCTAAATTTCCATTTGGTTCTTCTTTATCTTCTACTTTTTTGCTTAAAGCTTCATATTTATTTTTTTTCAAGCTTCATATTTATTTGCTGAAGTTTCATATAGTTTCATTGGTTTCGTGAATATTCAAAATGGCTTATAGGAATATTTTTAGAATGGCTTTTTCAAAAACTTTGTTATATAATTCTAATATGTCCATGATTTTGGTGTTATCTATTCATTGTAATTTTTTATTCCATTTGAGATGCTCCTGGTTCTTGGCATGATGAATGATTTTTTTTTTTGAAACTTAGACATTTTGGGTATTATGCTATGAGACTTTGGATCTTAATTAAACCTTCTGTTTTGGCTGGCTTTTTTTGATACTACTACCAAATGGGGTGTCACCTCATTACTGACAGGTAGAGGCAGAACTTCAGGTTTCTCATGGACCTCTATTAATAAGCAAGTGGGTGTTCTTCCTTACTGTTGGGTAGGGATGTGAATTCTGACCACCCACAGGGTCAACACTAGAACTGGTGGGAGTGGTTTTGTTATTAACTAGAGATATGGTGGATGTCATGACTCTTCTCTAGGCCTCCTTTTGCATCACTCTAGTTGAGAAAGAGAGAGACCCCACTAATAGTGGGGTGAGATAAAAGTCCAAATCAGGTGAGATAAAAGTCCAAATCACCCAACCAGTATCTACTAAAACCACAGTAGAGAGGATGCTTGTGCTTCCATGGCAGTGAAAGTCCTAGCTCCATATTTGGCTTTCTTTGATGTCATGCATCATAGCCTCACTGTAATGGAAGTCAAGACATCTCACATTGTGCTTACATGGATGAGGATGGATGGTTATATTACTTTGTATGTGTGTGTGACATATATATGATATTTGGCTAGAGAAGAACAGTTATGCTTTTAGTTTTTAAATTTTGTCCTATTAGAAATCTTTCTTGATACTTTGGAAAGTAAGCTTCTTTTGAAATTATTTTTGTTTGTTACATAGATGTTTCTAGATTACCAGCCTTTTCAATACTCAGCTGGGATATATGAGATATATGGGGATATATGAGATTAAAAACCCAAGTAACATGCCACTGTGCCATTCCCTGTGCCCTGAAGACACCTAGTCAGTCTGCTATTTTCAATGTATTCTTCAGATTTTTGTTTTATATTTAACATCTACAGATTTTAATTGTTCTTAGCAGATGGGATAGGGAAAAGTACTTTTCTACTCTGTCCCTTAGAAACAGAATTCCATCTACCTTTTTAGAATTTTTATTACCTAAAAAATTGCTATGTTTTTCCATAATGACTCTCATATTTTATCATCTTTTCACTTCTCTTTTTACCAGGTGTTTCACTATTCTAGTTCTTTAAACCTGAGTTTTATTATTATTTATTACTATTTTTTAAAGATTTTATTTATTTGCCAGAGAGAGAGTGAGAGAGCACAAGCAGATAGAGCAGAAGGTAGGGGTAGAAGGAGAAGCAGACTCCCCACTGAGCAGGGAGCCTGATGGTGGGACTTGATCCCAAGATCCTGGGATCATGACCTAAGCTGAAGGCAGATGCTTAACTGACTGAGCTACCTAGGCATCACTAAACCTGAGTTTTATAATAGTGATACTTACAATAGTAATTGCCATTCCTACAGTTGATTTATTAAAAGTGAGGAAAAGACATTAAAAATTTAGTGCCCTTTATATTTTTTAAGTTTTTATTCAAATTCCAGTTAGTTAACATATAATGTAGTGTTAGTTTCTGGTGTTCAATATAGTGATTCCACACTTCCATAGAACACCCAGTACTCATCTTAAGAAGTGCCTGCTTAATACCTATCACTTATTTCACCCAACTAGCACCCATCTCCCCTCTGGTAATAATCAGTTTGTTCTCTATAGTTAACCGTCTCTTTCTTGGTTTGCCTTTATCTCTCTTTTTTTCTCTTTGCACATTTGTTTCTTAAATTCTGGATATGTGAGGTACCTGGATGGTCATTCGGTTAAGTATCCAACTCTTGATTTTGGCTCAGGTCATGATACCAGGGTCGTGGGATTGAACCATGTGTCAGTCTCTGCACTCAGGATAGAGTCAGCTTATTCCTCTCCCTCTCTCTGTGTCTCCCTCTCTCTTTCTCATAAATAAATAAGTAAACAAACAAACAAACAAATAAATAAATAAGTAGTAAAATCTTTAAAAAAATTCCGCATATGAGTGAAATCATTTGGTATCTGTCTTTCTCTGGCTGACTTAGTTTGCTTAGTTTAATACTCTCTAGCTCCATCCATGTCATTGCAAATGGCAAGATTTCATTCTTTTTTATGGCTGAGTAATATTCCGGTGTGTGTGTGTGTGTGTGTGTGTGCGTGCGTGCGTGCAGGCGTGCGACCCATTCATCAGTCAGTGGACACTTGAGTTGTTTTCATTATATGGCTATGGTAGATAATGCTGTTACAAACATCAGGTGCATGTATCCTTTTGAATTAGTATTTTTTTGTATTCTTTGCATAAATACCTAGTAGTATGATTGCTGGATCATAAGGTAGTTGTATTTTAATTTTGTGTGTGTGTGCATATGTGTGTGCCTGCTTAAAACTTAAAAAAAAATACAATAAAAATGAACTGCTATAAAACTTGTGTCCTTTAAATGTTTATGTTTTATATGCTATGGAACTATAAAGCCTTAAATGCAGTACCAATTTCTGATGCTGCTTTGAGTTTCACATGACCTCACTTTCTATATATTAGTAAGTATGTATGGAATGATTTTTTAAAATACTTCATTTTTAAGTAATTTCCACACCCAACATTGGGCTTGAGCCCAAAACCCTGAGATTAAGAGTCACACACCCCACCAACGAAGCCAGCCAGGCACCCCTAGAATGATTTTTACAAATTCTGTGTCTGTCCCAATTATGTACTAAGGTTTTCTTTATAAATAAATCCATCTTTTACTTATATCTCAATTGTTGGTATTCATTAATAGACTTGTCTCTTAGAAGATAATGGAGTTGTTGGAGAAAATCTTTCATAAAACTGGAGATATGTCCCTCATTTGCACCATACATTGGGTATGCCCAATGTATGCCCAATAAAGGGATCATGGTGCAGATGATGGGATCATATTACTAACCTTATAAAAATAATAGATAATATGCTTTCTTTCATAATTTTATTAATAGGACAGCTAAAGCACCTGGTAACCAAATGGTTGCTTAACTGTACTGGAAGTCACTGGAGTTATCTAAACCCCTCAAGTATATTCTATTTCAAAACTTGAAAAAAAAGATATGTTTGCTTTTGGTTTCATTTTTATTACATACACATCAAAGTTCAGTTTTTTGACATTAACAAAGTTCTTTAGTATATGCCACCATGTTCTCTGCAAAATAAAAGTACGAGATAAACAAAACCCGCCACAAATCTTTTGGACATTAAACATCTTTAATTTGGTGCCTCATTCTATTGTTTGAAAATATTTAATCTCGGGGTGCCTGGGTGGCTCAGTCATTAAGCGTCTGCCTTTGGCTCGGGTCATGATCCCAGGGTACTGGGATCGAGCCCCGCATCGGGCTCCCTGCTCCGCAGGAAGCCTGCTTCTCCCTCTCTCCTTCCTCCTGCTTGTGTACCCTCTCTCACTGTGTCTCTCTCTGTCAAATAAATAAATAAAATATTTTAAAAAAAAAAGAAAATATTTAATCTCACAGATAATATTTACAACATGGAATTAAATGCTTCAAAATAAGAAGGCATAAATTAGTAAATTTGAAATGTTATCATATAATGACATTTACATTTAATAAAAAATCTTAATATAGATACTTTTGAAGTGTGACCAAGTGTGACCCCTTGCTTTATAGAAGCCCAAGTCAAACATGTGACCCTAAATTATGAGATATATGAATAAAAATGGAGCCAGCATATAAATCAATTGACATGCTTTCTATACAAAATAATGAAAAATGAAAATCACATTGTCTCTTCTGAATGGTTTTGCCAATTTACATTTAGACAGTAGACCAAGAACAATTTACTGTCTTTTGAATATTCTCTTGATAATAGTATACCATATACCAAAAAAAAGCTAAAATAAGTTTAAACATTAATAATTGTGAATGGTAGTAGGTTGATGATTGATTTGAACTTATTATATAACACTTTAATTTTATTATTTATTGTAAAGGTTTATTTACTTATTTTAGAGAGAGAGCATATGTGAACTTGAGTAGGTAAAGGGTCATAGAGAGAGGGAGAAAATCCAACTCCTTGCTGAGTGTGGAGACCAACGTGGGACAGATCTCAGGACCCTGAGATCATGACCTGAGCTGAAATCAAGAGTCAGATGCTTACTTAATTGCCTGAGTCACACAGGCAATTATTTTAATAGTTATTTTAATAGTTATGAGTGCCCAGATACCTACAACTTGCTTGACAACCCGTTTTTTTCATCTTAAAATGAAAATAAAATCAATCTGCATTTTCTTTAGGGAAATTGCAACAAGGTATTATTTCAACATATTGTGTGATTGCAGAATTATGATAATCTGATAAATTTGGGATGGAAGGAGAAATGTTTCTTCTGGTATTATACCCTATCATGTTGAAAGAGTTCCCTATGCTACAATGGCATGAGTCTCTCCTCTAACTCTCCTGCTTTCCTCCTCAGGAAAGATGAAGAAATACTACTGATTACTATTCCTGAAAGAAAAAAAAAAAATAGACATAGATCACTCAGTCTTTCAATTATCTTCTGTTGTATAATAAATAACTTCATACTTTAGAAGTATTAAATAATTTATTACCTCAAATAGTTTTCCAGTGTCAGGAATCTAAAATCAGCTTAGCTAAGTGGTTTTGGCTCATGGTTTCTCATAAGATTATAATCAGTAAATTGCTGGGAATATAGGCACCTGAAGGCTTGACTAGACTGAGGTTTCTACTTCCACGCTCATGCAATTGGTTCTTGTTGGAGGGCTTTATTCCCTCACTGTGTATGCTTTTCTGTAAGGCTGCTCATTGTCCACATGACAGCTGTTTTCCACAGTATGGTAAATGATTTCTCTCTCTCTCTCTCTCTCTCTCTCTCACACACACACACACAGAACTAATGAAAGCTTCAGTGCTTTTTATACTCTAATAATCTTGAAAGTGACATACCATAACTTCTGCCATATTCCATTGTTCAGTCATGCAGAGCAATCATGCAATGCAAAAGGGTGCTATACGGTAGTATTAACACCAGATAGCAGAGATCATTGCTGATCATTTGGAGGCTGTCTATTGACAAAGATTCTTTGCTTAACCAAATGTCAGTTAGCTTTCTAAATCTCCTGGCCCATCTGTGCATTTTCTTATAAAATCTAGTTTTAGCAAGAATCCTGATAAGTCAGTTTAACCAGAAATTTCTCATCCTCCCTATCTGATTACTTTCAATATCTGATCACCCCCCAGGTGAGACCTGATTACTGTGATCTGTCTTTAGCAAGAATTGTGTTAGGTTGGTTTACCCAGAATCTCCTTTATCCCTGATGTTTCCTCTTAGTAATTATCCTGTCTCTTGACCCCCACCTTATTCTTTGGCTGTAAATTCCTACATGTCCGTACTGTAATCGGAATTGAACTAATCTCTCTAGTCTACTGCAAAAACTTACCTAGGTGTCTCCATACCCATCACAATGGTCCTGAACAATGTCTTAACCATCTTTAACAAGTGTCGTGAATAATTGTTTTTAATGCTACCTTCATTTGCAGTTATGGCACTAACTACCCAGAATTAGCATAAATGTTACAGGTTCAGGTCACATTGCCTACAAGACTGTCTTCACTTAGGACTCCAGCTGAAAGCTCCAGGGTTCAGAGATTACCTGTACTTTGACCAACTATCTACTAATTTGTTTGTTCCCTTTACTTCCTCAAGTTTGGTAATTTGTTAGAAGGATTTATAGAACTCATAAAAGGATCATATTTGTAATTACATATTTATTATAAGTATGGGAGGATTCTGCATGTGAAGCTTGTATGCCCTCAGTACACATCACCCTTCCAGCACATTCATTTAAGATTAACACAGATAGAAGTTCATTGACCTTGAGGTATGCAGATATCTTACTAGTTTTTCATACTCTAGGCATGACTGACTGAATCACTCGCCACTTGTTTGAACTCAATATCCAGCTCCTTCCATTTCTCTGGATGTCCACCTGATTAGGCCTTAATTAACCCTTTAAACATGTGGTTGGTTCTTTTGGTATGACTAGTTCCCTTCTTGAAACTCTCTAGGTGACTACTGTGAGTCACTTTCTTAGCACGAATTCATTGTGGTCTCAGGAGCCCACCATTAATAATAAAGATACTCATATGGGGAAATTCCAAGGATTTAGAGATTCTCTTGGAGAAGCCCAGGACAAAAGCGAGCCAAATTCTTTATTATGCATTATTCCCTAACCCTGCCACTTTGTTTTCCTAAATAAACTAAACTGCCTACAGAGTGAATATATTCTCTTGATTCCTCTGTACTATAAAATGTATAGTAGTAGATCCTATCTCTATATTCAGGGGTTCTTACTTTTAGGTGGATAAGTCTAAAGCCCAAATGAATATCTTTTGGCTAGGATTCTTGAAAAATGGCAAAAATAAAAATACGGAGGTTAAAATAAGTGTGGGATGATTGAAGATGTTACTGTCACTGTGCTTAGCCCTATGAGTTTGATTTTTTTTGGATAGTCCATTCAGACCTTGGCCAGTTGTAAAACTTAATTTACTGGGATTTGCTTTTTATAAATGTGGGTATATGGCTGTTTAATATATTCTACATAAATTTTTATAAATGTCCAATATTTCATTGAAAAATGAAAGGGCATATATGTTCAAGTTAAATTCTACAGTCTTACATCTTTAGTCTTTTATTAGATTCTTGCATAAATGGAATATTAAAATCTTAATATTATTCTTTTGACTAACCCTATTGAGAGTTTTATAGAATCATCAGCTCCCCACCCCCCAACATTTTCCCTTACCTACTCAAAATATCTGCAGTCATTCTAAGAAATGCTTCCTTGTCTTTGAAATCTCACTAGGTGAAGCTGCTGTTTTACCACTTTCTAACCAAAGAGCCAAAGGGTGGGAACTTTTCCCATAAGGTCTACACTTTCTTAGGCACCTGCTGCTGCTCCAAAAAGCCCATTACTGATGCTTTGATCATTTGTACTGTAAGAGCACAGAGGTGTATAGGAGGAGTCATCATTTCTTTCTGTTATTCAGTCTTGCAAGTGTGCTTTGATAAGATCTAGAGTTTAGGGAACAGAAATTTAAAAATGTACTTACAATCCCTTTCTCTCAAGATTTTCTATATTCATGTCGGAATTTGGACCAGATATGTATTTGATTAAAAGTCCCGATGGTGTGTTCAAAATTACCTCTCCTTTAGGTGAGTAGCTACATCAAACTTGGCTTTTTATTATATCAGGATTAGTTCTCCCTGTCAGACAGACCAGTACACTAATGAATTCTTCCTTATTCTACTCCTACCCCCTAGGCTGAGGTGAAGGTTCTTAAAACACAGGTTAAGAGCGTAAGCAGAATGACTATAACTATTTTGTAAAATTTTATTCTAACGGTATTGATTTTAACTTTGGAAAGTTTGTTGTTCCATAGTATCCTCACTTTCCTCATCCTCAAGATTCATGGATTTTATAGGTGCTACAATAAAACAACCCACAGAAGTTGTGTCTGCTTCATTTAGACAGAGTTACTGCTTTTGTGGTAATCAGGGTTTTGAATATGCTTATCACCATCTTAAAACATATGCTTGTGATTTTTTTTTTCTTATTTAATCACAAGTTGAGTTAAGGTACAGGTACAATTTAGCAGATGTTCTTTTTGTAGGATTAACTTTCAGAAATTTTAACTTCACCCTCATTTCCCTTCAGATTTAACCAATATATATTTTTGGTGATTAAGACATTCAACTGAACATCTATTATTGAGTGCATTTTATAGATAAGTATATAAACATATAAATGTAATTTACTGAGAAACTTTCAAAAACTTAATGTGCTTAATATCTGGGGTGGAGGAGGGTTATAAGGAAAAAATTGCATATCATTTGGAAATAGGTACTATACTGTGGAAGACCAACTACTTGCAACTGGGGAAATTAAGGCATCTTTTCTGTAGGATGTTTCATTTGAGCTGGGCCTGAAAGGAGAAAGCTAACCTCAGGAGGCTGAGAATGAATTAGGAATGGGAAATAGATTATTACAGGTAAAATGCATAGGGACCAGATTTGAAAAAAAAACTCGTTTGTCTAAAGTAGTTTGGTTTATACAATCTTGCTGTTGTTTGAGAAGGAAATGTGTTTTTTTTCTGCTGTGTTTTAGAAAGAGAAGCTCTACAGAACAGATAGAAGGAAAAACAATGGAGAATTAATTAAATTAATCAGATGTTAAATTCAGAGACGGCAAGAATATTATCTTGCTTTCAGTTTTTTAAAAAAAATTATTGTTCTCCTAAGCTGAAATAATGATGTGGGTTGTACCCAGAAGCTACTAAATAAATGTAGTATGTGTCATTGAAACACAGCTCTCTGAGCACAGGGACGTCTATATATTACCTTGGTGATTCTCCAATGAGAAAGATTGCATTTTAGGATAACTATAACTACATAATTTTTACATTAAAGACTGAATTATATTTGTACTTAGGGCAAGCAACTTTTTATTACATTGAAAAGCTAATGATAAAAAACCCAACTAGTTTAAATAGAGCCATTCTTTTTGTCTGACAAAGTTAAGGGAATCCTTCCACCCTTCCTTCCCACACTGAAACATATTTCATAATAATTAATAGGCAGAAGAGTCCTTAGAGAAGATTGAGTCTAATCTCCACAATTTACAGATGAGGAAACTGAGATGAGGTGGAAAATTCTCTTTCAACTCAACACATTAATTTCCACTTTTTATTTTTATTTTCTCAAACATCTAACACACTTTGAGTACTAGAATATATACCAAGGACTTGGTCAGCAGAAAAAGAAGCTGCATTTTAAATAACAGCATATATTGCCAGCTTTCTCCACAATAATACCGCTATGCTCAGCATATAAGCCTGTATAACAGAGCAGATTTATTACCTTTAACGGTAATAAACTACAAGTTTATGCTTTTTTTGAATAATTTATGTTATACTCCTATTGCTGAAATCTAGAGTTGTGTTAAAATCTATGAAGTTGTTTAGTAGATGTTTTAATAGGATTTTTTTTTTTACTGTTTTTCAAAAGAGAAAACGAAGGGGAGCATAGCAGGTGACAGTCAAAGTTATGGATCCTCATATGGAAATTGGTATGGAAATAAATGTAGTCTTTACTTTTTTATATATACAGCATTTAGGGAACCCTTAAAGAGTGGTGAATTTGACCTAGCATCTTTCAATTTCTGGGGCTTATGTTAAATGTACGTTTCTGAATAAAACACTTTTCCTCTACGAACATCATGATTAGAGGCAGATGCTACTTATTCTTAACGTTTCTTTACAGTGCTATATTTGATAAGAAAGGCTAATATAGTTATAGAAAGTAGTAAAAGGAAGGAGCTTAAACAGGAATACTTCACATTCCCAAGCATGGTAGCATTTTACAAAGTTTGTGTTTTTTTATTAAGGAGTATGGTTTATTTTTCTGTAGGATATATCTCCAATTTTCATTTCTATATGCATCAGTTTATTCAGTTATATTTGATTAAAATTGGTCATAGAGCTAATGAATATTAAAAGCAGGAAAAATACTGATTATGTCTTCTTGAGTCTACACAAATGTGATTTAAATCATTTTGTACTTTTTGATTGTCGTTGTACTTGCATTTTTATTGTTTTCATACACAGAGCAAGAGTGTATTAGGACAGGTGCAGAATGTAAACCTTACTAACAGTTATTTTTCACAACTAATTATAAGGTATCTCTATAGGAAAAAAATATTTATAAAACAAATCTTCTAATAAACAGATTTTGATGAGACACTGAATAGAATTGAAGTGATTCCAAATTAATATATAAAATCACTACCAATGGTACCGTGTTTTTTCTCTAGATGTCGATTAATATTATAATATTTAGAGATTTAGTTGTAAAAGGCAAGCAAATAAAACTATAGGAAGAAAAATACCTGAATGGAGATTGTAATCCAATTATGTATATGAAAGAAACCCCAGTTGATTTCTTATGCAATCTATATGGCAGGGCTAAAAGAAAATTAATCAATGAAAACAGTCGATTCTTCCACAAAATGACATTCAGTATCTCCTGTTAACATATAAAGAGCAGGAAGTTATCATCATGTTTAGGAAAGGCTTAATATGTTTTGCAGCAATAAACAAAAAATCTAAAATTTATGTGATTTCTGTGGAAATAAATCCTTATGCAGTAGATCCATCATTGTAATAATAGATTATTGTTCATACCAGAAATGGCATTTTAAGAGATTCTTATATCTCTAGGAAATGTTGTTTTAAAAGATGCAATGGTTAATGCTTTGGTTTTGTGAAAACTGTGTGAACTTATACATACTTGGAGGGCATGTTCTAACCATTTTAAAATACTAAAATTCAAACTTCTCACATGTATCAGCATAAGCAAAGAGTTTAGTTTAAGGAGATCCATGCAGAGCTATAATAAGATGTGATTAAAATAATATTTGGTGCTATGTGGGACAGAATTCAGTTGGCCTGACTTATAGAACCCAAATACAGGGGCTCATATAATGCAATTTAAGTCTGAGGGAGAACCCCCAATTCTGAGGGGTCATCCACAGATTTGCTTAGCTACCTGATATCCTGTCTGAGTCTACAAGACTTGGGTAATTCTTATCAACTTAAGAGAGTGCATATGCTATAGTCAAATTAATGAACAGATGATCTCTGTCATCTGTGTAACCTATTTCAACTTTTGGATAGCTGATCTGTATAATCCATAGACTGGCTCATATATGCATGCAGATCATCATTGTTTGAACCCCACATGTGTGCATGCCTTTCCAATTATAGTAATTCCAGGACTCCTCTTTAACTTAAGAAAATTAACAAAAGACTTCTCATGGAAAATTGATATTTCTCAAATATTTTAATTTGGGATAGCCCCAAATTTCCCTGTTTTTATTTATAGGTGACGGGAGATACTGTTTGAGGCAAAGCAATATTAAATATCAAAAGATTGTTTTCTTGGGCACACACAAACACTAAAGCTAAAATAGTTACCAGATAGAGAATATAAAATATTTATGAATGAAATTCTTAAAGAATAAAAGGTGAGAATCCTAAAATGAGCAAATCAAAAAATAATTACAGGTATGACTTTTTTTTCAAAACCCACAGTTTTGAAACAAATATGTTAAAGCCTAAAAAATAAAAAGAACTCAGTGGATGGGTTGAACAATAAACTAGATAAGTTGAACAGACAGTTACTTCAGCATTGGATCATAAGTAACTACCCATAATGCAGCTGAAATAGGAGCAGTTGGAATTTATTAAAGTAAACTCAAAATACAGGGAGATACAATGAGTAGTCCTGGTATTCTTTTTAACCAGGATCTCTAAAGAGTAAAATAAAGATATGGATGGAAGGCAATATACGAAGAAGTAATAACTGAATGTTTGAGAATTGAAGGAAAACAAACATTTATTGATATAGGAAGTACAATATATGTTAAATAGAATAACTTAAACCTTAGACATATTTTGCTAATAGGGCAGAATACAAATTGAGAAGAAAAGATACTAAAAGTTTTTCCTATTCAAAAGAGAAATTAGACTAAGTGCTGACGTCTCATCTAAAGCAGTAGAAAGTAGATGACCATATCTTATTTGGAGCTGACCTAAAATTTAAAATGCCAACAGTTGTTTACTGTTCCCCATTAGCTATTCAGAAATCAAGTTAAATCCTAACAATCATCAAATGAGAAATAAACATTTTTTGTGACTTGAAATATTATTTATTGGTCTTACTTTTAACATTTATCTCATTTGCTTTAAATTAGAGCCTAATTCCAAATCATCTATAATCGATCTTATCACTGACACAAAAGAAACTTTACTCATTTTTAAATCAGGCTTCTATCAACATTTGGAGTAACATCTGCATGGACAGAATATAGAAATGCTGTCCTTTCTAAAGCATATGTATTTTTTTCTAAGCTGCTTTTCTCTGTGCATTAGATTTATCTTTCATTTATTTCACACATTTCAATGATTTTAAAAGATATCTTTAAAGTTAGTAACTATCAACGTATAGTGACAACATATGTCATTCAGTTTATATATACCATCATCTGTATCACAAAGTGAAATACTTTCACTTTTTACCAATATGTATGGAATACCATATACAGACAGGCAAGCAGTCCACCCATCTAATCATAGCTGTGGACACTTAAAGTTCCAGAACCTGAAGATTAGTTTGCTTTATTGGTCAATAACTATTTCCTTAGAAAATAATGACTTGGGAAGAATAAATTTGGAGCCATGGTCAATTGAAGTTTTCTTTTTCAGAAGTATAAAAGCCTTTTTCTATATGCTTTTCACCATTCCATTAATTTAGAGCTTTCTATTTATTTCCTTAGAATTTAACACTAGCTACCTATACATTTCTGATAAAAAATATGATCCACAGGACTAATACAAATAACATAATTGGCACAGCAATTCAGAAACTTAGAAAAGTATGTAGCAAATACTAGGCTCAATTTCCCTTTAAAAGCTCCAAACAGCGTATGGAAACATTAAGAGCAGGTTAAGAGCCTTGGTTTAGGAGAATCCCATAGGAATATAAAATGCAGTGATTTTAAGTTTCTCCAAAACTGATTTAAAGATGAATTATATGCCAGAAAGAAAATTGTTTTTTCTGAAGACAATTTTATCCACATCTGGGAATTTCAATTCTGAATATTCTAAAATAAAAAGGAAAAGATGGACATAACTTTTAAAGTGGACAGATTAAAAGCTTGTGCCCCTTAGGTTATCTCTTTTTGTGGTCATCTTAATCTGTCTCCATCCCATCAGAGTTCCCGGGCATAGCTGATCAGTAGAAAGTTTGTCCATAAGCAAAACTCAATCTGGAGGTTTATGCTAGTTATGTGCACTGTTTCACTTGCATAGTTAACATAATAAGTTCAACAGAGACTTCAATTTTTAAAATACATGATGACAATAATCAAAGAATGCAATTCCTCCATGTTTTGTGTTTTGAAAGCATCAGTTTTATCACAGTTACAAAGATTTTATGTCAGTTTCAATAGAAGTCAACCCTTTTTGAAGCCAGTCTAATAATTTCAATAAAAAGAATCATTGCTAAGTTTTTAAAACTGGTTTTGAATAGCAAGAGTAGTATTGACTTAAAATAGAATGTTATTCACATAAAAAGGTCTGGATATAAGCAGTAGTGGTGTGACTCTTTTCTGTTTCCTTAGGGACCATTTTTTAGCTTGTGTTGCATCGTTCCACAGGTGGTTGAGGCTTCATTACTTGAGATACATTCATATTCCGGGCAACCAAACTAAGGAAAGATACAGAAGAAGGGGTAAAGTTTGTGTATACATGTGTCAGCTGTCTCTTTAAAAAGACCCCCAGCAGTTAGCACAGGATAAATCATCATTTTGAGAGCTTAAATATACAAGAAATCATGGCCAGACTATATATGACAGGAGAACTCTGACCAACAACCTCTGCATCAATCATCCCAGGAAGCTAAATGACAGTCTCTGTATCAGTGGTTGAAAATGATCAGGATCTGGTCAGTGATGCCCATTTCCCTAATTATTTTCCCCACATTTGACTAAGAACAAACCAGAGAAATTAAAATATGTCTAGTGTTCACATATAGTTTTCCTCAGTAACATTGTTTTTGTAGAAAAAACAGTAACAGAATTCTTCAGGGAATTTGACCATGGGTGTAGTAATTTGGGTAGTAATTTGTCAGGGTGTACTTATTTTTTTTTAAAGATTTTATTTATTTATTTATTTGACAGAAATCACAAGCAGGCAGAGAGGCAGGCAGAGAGAGGGGGAAGCAGGCTCCCCGCTGAGCAGAGAGCCCAATGTGGGGCTTGATCCCAGGACCCTGAGATCATGACCCGAGCTGAAGGCAGAGGCTTTAACCCACTGAGCCACCCAGGCGCCCCAGGGTGTACTTATTTTTAAAAAAATGATAGAGGAGAATTTGGAGTTTGCAGGTGATGAGATAAGCATTGTGGCCGAAAGATTGGTAAATCAGTTTGCACTTTACAAATCCACCACCTACATTTTCCTTGAGTTTGTGTAAGCTGCCATCTGGAAGATATGAGAGTCCTCCTATAGACAGACTGTGTGATTGCTGATACACCTCAATTCCACCAGTGTTCTGTATTAGATGTTCTTAGAGATCAAGAAGGGTGGCCAGTATGAGATTTTATTAGAATGGAAATCTAAATTAAGACAAACATACCCTTCTACATGAAAAATTTTGCCTTAAACAATAATGGCACTTCTGCCAAAGCACTGAGCATGTGACAGCAAGGAACACAAAATTAAAATATATGCTTTTAAATAATTATGTGGTTTTACTGAAGGAAGCTGGAGAATCTTTTTCAGTGAGCTTCTGAAAGCTCTGGATTTTAGGTAAAGCAGCTGAAGAAATCAAAGAAATTTCCTGTGTGAAATGATCCACACTGCTACTTTGTGCTTTGTGATTCTCTGTCTAAAGTGTTGTTTTAAATAATGTATTTGGAAGGGAAAAAAGTCAAAAGACCTAAATGAAAATTAAGAAGTAGAAAATCTTCACATTTTAAATATAACAATGGAAGGTATTAGAAGATTTGCTAATAAACATTTTTTTCTTTGTTACTGTTAATCTGGCTCTATAGTTTAAAGAAGCCTGTTGCATATCTCACACATTAGATTGTTTTTAGTGGTTCTTTTCATCTTTAGCTTTATGAAATGTAACCCTAATATGTTATTTTTTCCTTTTTTATTATAACATGTAATTGTCTAGTAAATCCAGATATTCCTTCCTCATGGAAAATTAGCATCTAGGTCTTTAGTCTTGAGCTTATTATTCACATTTTCACTTCTACAACTTTGGAGGAGATTAAATCTTTTTTCTTATTCATATTTCTCTATTAGAAAGGACCTTCCAGGGATGCCTGGGTGGCTCAGTGGGTTAAAGCCTCTGCCTTCAGCTCAGGTCATGATCTCAGGGTCCTGGGATCGAGCCCAGCATCAAGCTCTCTGCTCAGCGGGAACCCTGCTTCCCCCTTCTCTCTCTTTGCCTGCCTCTCTGCCGGCTTGTAATCTCTCTCTCTCTGTCTGTGAAATAAATAACTAAATCTTTAAAAAAAAAAAAAGACCCTCCAGAAATGTTGGATAATTCTTACTGACAGACCAAAGGAATAAGATTTAGTTTTGTTTTGAAAAATTTTAAATAAATTTTCATTAGAGAATGGTACTACTTGGATTACAGTCATTTGCTGCCTAATATAATTTTTGACATTTATTTGAATAAGTACTTTGGTGGGCATTTTACTATTGTTATTTGTGTGTATCAGGGATGTCTCTGGGAAAAATAACCAAATGGGAAAATGCTTTCTAAGTCTATGTTTCATTGCTGCAGGATGATTGACTACTCCTATTCCTTACCAAGGGAGATCAGTCTCGCTTTTTGAATAATCAGTAGATTAGATTAGTGTCAACTGAAACTCAGTTGATGGCTGGAAGCATGCTATTAAAAGAGCACTTTAAAATTATTAAATAAGTGAATACAGTATAGTTACCTGTTTTGCAAAACTATCATCTTCACTTTGAAACCTTGTCTATTCCATTTTACATTTAATTAATGTCATGACAATTTATATTTTTGTATCATGTGCCTGTTAGGCATAAAATGAAAGCATGTATTAAATTCCAATGTTTTCATATTAGCCAGAAATTTTAAAGTAGCCTGTTACACATTTTATTGATCAAACACTGAATCACTGAACACTGAATTCAGTGTTATTCTGTAAATACATGGCATATAAAACATAGACAATGCTGCCTTTATATCAAGGATCCACAAACAACAGATTTTTCGGAGTACATGTAAATATTCTGTGAGGCACCATGACTTACTGAAAATATCATTGGAATACAGTAGAGCAATCTCTGAGAATTTTCACTGATTGATATACCAGAAAACACTGGAAAGATCAAAAGTTGATTTTGGTCATATGACATAACTGGAACAGGATTAATCCTCTTCATTAAACAACAAGAGAACCTAAAAATAAAAAGGAATACATTAATTTTAGACAACAGGCAGGAGAGACTGTAATCTTGAGGGAATGGAAACAAGCAAGCTAAGTTTTACAGTGACATCAATTTCTGCCCAGAGGCCTTTTTTATACCATGATTGTGAGTGCAAGAAGTAGGAAAGCAAGCTGTCTTGTGACAGTCTGGCTGATTTGAGGAGATGGAGGTTGGTGTTTGGAGAGGTTGATGTAGGTAGAGTTTGTGGAACAAAGGATCACAGAGAGGAAAATAAGCAGAAAAGGAGTTCCTGAAATGTACCAAGGGGTACACAGGAGCAGTTGGGTTTTTCTGTCTGGCTGAACCAAGCTGCTCATGTACAAGGGAGAATTCATGAAGCTAAGCAAAGAACAACTAGTGGAGAAAGCCACAACCACAAAGCTGGAAGTAGACCAATTTCTAGATTCTTGTAGTCATCGGCTAAGATCGTGACTAAATGGATATGTTTCTAGAAACATACCACCCACTAAGACTGACTGATGAAGAAATAGAAAATCTGAACAGAGTGATAATGAGTAGGGTGATTGAGTCAGTTAAGTAGTTGAGCTAAACTAGCTCAAAAACAAAATCTTTCTAGTCATGCCAGAAAATAAAACTTAAAAATGAGGTTTGAATTGATAAGCTGATTTACATGCAACTGAACTTCTTGTTAAAAATGAAAATACTCAAACACAAAAAACTCCTGATACTCAACAATCTAGTATTCTAAACGTAACCTGTAAGAAAAATTAGTCCATATCGTGGATGCAACAGCTAAAATAAGTAAAATGATGTAAAATCAGAGCTATATAATAACACAGTGGAAGAGAGAAAATAAAATTAAAATATGTACTTTATTAAAAACATAAATTGAATAAAATAACAATGAAAAATAGAAAACAGCAAGATTATAAACTAAAGTAACAACTATATAAGTAGATTAAATGTATAGTGTTCAGTCTTCAGTTAAAAATGGAGATTTTAACAATGGATTAAAAAAGCAAAACCAAGGGGCACCTGGGTGGCTCAGTCATTAAGCGTCTGCTTTTGGCTCAGGTCATGATCCCATGGTCCTGGTTTCGAGCCCCACATTGGGCTCTCTGCTCTGCGGGAAGCCTGCTTCTCCCTCTCCTGTTCCCCCCGCTTGTGTTCCCTCTCTCACTGTGTTTCTCTCCGACAAGTAAATAAATAAATAAAATCTTAAAAAAAAAAAGCAAAACCTAACTCTATCTTGTTGTGGTAGGCATGATAATGGCCCCCAAGATGTCTACATTCTAATCCCTGGATCCATGATTATGTTATATTAAGTAGCAAAAAGGATATTATGGTTGCGTGATTTGAGTTGAAGTTCCTAATCAGAAGATGGATTATCCTGGATTATCCAGGAGAGCATAATGAATTAACAAATGTCCTTAAGTGGATGGAGAGGGCCAGAGGAGAGTCAGAGCCAGAGAAATTGAGGTGAAATTGGAACATCAGAGTGATGCTCTGTGAAAAGGACATGGCCCCCAGTTGCTGTCTTTGAATATGGAAAAAGAAGGTAATGAACCAAGGCAGGTTGTTGGCTTCTGGAAAAGGAAGAGCAATGGATCTCCCTTGCAGCCTCCAGAATGGAATATAGCCTTACCTATACTTGAGTTCATAGTCATGTGTTATACTTTTACCCAACAGAAATGAAGGTAAAACATTTTTATTGTTCAAGCCACCAAGATTATATTTATTTGTTAAAACAGCAATATGATAATACATTAAAAAACAACAACCATGACAGCAACAACAGCAAAAACCTTTTAAAAACGAGAAAAAGGAACTTTCATTTCCAATCAAATGGAGAAAAAGAGATCAGATTTCCATCCTTACTTAATACAAATGAAAACAAATAATAAACAATGTATGTGATAAAAGTTTTGAACACCTGACATCAGGCAATGAAGAGAATTCTCTGCAGTATGGAGAACAAATAAGGCAAGCCCAACAATTGCACCTGCTTACTGTCTTGTAGTGGTTCCAGATAACGGAATCTCAAATATTTACCCAAAGAATTGAAATCAATATCTTGCAAAGACATCTGTTCTTCCATGTTCATTGAAGCATTATTCACAATAATAATGATCAAGAATACTTGTAGAAATAGAAAATTTTCTAGCACTCAAAAAGGTAAAATATACAATGTCTGGCAACCAATAAAAAATTACAGAACTGTGTCCAAAAGTAATCAAAATAGAACTAGAACTGGCAAAGCGGTAGCATTAGCATATAAGGACATTAAAGCAGTTATTCTCGTTACATTCACATGTTCAAATTTGGACAAATATTGGATGTTCAAAAGACAAAAGATGAAATCAATGATGAGTTAGATGAACAATATAAAGGCTAAATTCAACAGTACATTACATATTGCAGAAGAAAGGATTAGTGAATCTCAAGATATCACTGAGGATGTATAGAGGACTTACAAAAGAAGGGAGGAGGAAAAATAAGTAAAATGCATCAGTAAGGTCAGGGAAAACTTCAAATGGCTTAATCATGATCAAATATATTGGGGTCAAGTAAAGCCTCTTCAGGATATAATGCTGATTGAAAATGGCCTGAGGAAAAACTGAATTTAGCTAATCATCAGGTATTTTCTATGCTTAGTAGTTCTGTACAAGTTTATCTGAACATACAAGTGACTGTAGATCAAGAGAGGAAGCAAAGAATCAAATTAGTATTAAAATATTAAAGTATCAAGGCTTTATGGGATGAATGTATTGTTTAAGTCTATCCCTACCCCAGAATGACTCCTCCAAATGTTAAGCATATTCATGCTGATATGATTACTGTATCTGTAATATAAATGCTTCACTAGATATAGATCCTCAGAATAACTTGATCATTTTGCTGTAAGAGAACCCAGGCGGTGAACTGTGAAGGAAAGAGTTGATTCTGGATAAGCTGGAGTTTCTCAAATTTTGCACATTCCCCCATAAGGGCCTGTGCTCACCACTGGTCCTTGGCTGATTCCTCAAAGGTCAGCTCTGAATCCATGGGGAGTATTCTGCCTAATAACTCCTGTGCCTGAGGCCTTGAGCCACATGGTATCTGTTTAATTAAATCATTTATACAAACCGCAATATATGGTGAATGCCTATTTTTGTTCTGAGGCCTGGAGTCTGATGAGCAGCTGAGGTTAGTTTCACGGGTGCAGCATGACTACACGAGTGACTCCCAATCAAAACCATGGACCCCAAGGTTTATATGAGCTTCCCTGATTGGCAATACCTCACGCATGCTGTTATGCCCTGTTGCTGAGAAAGTTAAGTCCATCTGTGAGACTCCCTTGAGACTGGACCTTTGGAAACTTGTACTTGATTTCCCCTGAGGAGTATTTTCTCTTTGCTGATGTTATCATCTCTCTTTCTGTTGTAAGAAACTGTAATCAAGAACATGACAGATTTTCTAAGTCCTATGAGTAACTCTAGGAAATCAAGAAAGGCTCATGGTGGTCTTGGAGACCCTTGACATATTTAGCGACAAAAGCATAGATAAAATCCTCTAAAATCTAGATACAGAGTTGACTTGTCTATAAACAGAAGAGAAAGTGCAGAAATAAATTCTATATATGTCCCATTTATTGTAGTATCCAAAACAGTATGAAATAAAGTATTGGAGTGGAAGGTCTTATTATGGATAATGACACAAAATATTTTATTTCTAATGCACAGTATGTAGTTTTTATATCTTTTTTATGGTGTGTTTCTAAATAAATTTCTAATACCTGCCCTCAAACATCTGATAGTTGCTCTCCATTCTTTCTGATGCTATCTCCCCGTCCCCCAAATATACAAATCTGTGCACTTTCCGGACCTGCAGACTATGTAACCCATTGAACACCAGAAACCTTTATTGGGTGGGAGACATTTTTTGATTTTGATTTTGATTTTTTCCCTGTTACCACATTATTTTCTCTTCTTCCCACTTCCTCCCCTTCCCACTTTTATGATGACTTTTCCTGAATGAATCTTTTATATCCTCTTCTTGCTGGCTCTCTCAATCAAATATGTAGGTCTCTCTTTATATAGTTCTTTTCATGCCAAATTATAGTCTGCACTAATGACAGACTTGAAACTATCTATTTTCTTGTTTCGTATATCTCTAGGTATGTTACAAATGTATGTGTGTGCTTGTTAGATATGAAATTTTTCATAAACAACAAAAAAAACCTTAGTAGGTAATTCCTTGTATATGCAGAATAGGCAAAGATGGTGGCAGGCAATGTTTGCTTACAAAAATCCTACCTCCTACTCTTCTTTCTTTCTGAGAATGACTACCTCCCTCTGTAGATAGAAAAATGCCAGGCACTCACTTTCCTAGCTATTGTTGAAGGTAGAAAACCAGATATGTGATTAAATGCAGGCCTATGTGAACAAAGAGAATATGTTAGTGTCATATATTGTGTTTCTAGGGAAAGTTATAATATCTTATAAAAAGAAAGCAGCCAAAAATAGAATTCCTCTCCTCTCATTTCTCTATATAGATATTTTTGACTCATTGGAAATGTTGCTTGGATCTGTTGCAGTCACTTTGTAACATAAGGGGAACATCAAAACAGAAGGTTAGCTAAGGCCATGATATAAATGTTTAGCTAAATAAACAATGGACTCATCAACCTGTAGTTTACTGTGATAATGAAAAATAACCACTCATTGTTTTATAATAATAAGCATACTGATGGATTCATAGAAAACATCATTCAATCTTGAGACCAAAATGAAAATGCTTATGTTTCACTTAATATCATATAAAATTTCATAATCAGTCACTAACATGAAATACACATATTAACCAGCTATGAGGTTGTGTACATTTTCTACAAACTGAAGATATACAGGTTGAAAAGATAATTGTTGCACTCAGTGTTAATGGATTTTTATGGCAAATCTTATCTAACGTAGAAATGAGATTTGTGAGGAAAAATGCTTCTTCCTCACATTTGATGGAATGACCTATATTATTGGTGAGGTTTGTATAGGCATCAGGAAAGCATCACCCAACCACTTTATATTTTAGAAGCTGATATGTCTGGAAAATGTGCTTTCTTTCTATAACTCAGGGTAATGAGGTGAGCTTAGAGCTATGGCCTTGCCTATGAGAGAAGTATGTTTTAATCTAGTATGAATAACTGCTCTATATTCACTGTTTAATCCTGATATTCAGAAGATCACTTGACCTTATGAATAAATGTCCACTTTAAGAGGTTTTAATTTCCATCTCTATTATTTATGTCTTACTTTTCAATTAGTCTAAAACCAGCATGTAAAAGAATGGTTTTATTATAAGAATTCTCTCAAAATTCAACATGATAAATTAATAATGACCCATTGAGTAATTAAGAAACATGTCATAGCAAACCGCTGCCAGTGCCCCATATCTATCCCTTTGGCACTCTTCTGAGACTAGTAACAAGGGAAAGATGTTCAGAGAAGCCGTGCACATCACAGAGATCCACTGCTACGATGAATCATTTTAGTCCACATATTTTATTTTTCTGAAGGTAATTGGGGAATTGTACTCCTCTCTACCTGACTCCTTCACCAATAAAAGTGGCTAGCTGTGTCAAATTCACTTATCTTGTTCTCCATTGAATGTAAATTGAGGTGACCCACTCAATAAGGCACAGATATATTTGCATGATGCTCTAGCGGTTTCTGAAATCTTAATTTCCTGCTTACTCTCCCACACCTGGTCTTTGCTCTGTGCCGCAGTGCTTTGACTTGAACTTTGTGTATGGGACTCTTAGAAAGGACCAACAACTTTTTTGCCAAATCTTTTTCTTTTTTTCCCCTTTGGATGGAATGAATCAAAATTTGGCAGGAGTTAATTGATATTTCCTTCAATCACTTCCCTTAAGTTTTATATTTTCCAGAAAATACTTAAAAATGCTGACTTTCTAGTGGACCTGTTGTCTTTCAATTCATTTTTTATATATATAAATTCATTTTGGATAACATCATTAGTTTTTTGAGATAAATAATGATCACTTGGTCTCTAGGGATCATATTAGAAATAAGCTCAAGTATTTTTTTAAAGCTTTTATTTAAATTCCAGTTAGTGGGATGCTTATGGCTCAGTCACTTAAGCATCTGACTCTTGATTTTGGCTCAGGTCATGATCTGAGGGTTATGAGATCAAGCCCTGCATGGGGCTGTGCACGCAATGCAGAGTCCGCTTGAGATTCTCTCTTTCTCCCTCTCCCCCACCCTCCTGCTCTTTCTCTCCAAAATAAACAAACCTTTAGAAAAGTAAATTCCAGTTAACAGAGTAATATTTTAGGTGTACAATATAGTGATTCAGCACTTCCATATGTCATGCTGTCCTCATCACAAGTGCACTCCTCAATCCTCATCAACTATTTAACCCATCCTCCTACCTACCTTCCTTCTGTCAACCATCAGTTTGTTCTCTGTAGTTAAGAATCTGTTTCTTGGTTGGCTTTTCTCTTTTTTTTTTTTCCCTTTGCTCATTTGTTTTGTCTCTTAAATTCCATCTATGAGTGAAATCATACGTTTGTCTTTCTCTGACTTATTTTGCTAGCATAATACACTCCATTTCCATCTGTGTCCTTGCAAATTACAAGATTTCATTCTTTTTGATGGTTGAGTAATATTTCATACATCTATATATTTTATACAAACTTATATAATGTACATATAAAAAATAAAAAAAAATCACAAACACACCACATCTTCTTCCTCCATTCATCAGTTGATGGACATTTGAACTTTTTCCATAGTTTGACTACTGTAGAAAGTGCTGCTGTAACAGGGTACACGTATCCCTCTGAATTAGGATTTTTATATTCCTTAGGTAAATAAAGGGAAGGTAGTGTAGTTCTGTTTTAACTTTTTGTAGAGCCCCCATACTGTTTTCCAGAATGGGTGTACCAGTTTGCATTCCCCCTAACAGTGCAAGAGTGTTCCCTTTTCTCTCAGTCCTTGCCAATACCTGTTGTCTCCTATGTTGATGATTTTAGCCATTCTGACAGGTGTGAGGTGATATCTCATCGTGGTTTTGATTTGTATTTCCCTGATGATAAGTGATGTTGCATATCTTTTCATGCATTTGTTAGCCATCTGGATGTATTTGAAAAAAATGTCTTATCTTCTACCCATTTTTTAATTGGATTATTCATTTTTTGAGTGTTGAGTTTGGTAAGTTCTTTATGTATTTTGTATACTAACCGTTTATCAGATATGTCATTTGCAAATATCTTCTCCCATTCGGTAGGCTGCCTTTTAGTTTTTTTTTATTATTATGCAGAAGGATTTTATTTTGATGAAGTCCCAACAGTTCATTTTTGCTTTCATTTCCCTTTCGTCAGGAGGCATATCTAGAAAGAAGTTGCTATGGCCGACGGAAAAGAGGTTACTGCCTGTGTTCTCTAGAATTTTGATGGATTCCTGCCTCACATTTAGGTCTTTCATCCATTTTGAATTTGTTTTTGTATGGTGTATGAAAGCGATCCAGTTTTATTCTTTTGTATGTTGCCGTCCAGTTTTCCCAAAATGATTTGTTGGCAGACTTGTCTTTCTTCCATAGTTATTCTTTCCTGCTTTGTCAAATATTGGTTAACCATGTAGTTGTGAGTTTATTTCTGGGTTTTCTATTCTGTTCTATTGATCTATATGACTATTTTTGTGCCAGTACCATACTGTCTTGATCACTACAGCTTTGTAACATAACTTGAAGTCTGGAATTGTGATGTCTCCAGCTTTGCTTTTCTATTTCAAGATTGCTTTCACTATTTGGGGTCTTTGGTGGTTCCATGCACAATTTGGATTGTTTGTTTTGGCTTTGTAAAAAATGTTAGTAGTTTGATAGGGATTGCATTAAATGTGTAGATTACTTTGGGTATCATCTGCAATGGGAAAAAAACCAAACTTTTTCTCTATAGTTAGGAACAGGACAGGGATGTCCATTTTCACCACTGTTACTTGTACTAGAAGTTCTAGCCACAATTACCAAACAAAAAGCAATAAAAGGCATCCAAATCAGCAAGGAAGAAGTCAAACTTTATTTGCCAATGACATGATACTCTATATAGAGCATCCAAAAGACTCCACCAAAAAAAAAAAATTACTAGAACTGATATATGAATTCAATAAGTCACAGTTTACAAAATCAATGTACATAAATCTGTTGTGTTTTTATATACCAATAATGAAGCATCAGAAAGAGAAATCAAGGAATTAATCACATTTACAATTGCACCAAAACCCATAAGATATCTAGGAATAAACCTAAACAAAGAGATAAAAGATCTGCACTCTGATAATAATGAAACTCTGATGAAAGAAATTGAAGGTGACAAAAAGAAATAGAAAAAAATTTCATACTCATGGATTAGAAGAGCAAATATTAAAATATCTATACTTCTATGAATTTCTAGCCACAGTGCATTCAGGACCCTTCTTTAGTTTCCAAGATTTTCTCTACAGACAAACTAAATTGTGAAGCAGGATTTGGGGTAGATAATTATTTAGTGGGTTAGTTGAGAGGTATTATATTTCTTTAAGTTCTTAGAGAACACAAGTTAAACAATTATTAGCTCTTAGGAAATAATTGGAGAAGTACTTACTCATTTTTTGACATTTATTTGCTGAAAATTAACTGTATGTAAAGTATGTTTCTGGGTAGTTGGACTACGTCACTGACCAAAACAGACCAAGCACCTGCACTCATCAACATGTATTTACTTTATAGAAGAGTTAGAGAACAGCAAATAATCATAATGCATAAGTAAACTTAAATGAGAAGTTGATGAAATCTATAGATAAAAATATAAAGTAGAGCCAGAGAAGGGGGATCTAGAAGAAGTTAAACAGGATTCAGTGTAGAGGAGACTATTTTTTCAGATAACTTTGGGAAATTCTTTTTGCTTTTTTCAAGTTTTTATTTAAATACTAGTTAGTTAACATATAGCATAATATTGGTTTCAGGAGTAGAATTTAGAGATTTATCACTTACATATAACATCCAGTTCTCATCACCTGTGTCCTCCTTAATACTAGAGGGGACTTTTAAATGAGGGTATTAGATTTGGCTCTTTGTTTTTATTTTGCTAAAGGAAATTCAGGTCAGTGAATCAGAGGAAAAACTACATAAATTCATGACTCCTCTGAAGAAATAAGATTTCCCCAACTCAATATCACAGCAGTGATATGGATTCAGAGTCAGTCGACCTTTATTCAGTTCCTACTATTTGCCTAAGTTTAGTGCAAAGTATGATCACTAATAACATGTTGATTAAACAACAGTGCTATGAAGCGGGTATTGTGCAGGACACACTGAGACCTCGAAAGGTTAAATGAATTGCTTAGGACCCAAATGAAGAATTATTTGAGGAAGAAAAAGTGGTGGTGTGCTGAAGAGACAGTGGTCATTTAGTGAGTTGATTTGACAAAAAATTTTCTGATCAGATCCGTAATTGCTTATCTTTCTCTTTCTTCAAATTGAACCTTGGAAATCAATAGATTTATAAAGGGAACTTTAATTTCAGTTGTTTTCTTTTTATTTATGTGTTGAGTAGAGTTTTCTAATCCAAAGTCCATTTAAGTTCACTGTCTCATCACAGATGTTGCTGCTTAGATTCCATTTCTTTATTCCATATCCAAAAATAACCACTCAGAATTCATTGATTGTTGGAATGGAAGATTGCTTCCAAAAAATTTAAACTAATAGGTACAGAAACTAGAGTAATGAAGCACATAAAAAAAAAAACTGATTTGTTGCATGTTTATATACATGCATAGAGGTTGAGTAGACTTTGAAAGAATCCTGTTTCGGCTCCAGAGGTAAAATTCTTCAGGTCTGAAAGAGCCATTTAAGGACATGTTATATTAAGTAGCAAGAAGAAAAGAGAAAGCACTTTCAATGCTTTGCTTGGAAGTCCCCTTAGTTAGATCACGAAATTCATTAGACATATTTTAAGCTTTCACACAACTGTACGCAGCAGTTTAGTTAAGCTCTTTGTTACTTTATCATAAAGGGATCACCCTTTTTTTCAGTTTCTGATGACATTTCCTCTACTTTTTAGCCATTTTGGCAGCTTCCTGTTTAGACAGCATCCCCAAAATCAGATTTCTATTAACAGTCTTAGGTTTAAGTCAACTTAGGTTTCCTCTTCCATGATTCTCAGTATCCCTCTTGCCTTCACCTGCATTTTTAGGCATTTGCTGTGGTGGTCCTTCACTTTCACTTACCTACTTCTGTCTCACATTACCTCCCAAAATTGCAGCTTCAAATAAAAATCATTTATTGTCTCATAATTCCTCGATGTTAGGAATCTGGACCTGCCTTGACAGGGCTTAGCAAATTTAGGATCTCTGACAAGGCTGCAGTTAAGGTGCTGATACTGCAAGAATCCTAAGGTTCCACTGGACGAGAAATCACAACCGGGTTTATTTACATGGCGGCTGATAGGCCTTGGTTCCTTGTGAGCCATTGGTCAATGATACCAGTTTCTTCACATAAGACTCTTCTTCAACCAGCTCACAACATATGAGCAGGCTTTCCTGAGAACAACTGGGGGAAAGAAAAAGAGAAAGGGTGAGCGTGATAATAGTCACAGTATTATTGTAACCTAATCTCAGGAAGGGCTTTCCATCACTTTTGCCATATTCTGTTTCTCTAGAAACAGGTCCCTAGACAGTCTGCTCCCTAAGGGAAGAGATTACATAAGAAATCCTCTCCTGGAGTTGGGGGTCATTGGGAGCCATCTGCCAGGCTGCCTGCCACAGATACTTTCAGATAATTAGCAGACTGTATATTATACCAGCAAGTAAGTTACATACAGAAAAAAATAAACAAGAATGTGATAGGTGGACTAAAACAGTACTCCACTAGAAATGCTCATAATGCAACTTGAGGAAATTGCATTCTGTGGGTTGGAGGTTACCAAGGAAAATGTATGGCTGAAGGCTTTCCAGTTGAACATATTCTCTGGTTTGAGTTTTTCTGTTGGTCTGTTTTTTTCCCTCTCTCTTAAAAAATTCCTACTTTCCAAATTTATAATTTTAAGTTTATTGAGTCTTTATTCTAAATATCTAACATACTGTTCTGTTATCTATTTTTTTTAATTTCAAGAGTACATTAAATGAAATATTTTATGAGTATCCATACATCCCCTAAATTCCAGATCCGCAATTTTAATTGTATTTCATACATTGTCTGTAAAAGTTCATTGGAAACGGAAGCATAATTGTGTTTCATTTTCCAGAAAGCTTAGTCACTTTCATCTCTGAGTGTTAGTGTGTGTGTGTGTGTATGTGTGTGTGTGTGTGTGGATGGAGGAGGGTACTAATCATTTTCACTCCCTCTACAGTCAAGGTCAACTGGTTTGGGATTTCAAATTTAATTAGATAGAGTTCCCCTGTAATTACACCAGCTCCCAATCCCTGAGTGACGGCCTTTATAATTCCATTAGTAATTAATCTGGAAGAGTGTTACTTGCCCTTTCCCGCTCCTTACTTGGGCCTCTTTTGCAGCCTACCCCCCCCCCCCCCCTGCCGTGGGGTTGGGATAGGGATTATTGGGCCAAGGAATCTGCTCTTGTGCTTAGGCCTTTTCCTGATTCCACTCAACTTCACAGTTCCATGAGATCCAAGACCTACTTGATTCCCTTCATCCCTGCATAGTTATTCAGTCCATGGTATACTGCCCATCTCCTACATGCTGTCCACAACTTTAAAGACCCTCTGATCTTCTATGAAGAAGAGCTCTCTAGAATTTAATTATCTCTCTCTAGAATTTAATTCATTAAGGCTTCCTTGCTTTTGTTTTCTACTTCCTATAATAGTCCAACAAAGTATGGCTTTTCTTTTAGCAAGTTGCTCATGTTATAAAAATACAGGTCTTACATGTCATTTTCTCTCATCCTTGGAAATAGAATTTCATTTGACTTATAAGAGTAGAATGCAAAAAATAGTTATTTTATATTCTTTAAAAATATTTAGTTGAATGTCTATAGGTTTAACTAGAATTCATCTAGTTAGACTTTCACAGTTTTTGTATTATTTTATTATAATTTTATGTTAAACATTTACCTTTTAACTGACATCAAGTAATTAAATGATCATTTATAAACCATCAGAAAGTAACTGATATTATACTGAATTAGAGTAAATACAAAAATCATGACTTTTCGTAATTTTTATATTCCATAAAATTTCTTGGATTTTTAGCCACCATTTCATTCATTAAATTCTTCTTAATTTATAGAATTTTAGAATTTGTAGAAAAGGTAGTAGCATCTACACCAGTCAATTTATTCTTCAAATTATAAAACTAAGACCTAGATATTACAGCTCATATATATGCATCTATTCATTAATGTGTTTTTCTCAAAATTCTTTTCTAATATATCCCATTACCAGGACCCCTGTTCACTGTTTTCTTCACAAATCTAGGGATTACCACTACCCAGTAGCATTTACAAAGTCTACTTTTTTATCTTAGGTCTCTTGTGTGATACCTGAAGGTCGCAGTAATAACTAACTACTCAGTTAATCTGGTCTATCTGTATCTCAGGAGATACATTGAGTATAAACACTAACACTTCCTCTAATGCTACCTTATTTTTAAATGTGGCTTAAGTATATTTCGCTTACTGTGAAAGCAATCTACAGTTAATTGTTTTAAGTCTGCATAGTAAAATGATGTAACTCAATTCAGGAGGGCTGATAACCCTCCAAAAGTAGGCCTTGGAAAACACAAATCGGAAAAAATTGTGGTGGTTTATTCATTCTTTATAATAGGCTAGGGAAGCCCTCCTTTCATTGCATTGACATTTTATGAATACACGTCTTTATTTTTTAAGATAACCAAAGCCATGCATAAAAATAAAGGTATCTTGACTTGATCTATCATTTGTTATAATGCTATTCCTATTGATGGGATTTATTATTATAAATGAATACATGTTTCCTTAAGAACATATTTATTACTTTAGGCATATACAAAGATGATTTTTTTCCAAGTCTGACTTGCTTAATTTTTTGTTTTTAAATTTTCAATTCTATTAAGATATAATTAACAAATATATTTCTAACAGAATTAATGCAATAGTGGTTTGATAAAGGTATAAATTGTGAAGACATTTCTCCATTGAGTTAATTAACATGTCTCTTACTATATATATGAAAATATTTAAGATCTCTCTTAGCAAATTTATTTTTTTAAAGATTATTTATTTATTTGGAAAAGAGAGTGAGGGAATGTATGTGCTGGTGTAGGGAGTGGCAAAGAGAGAGAATCTTTAAGCAAACTCCCTGCTGAGCACAAAGTCCAACTTGGGGCTCAATCCCATGACCCATGAGATCATGACCTTAGCAGAAACCAAGTCCAAAGCTTAACCAACTGAGCTACCCAGGTGCCCCTTTCTTAACAAAATTTCAATTTGCTAACATAATAGTGTTATCAACTATAGTTATCATATTATACATTAAGTCCTTATTCTATTCATCTTACAATAGAAAATTTATACCCTTTCCCCTGCCCCTCCCTGTTTTCCCTACCCAGTTTCCTCCCTAGCAACCACTTTTTTATTCTGTTTCTAGGATTCTGATTTTTTTTTTTTATTTCACATATAGGTGATACTGTGACCTATTTGTCATTCTCTGACTGGCTTAATTCTCTTACTCATAAGGCCCTCCAGATTGATCTATGATCTATTTTGTCTCAGATGACAGGATTGCCTTCTTTAAAATCTGAATAATACTTCATTGTGCATTTGTATATTTGTATTTCCTATGATGGAGACTTAGATTATTTTCATACCTTGGTTATCATGAATGATGGTGCTTTGAACATGGGAATATAGTACATCTTAGGGATAATGATGCTGTTTTCATTGGGTATATGCTCAGACATGGAATTGCTGATGATAGATCTGTTTTTAATTCATTGAGAAGACTTCATACTCTTTTCCATAGTGGCTGTACAAGATTACATTCTCATCAAGAGTGCATAATGGTTCCTCTTTCTCCATATCCTCATTAACATTTGATATTTTTTGTCTTTTTAATAATAGCCATCCTAATACTTGTGAGATGATAACTCATCATGGTTTTGATTTGCATTTTCCTGATGATTAGTAATGTTGAGCTATTTTCATGTACTGATTGGCTATTTGTATGTCCTCCTTGGAAGTAAGCTACTTATTTCCTCTCCCTAATTTTTTAATTAAAGTATAATTAACATATAGTGATAATAATTTTGCATGTACAACATAATGATTTAACAATTCTCCGTATTACTCAGTGCTCATTACAGTAAGAGTATCAATCTCCTTTATCTATTTCTCCCGTCCCCCTACTTCTTCCCTCTGGCAACCACCAGTGCTCTGTATTTAAAAGTCTGTTTTCTTATTTGTCTCTTTTTTTCTTTGTTCATTTGTTTTGTTTTTTAAATTCCACATATGAGTGGAATTCTATTTGCCTTTCTCTGACTGACTTATTTTACTTAGCATTATACCTCTATATTCATCCATGTTGCAAGTGGCAAGATTTAATTCTTTTTTATGTCCAAGTAATATTCCATTGTGTATATATACCACATCTTATTCATTCGTCTGTAGATGGATACTGGGATTACTTCCATGTCTTGGCTCTTGTAAATAATGCTGCAGTAAATAAATACAGATGTATATATCTTTTCAAATTAGACTTTTCATTTTCTTTGGCTAAAGCCCCATTATGGAATTACTGGATCATATGGTAATTCTCTTTTTAATTTTTTAAGGGCCTTCCATGCTATTTTCCAGAGTAGCTGAACCAATTTATAATCCTACCAATAGGGCATGAAGATTCCTTTTTCTCTACATTCTTGCAAACAGTTGTTATTATGAGTCTTTTGATTCTAGTCACTCTTTTTTTTTAAGATTTTATTTATTTACTTGACAGAAAAAGAGATCACAAGTAGGCAGAGAGGCAGGCAGGGAGAGAGGAGGAAGCAGGCTGCCTGCTGAGCAGAAAGCCAGATGCGGGGCTCCATCCCCGGACCTCAAGATCATGAATGGAACCTAAGGCAGAGGCTTTAACCCACTGAGCCACACAGGCACCCCTGATTCTAGTCATTCTAACTGGTGTAAGGTTATGTCTCTTTATAGTTTTGATTTGAATTTCCTGATTACTGATGTTGAACATCTTTTCACATGTCTGTTGGCCATTTGTATGTCTTTTTAAGAAAAAAAAATCTATTCTGGGCCATTTTTAATTGAATAATTATTATTTTTAGTGTTGAGTTGTATGAGTACTTTATATATTGTGGATATTAACCTCTTATACATAATTTCAAAATACTTTCTGTTATTTTATAGGTTACCTTTTCATTTAGTTGATGGTTTCTTTTGTTGTGCAGAAGACTTTTATCCCAACTTGTTTATTTTTCCTTTTGTTATTTTTAGTTTTGGTGTCAAGTCAGAAAACATTACAATGACCAAAGTCAGGGTGTTTATTCACTGTGTTTTCTCCTATGAGTTTCAGTTTTAGGTCTTCTGTTCAAGTGTTTAATACATTTTGAATTGATTTTGGTGCATGGTTATAAGACAGTGGTCCACTCTCATTCTCTTAGGTATGGCTGTCCATTTTTCCCAATACCATTTATTGAAAGGGCTATCCTTACATTGTATATTTTTGGCTCTTCTGTCATACATTAATTGGCCATTATATATGAGGGCTTATTTCTGGGCTCTTGATTTTGTTACATTGATTTATTTGTCTGTTCTTATGCCAGTACCATACTGTTTGGGTTACTATAGCTTTGTAATTTAGTTTGAAATCAGGAACTATGATGACTTCATCTTTGTTCTTCCATCTCAGGATTGCTTTGCCTGTTTGAGGTCATTTCCATATTTTGGGTTTGTTTGTTCTATTTCTATGGAAAATGACATTGGAATTCTTTTTTTTTTTTTTAAAGATTTTTTTTTGTTTATTTGACAGAGAGATCACAAGTAGTCAGAGAGGCAGGTAGAGGAGAGAGGGGGAAGCAGGCTCCCTGCTGAGCAGAGAACCCGATGTGGGGCTCGATCCCAGGACCCTGGAATCATGACCTGAGCAGAAGACAGAGGTTTTAACCCACTGAGTCACCCAGGTGCTCCGACATTGGAATTCTGATAGGGATTTTGCATTAAATCTGTAGACTGCTTTGGGTAGCATAAACATTTTAAAGATCTTACTTATTTATTTTAGAGAGCAAGTGTGAATGGTGGGGAGGAGCAGAGAAGGAGAGAGTGGGAGGGGGAAGGAATCTCAAGCAGACTTTGCGCTGAGCACAGACCCCAATGTAGAACTCAATCTCAGGATGCTACAATCATGACTTGAGCCAAAACAGAGTCAAAACTTAACTGACTGAGCCACCTAAGTACCCCAAATTAAGTTTAAACATTTTGAAAATATTAATTCTCCCAATGAGCATGGAATATTTTCCAAATATTTGTTCTTTTTTTAATTACTTTTATCACTGACTTATAGTTTCCTGTATATAGATCTTTTACCTTTGTGGTGAAATTTATTCTCAGGTATTTTATTCTTTTTGATGCAGTTGTAAATAGGATATTTTTCAAATTTCTCTTATCATTTTTGGTGTAGAGCAATACAACTCACTTTTATATATTGATTTGTATCCTGCATCTTTTTCAAAAAATGTTTTATTTATTTATTTTAGAGAGACAGAGAGAGAGAGAGGCCAAGGAAGGATGGGCAGAGGGAAAGACAAGCAAACTCGATGGTGAGCACAGAACCCAACACAGGGCTCTGTCCCACAACCTTGAGATCATGACATGAGCTGAAATCAAGAGTCAGACAACTAACCAACCCAGGCACTACTATACACTGCGTTTTTAATGAGTTTATTTATTCTAACAGGTTTTTTTTTAGTAGAGTTTTAGGATTTTCTCTGTATAATACAGTGCCATCCTAAATATAGTTTTACTTCTTCTTTTCCTTTTAAATGCCTGTTCTTTCTTTTGCTTGCCTCATAGCTCTGGCTAAGACTTACAATACTATGTTGGATAAAAGTGACAAGATTAGGCATTCTTGTCCTTTCCTGATCTTAGAGAAAAATCTTCAGCTTTTCAGTTGATTGTGATGTTAGCTGTGGGTTTGTCATATATAGGCTTTACTATGTTGAGGCACATTCCCTCCATACCCAGTTTTATAGGACCTCTTATGAATGGATGTTGAATTTTGTCAAATGCTTTTTCTAAATTTTTTGAGATCTCATGATTTTGAACCTTTATTTTGCTGATGTGATGCATCACATTTATTGATTTTCAGATGTTAAGGTATTCTTGTATCCCTGGTATAACTGCCACTTGATCATAGTCTGTGATCCTTCTAATGTACTGAATTCGGTTTGCTGATATTTTGTTGAGAATTTTTGCCTTGATGTTCATTAGGGATATTGGCCTGTGATTTTTTTTTTTTTTTCAGTGTGTTTTTCTAGCTTTGGTATTAGGGTAATGTTTGCCTTATAAAATGAGTTTGGCAGTGTTGCCCCCTCTTCAGTTTTGGAAACATTTGATAAGAGTTGGTATCAATTCATCTGTAAGTATTTGTTAAAATTCACCAGTGAAACCATCTGGTTCTGGGCTTTTGTGAGGTTTTGATTTTTCATTCAAATAGTGATCTGTATGATCATATTTATAAATCTTTAGTAATTAGTCTTGGTAGGTTGAATGTTTTAGGAATTTATCCATCTCTTCTAGATTGTTTAGTTTGTGACCATATGATTGTTCATAGTCGGCATGATTGTTCATGGTCGGCATTCATGATCCTTTGTATTTCTGTACTATCAGTTATAGGGTCTCCGCTTACATTTCTAATTTCATTTATTTGACTCCCTTCTCTTTCTTGGTAAGTCTAGAAAACATAGACTCTTGGTTTCACTGGGTTTTTCATTGTCTTTTAGTCTCAATTTGATTTATTTCTGATTTGTTCTCTGTTTTATTTCGTTTCTTCAGCTAACTTTGGGCTTTCTCTCTCTTTTTTTTTTCTGGTTTCCTGATATGTAAAGTTAGATTGTTTGAGAGACTTCTTTTTTCTTTTCTTTTTTTTTTTAAGATTTTATTTATTTATTTGACAGAGACATCACAAGTAGTCAGAGAGGCAGGCAGAGAGAGGGAGAAGCAGACTCCCCGCTGAGCAAAGAGCCCAAAGCGGGGCTCAATCCCAGGACCCTGAGATCATGACCTGAGCCAGAGGCAGAGGCTTAACCCACTGAGCCACCCAGGTGCCCCAATGCTTCTTTTTTCTTAAAGTAGAAATTTATCAGCATAAACTTTTTTCTTAGAATTGCTTTTGCTGAATCCTGTATGTTTGGGTGTGTTTTGTTCCATTTTCATTTGTCTCAGTATATATACTTTTATTTCTTTTTTTGATTTTTTTCATTGATCTGTTAGGTGTTCAGAGCATGTTTTTTAATCTTGTTCGTTTGTTTACTCAAAATATGTTTAATTTTAATAGTAGTCAGAATTCAAAAACAACTTAGAGCTCTAGATGAATTTTAATCTTGTTTCGTGCTGCCTTCAGAGCACTCACAGGCAGATGGGTGTTGGAGAGAAACCTGTGGCTAGGTGGAGCCCTTGGGCCAACATAGTCAGAGGTTCAAGATCACTGAGGCCATGGGATAGTTAGCCAAGTGTTAGACTAACTTAGAGGTAGGATGGTAGGCAATGGAAGGCTGAGTGGTTTAAAGAGAGCGACCCCATCTAGTCTTATATACTATCTTTTATAGGGCAAAACCACATACCTCACCGCAAACCTCAAATTATGTGGCTCTTAGCTGATTGGATGTTTCCACCTGTCTCGGCCTGCTAGGGCCGGTACCTGGAACCGATACCAGGAACTGATTGTTTTGGCCTGCTAGGGCATCTCAACCTGCTAGGGCGTCTATTCCCGGAATGAAGTCACTTAGATGTAAACAACAATATGGCTACCTAGGCAATATGGAGTCGGTCCAGCTAAGCAGGCCCTAACAGTTAAACAGGTCCTAGCAAAGAGAGCTCTGTATTCATAGATAACTTTCCTTTGGTAATTGTGTATCAAAGTGAGGAAATATCTATATTAAATCAATTTATCAAGAAAAATAAAAATTAAGCTGATAAGAATTAATGATCATTAAATACTATAATTAGGGACATAATGTGTAACATGATGACCAACACTAACCATGTCATATAATGTATAAGAAAGTTTAGAGAATAAATCCTATGAATTCTCATCATGAGAAAACTTTTTTCTTTTCTTCTTATTTTCTTTCCTTTCTTTTTATTGTATCTATATAAGAAGACGGATGGTAGCTGAACCTATCATGTTAATCATTTTATACTATGTATAAATCAAACCATCACGCTGTACTCATTAAACTTATATAGTAATGTATGCCAATTATTTACCAGTAAAACTGGAAAAATATATAAAATTAGAGTGTTAGAAATGTCAACCTGACTTCCCACATTCTCTCACAGTTTGAAATAATTTTGCATAAATAATAATTTTTTTGCATAAATAATAATTTGAAATTTGTGAAGAGATACAAAAAAGCAAAAATTTTTGTTACACCTCTTCTAGAATATCAGAAGAGGAATAATTAGTTGTTTTGCTAAATATACAGTATAATTTAAAGATATGATTAATGGTTTTCATTTTAATAACATTTTTTCTTCCCTTTTTTTATCCTTGTTATCTTCTTGTAACCGAAACACCGAAAGAAGATCAGTGTGCCAGTGTAGTAACTAAAGTATTGTAAACACTTCCAATTAATAATAACAATAATATAGGGGCTCCTGGGTGGCTCAGTTGGTTGAGCAACTGCCTTTGGCTCAGGTCATGATCCCGGAGTCCTGGGATCGAGTCCCATGTCCGGCTCCCAGCTCCACAGGGGGTCTGCTTCTCCCTCTGACCTTCTCCCCTTTCATGCTCTCTCTCATTGTCTCTATCTCAAATAAATAAAAATAAAATCTTTTAAAAAATAAAATAATAACAATAATATAATATTAACTCTGGAAAATGAACTCTACTATATGTTGTGAGTGTGTGTGTACTTATTTAATCCTTATAATAATACTCTAAGGTAAATTATACTACTTTTTTTTAAAGATTTTATTTCTTTACTTGAGAAAAAGAGAGAGCAAGACAGAGAATGAGGAGGAGCAGGGTGCAGAGGGAGAGGGAGAAGCAGACTCCCTGCTGAGCAGGGAGCCCAGAGACCATGACCTGAGCTGAAGGCAGATGCCTAACTGGCTGAGCCACCCAGGCACCCCTAAATCATACTACTTAACCCCAATTTCATAGATAAGAAATGGAAACAGCATCATTAACCCAAGGTTATACAACTAGTATTTAGCACAGCAAATAGTGAAATCTAGGCCTTCATGCTTCAAGGTCCAATTCCTTATAACTAAAATATGAATCCATACATACTGAGGCCTGAGCTACTGGCCAGGTCCTAAGCACCATGTGCACATCTTTAAAATGCATAAACAACATCCTGAGGTTAGTTATTCTCATTATGGGTGTAAGGAATTAAGTGCACAGTAATTAGGTTAACTTATCATAACTAACTTATCCTTAGATCTGATAGGGAATGATTCTAATTCCAATATTAGAATTAAAATTTATAATTATTTCTGGTTTCAAATTCCACAGTTTTCAGAGATGATATGCTCTGTACAAGTGCTGGTTTATCCCTGTTATTCCAACTTAATTGTTCATACTCTCCCCTTTCAATCTCATAGGCATTTCAATTTACCTGATAAGTTATGGTTTTCCTACTAGTATCTCATCATACTGACTCTTAGTTTGAAGCTCCTAAACTACCCACCTCGAGTCACATTTTAGAACTGTTACTAGGAGATGACATCACGCTGGTCTCCAGTGTGGAATCTGTTTTACTAATTTCATCCCCACACGAAAGCTCCCTTCATAATTGACTACTTTTATGGTTGGCCATTAGATGTTCTCTGGCCTTAAGTATGTCAGATTATCTCTTGAAGGGAAAATATCCCCTGTCAGCTGAAATAATTCTTTTACAAACATATTGTCACTATGAGAAAATTCTTTTATCATGTACAAATTTCTGACTTAAAGGTGATCTTTCAGTTCTGTCTGGGAAAGGAGAAGACACCCCATCTTCCCATTTTGATCATTGTGAGGTGATTACTAGCAAACATTTGGTGAATACATAGCTATTTCCATCGAACAGTTTGGACTGTATACTTCATCAAAAAGTGTCATATTGGGGCGTCTGGGTGGCTCAGTGGGTTAAAGCCTCTGCCTTCAGCTCAAGTCATGGTCTCAGGGTTCTGGGATCCAGCCCTGCATCGGGCTCTCTGCTCAGCGGGGAGCCTGCTTCCCCCCCCTCTCTCTGCCTGCCTCTCTGCCTACTTGTGACCTCTCTTTCTATGTCAAATAAATAAATAAAATCTTTTTAAAAAAGTGTCATGTGAATCCATATGACAGTCTATAATAAAGATCATCTCAGTCTTTATATTTCCATTAAAAAAGAATTTCAAATCAGCGGGATTGATAGGAATGCCAAAGACCCAAATTAGTATCACTAATTGGATGGTCATACCAAGAAAAGAAGAAATGACAATATTGTCTTCTTTCAAATTAAATGGAAATGCTATGTAAACATTCCCCCCCTCCCAGAGGCAGAAAGTGCTCTTGTTATTAGATGGAACTGGGTCAGTTCCAAACTCCAGCACTGCTGCTCATTACTTGAGGCAACTATGCTGTACATATCTACTCTGACTGTTTCCTTACATCCAAGAGATGAATAAAAATAGTAACAATCTCATAGAGTAGTTGAATATTAAATTAGATAATGCTCGTCTCAGTGCTGTCTATAGTAGATGGTTAATACATTATTTTGATTTTGAAAAGATAAATTTTCAAAATGGAAAGCTCAACCAACCTATTATGACTTTTAAGATAATTAAATATAATTCAATAAACATTTTAAACTAGTGTCAGCACATTAAAAATTACCATAAAATTTATCAATTGGCTTGAAAATCAATATCAATTGGCTTGAAAAAGTAAATATTCATATAGTTAATTATTTTTTGTTATCATTCCAAAATTTGTAGTGCGACAAAAGTATTTTTCTTCAAAAACAAGCTTAATATTCAGTCTTTTTTTTTTTTTTTTTTTTTTTTTGGTTCTTTGGTGGTATCAAAAAAGACCTGTGAAAATAAAGAATGCTAAAAGAAAATTAACTGCTATTCACAAGTGTGGCTTTGAGAATCTTTCTCCATCCTGGAGAGCCCGTTTTAGTGACAGAGTTTGGCCAGTCCATGAACTTTAGCTTTTATTTAAGAAAAATGAAATGGATGACCCAGGGATACTATCACTCTGTGAAGATGATCATTTAACAATTCATGGGAGAGTAACCTCATAAGGTCAGTGGTATGCTCATCTCAGATTTCTTCACATCAGTGCACAGAATTGGGAGGTAATTGACCAAGTTACTGCTGTCCTTTTAGCACTGAAGATTTGTTGATTGTTAGTTGATAGGGAAAATGACATTATTGTAATACCTTGTCCCTCACATTATCACCCTGTGCATGCAAAGAGATGGTTTTATATTAGATCAGGTCTTGGACCTTGAACGAAGATGAAGAGAAGTTTTACAGATCCAATGAAATTCTTCGGCTTTTAAAAAATGAATCATAGTTTTTACTAGAAAAGAGTATTAAGCTAATAGCTTTCAGGCAAGTAATGTATTTCAAAGGGCAAAAAAGCGGCCGAGGTCTCCTGTGCCTTTTTCTTACTTCTATTAAATATTTTATTACTCTAGAAAACACCTTAGAGCTTGTTACTTCTGATGAGGGTCCCAAAATGTAATAACACTGATGTGCTGCAAAGACAATTCCCATTCTTACCTGTATACATTGAAGCTCCAGCCTCTAAACAATGATCTTCACAGAGGATATATATTTTTCAAGGTGCATTTCACATCACTTACTAGTAATTAGATAAAAGTCTTCGTTTTGAAGTTGTTTTATAGGAAAGCATCACATTAAAATAGCTTCTAGGTGTTTAAAAAAAAACACCTGGGAGAAAGAAATTGATTTTATTCTGATATTACTGCAGTCATAGAAGGAGACTGAACTCGACTTCACTGAGGGGGAAAAAAAACCTGGTGCTAGGGTAGAAATTTCAGCACTGAGACAGTCTAATGAAAAAGTATTGGAGGACATTCAGGTGGGAAATTGGAGAATGGCTAATCAATGGATGTGTTATTCCTGAGCTTGCAGATGTTTTTCTCTGTTATTAGGCCATTTATGTTTGCTAATTTGCAACCATAGAAATTAGAGTCCTACATCTCTCAGAGGCTGGGAGATAGAGGTGCTATCTCTGTCCATGTTTACATTTCAAAGAGGTAGTTCCGAAGTCCTTAGAAAAGACATTTTCTGTGTTGGCAAAAGGCTGAGAGATTTACATATATTTCACAGAGGCAGAGAAAGCATTTACAATTACAAGTGCTCTAAAGTAAATGCTCTAAGAAAAGAGAGGTCAGGGACCTGTTGTCCCTGTCTAAAAGGAAAGGATCCTGTCTAACGTTTTGTCAAGCTGAAAGGCAGATCGGTTACTATCAATCTCCAAGGAAATGTTATAGACTATTCAATACAAATGAAATATATATACTTAAATGGTAATCACTGTGCCAAAGAATATTAATAAATATTAATGTCTCCCACTTATTTAAGGTTTTCTATTACAGAGCACGGACATTAAAATTTATGATCCTTAAAAAATATCTTTTGAAAGAGATACTATTATGTCACAGGAGAGAACAATTGAGTCTGAGGAAAACTAATTGCCTAGGTTAGTCATTTGAATATGTGACTAGACTGAGGTTAACCTCAGATCTCCCCAGAAGGTATAAGGTTTGGAATCAACCCTGATCGAAGTCTTAACTTTGTTGATAACTGCCCTATGACTTCATTAACTTAGTAAGTTAAGTTCTCTTTCTTGGTCCTTATCTGTATGGGCCAATACTAGTGTTTGCCTAACAGGGTAACTGAACATTACATGAGACATAGCAAAGGAAATTTTTGAGTAAAAAGACTAGCATGTAGTTAAGTGTCCTTTAAAGGTTAATTATTACTCTAAATTCTGTGTTCTCACTTTGCCATACTGTCTCCTAAGGGCTTAGTATTTTGAGAATTTCAGAATGAATTGGATGTAAATCATTATTGTAGTTATCAATTACATTTTCTTGTACTGAATTTTTAATAGGACTATGCATTTGTCTGATTAACATATTTTTTTAAAGATTTATTTATTTGACAGAGAGAGATCACAAGTAGGCAGAGAGGCAGGCAGAGAGAGAGGGGGAAGCAGGCTACCCACCAAGTGGAGAGCCCAATGCAGGGCTCGATCCCAGAACCCCAAGATCATGACCTGAGCCGAAGGCAGAGGCCTTAACCCACTGAGCCACCCAGGCGCCCCTGATTAACATATTTTGATTATGAGTTCTGTTATTCTTTATTGATGGAAACAAACTTTAATTTCAATACAAAACAAAGTAAAATACAGGTCCATGGAAATAGTACTGTTTTTACTACCTTTTTATGTAGTAGCAGTGTGCTAGAAAGGTTCAGGACACAAGCTAGATACTTGGATTCAAAAACAGGCTCCAAGACTAGTGGGAGACAAAAGGCAAGTTAATCTAAATCTTTACAACTCTTAGTCATCTTTATTATCTGTAAAGCAGGAATGATGATAATAGTTCTCATTATTCTTGTGAGGATGGAATAAGATAATCAAATGCAGTTAGAATAGTCACAGGCACAGAGTATGCCTTTTTATAGCTGAGAGCTATCATTGTCATTACTTACTACATGTTTTTTTCTGAGTCTCAGTAGCACAAATTATACTCCTCGAATTCCATTATAGAAACAAATAATAGAAAATTGTAAGGAAAATTATTTCATATTGTATGAATACCTTTAATTGTTACCTAAGTGAAAAATAACAGCTACTACCCAGCTGCCAAAGTTCAAATCTTTCCCCATCCTATCCTCTAAACTCAGACTAACTAGTTTAAAGACATGGGTAAAAAGTATTTGGATCAAAGGAAAGAAGAAATCATTCAGTAAGAACATGAAATTTAAATTTACATGCTGACTTTCTCTTTGAAATCTCCAGTGGGAAATAAAAAGTGACAGTTTTAATGGTTAAAAAATATATATATAAACACTCATAAATACATACATTTGCACATGTTTATATATATATATATATATGCATGTAGTTTAAGTATGTATTGTGTATGTTCTACCTACACACATATGTGGTAGGTATGTTAAATCCATATTTAATTACTCATGAAAATTTGGGACAGACTTTTAAATGGATGAAATATTTTTAGGTATATGTCAATAATAATTAATTTAAGTAAGTGATAGACATTAATACTTATTAATATCTTTGGGAACCAACTTTTTATCTACAGCAACCCTATCAGGAAGCCAGGCTGCTGTAAGTCTTATATATAAGGCTTGTGGAAAGTCAGACTGCTCTCTTCAGTAATAACCAATGAAGTCAAACAGCACCTGTGAAAGCAGCTAATAATGACCACAGCTTGATTAATGATTGACCACTTACCTAATTTTTGTCTGAGATTCCAACTTAAAACCAACCAGAGAAAGCTAAATATTACCTCTAACCACTCATATAAGATGTTCCACTTCTAGTTAGCCTGCTTATAGCTTCCCTATCCCAATGGCTTCCAAGCTGTAGGGTACACTTGAAGCTTTCTCTTTTTCCTAAATGTTTCCCATTCATTTGCCTGATTTTGAGGCTATACAGAACACAAGTGATGGTGACAGACTCCCTTATCATAGCAAGTTTTGATTAAATAGACTTTCTTATTCTCATTCTGTTATACTTTTTTCCACAGATAATGGAAGTCCCACTAAGACTCATCCCGTTTACAATGTCTGTGGCCACAGACCTCAGCCCTCCACCAAGTGCAGTACTCACAGAAGTCCCTTGTCCTTTCAGCTGTGAAGATGTGGTAAGTCAGCCTGGGAGTCTGAACTCCACTGTCTTTCCATTGAGTTCCTGTACTATTAACTGTTTGGTTTGATGCCTGGATATTTTTGTTGGCTTCTATTTCTTTGGTATCCTTTATGGAATCAGGCCATTCTTTCTCATCCCTCTTTGTTTAAGAAATAATTCATTAACACATTTGTGGAATAAGCCAATTTTGCATTTCCAATTGCCTACAAATATGTCTGTTCTTTGCCTTCTACTTTGAATCTTTTGAAAATATCTCACTGATTTCCTTGATAATTAATAAGTAAAATGGAATTGTTGACATATGTGCTTGAATCATGAATTTACTCTTTAATATTTTTTGGACATTGCATATATATACTATGAATGAAAATTTATATAAAATTATATATTTTAAATTATCTTCAGTTGTGGATATCTTTATGTTTAAACATGTACATGGTCAGAAGTTTCATTAAGCATTGAGGTCCTTTGAAGAAATTAAGTATCAGGATTTTCTAGTTGATAAAAACAACAAAAATTAAAAATGTCCATCAAAATTGTTTTATTTTACATTTGAAAAGATTTCTTTCCATGATTCAAGAATTACACATGAGATTCACAAGGTAAGTGTATAATATGTTTAATGTACTGGATCATTTAATTTGAAAATATTGCAAGGTATAATGCTACCTTTCAAACGAATTATCCTGCATCATTTCTTCTTTTTTTTAAATTTTTTATTAGCATATAATGTATTATTTGCCCCAGGGACATGTCTGTGAATCGTCAGGCTTACACATTGCACAGCATGCCTCATTTCTTATTTGATCCAGTCAGGTTGCTGGCTGAATATCTGGTTGTTTTGTGGTTAGGTGTGAATATAGTGGGTACTTTTCGATTTCAGTTCCTAGAGATGCAGATGAATATGACTTAGTTACGGAATATCATATTTTTAGCAAACACAAAGGAAACATAGAACATCCAATATGCAACCTGACAACATAAAGAAGGTAAACATTTGTTGTTCCTTTGTACTCTTTGCTGAGGCTAAGCACGTTTTACGTGACTCTTTTTAGAAAAGTGTGAAAATCATGAGTAATTCTATATAACCTTAAAGTGTTGAAAGCATGAAGCTAAAAAGGTACATTAGGTGTTTTCTCAAGCAGATATTTAAAATGTATTTTTTTATATTTAATATCACTTTTGTTACCATAGGGACCAAGCCCAGTTCCCAAAAGAAAAGGAAAATTGCTTTTTCTCTTGAAAAAAAGAATAATCAGAGAATGATGACAATTTTCCATTCTAATAGAAACTATGGCTATATATTGGGATAAAGAGGATACATGAAGAATGTTTTATCAGAAAGTATTATAGGAAGAGTTCATAGATGAGTTTGTTAATGGAGTCAGTGAGAATAAAGGGGAAGAATTGGGGCACAGAATGTCAAGTACTTCCTGTCTAGTCCCAGCACTATTCTGCAGTTCTTGGAGGACTCTGAAAAAAAGACAGATAAAAATTACAATAAAAGTCTATCTCTGGCCCCTAGATATACTTTACAAATTCTAATTTGTTGTTGTTCACTGAACTGTTTCATTCTTTAAATAGCCCGCGAATTCTATTTACTCTATAACCAAAATGACAACCAAAGGCCTTTTGTACATGTGCACATTTGGGGAATAGAGTACATTTCCCACAGTGTTTGGATAAGTTGTTTTTTTTTTTAAGACATTGAAATGTAAAAAGCAAAATGGCTTAAGCTTGTTATGTCTCTGCTGTATTTCCATACAGTGTAACTTTGATTTTTAATTCCATAATCTGCTGGTTATGAGTTTTGCTTATTTACTACTACTTAGATATTATCATACGTATTTTTCCTTGTTTTCCATCCCTTTGATATTATGATTTTAATTCATTGTGGTAACATATGTGTTCTTAAACATGATTCCAGGAATTATTAAAAATAAAAATATTTTAATATAAATAAAATTTAATATAAAGACATTTTTCACAATTCTTTGCATAATATTATGATTATCTATGTTCCTGTGTAATGTTCATAAATCCAATCTTAACATCTGCTATATACACTTAAAAGATGTTCTAGAATGTGAAAACTATTTCACCCATAGGAACTCTAATTTTGTTGTTTTAGCTTTTATCACTGATGCTGTGCTAAACATATATGTGCACATTTTTTGCTTTTAAGTTTGAGTCACTGAAATTATTGAATACTTTATTTCCATTATAGATAAGGCAGTGAGTTACCCATTGGAAATAGATTAGATGATTAATAATTACTCCTGTTCCCAACAAGTTCATATTCTGCAGAGGGTGTCCATTAAAACATATTCACACAGAAAAAAATAGTGTCTCTTTTTGGTTCCACGATGTACAAAAATGCCCAGATTAGGATCTGAAAATCCTCATGAGAAAAAGAGATTAAAACACATTTATGAAAATAATTTGATATTGTTTATATTATAAAATATTAAAGCTGGTGACTTATGAGGTTCATTAATTAATATCAATTTCTATTTGAAATTTCTTGCTACTTTATAACTCTAATTTCAAAGAATGCTTGTAACATTTTTCTCTTGAGGGTTTTGTTATTTTTTTTAGATTTAATTTTTCTGTGCTATTGTTCAAACCATATTTAAGCAAATCTTAGTGTATCAGAGAAATCTTAACCCACATATCTCATTAAATTGTACAGTTATACAATTTAATCTTAATTCTGCCCATGACAATTTTATCTAAGAATTTACCTATTAGAATAGGGCATATCATTTTTGGGGGGGGGGCGTATCATTTTTAACTTCAATCCTTTAATGTCTTACAGGTTTTAGTTCAGTTTCTTTTTGAGACTGTTGCAAATAATTCTGAAGAGTTTGGCTTTGTCTCATCGGCCTTTTATCTCTACCTCTGCTCCTGATCTGTCATTTCAGCTTTGTCCTTTGATGTTCCAAAGTTCTAGTTCTCATTTTCTAATTATTCCCAACTTGAATTATTGGAGACAAAGCTCTACATGATCCTAAAGTCCTTTGACAATGAAATCTTGAAAGTCAAGTTTGAGACAATCAGTTTGAAGAGTTGAAAACATTTCAGAGCGAGAAATTGGCATGGTGAGACATATAAAAGCTGAAGGAACTTGATACAATCAGAGGATTTCAGGAAAAGAAACCTTTTTTTAACTCAGATTTAACATTAGTGTGATTATCTGAATAAAAAAGCCCTAAACATTTTAAATTATTTTCAGTAATTTTTTCTTATGCTGTGGACTAAATCTATTCAACGTATTAAAAATTGTATTGAAAGAATCCAACCAATGAGCTTCCAGCCTAATTTAATATAATTGCTCTCATTTGATACTTTTTTCCTCTTAATAATTAAAACTAATCTCTCTGACATATTTCTGCTTCAGGCAGATATTGTACTTCAGGCAATGAATGACAGTGATTCTTGAGAGATGAAAACAAATGACATGAGCTTTACTACTGCACAGCTTACTTCTGTCAAACCAAAAAAAAAATCACACCTGACAAAGTTAAATAGGCAAAACAGCTTTATTCTGGGTTATTTCAATTGGGAAAAGAGACTTGAACTCAGCTCCACTTTATAAAAAACAAAGCTCAGGCATTTTTCTGCACTGGGGTGAACTTCTAGAAAAGTACTGAAGGAGGTCATCATGTTGATCACTGGTTTGTTATTAGTGAATTAATTGGAGTTTTTGGGAATTAATAGGAGTTATTCCTGAGCCTGCAAATATTTTTCTCTGTGATTAAGCCATTTATTTTTGCTAACTGGTGCTCATCTGTTCCTACTGTCCCGCAGAGACCAGGAAGACAGGGTGCAATCTACTTTGATGTTTACATTACAAAGAGATGGTTTTTGAGAAAGACATTTTCTGGGTGCTAAAAGTGTCAAGAGGCTTCTAAGGAGATTTATATATATTTTAAAGAGGCAGATAAAGACTTTGCAATTACAAATTTTCTAAAGTAAGTACTCTTAGAAAATGAAGGTCAGGGCTATGGTCAGCAAAGAAACTGTCTAAAGTTTAGTCCAGATGAGAGATACTTTAGGATCTTGGTCATCTCCTTGAGAGTTTCCTAGTCAAGAAGCAGGAATGGACAGAGAACGTGTGCCTACTCTTAACAATGCTGAAGTTTGATTTCTGTGCTCCTGGAGAGCATGATGGTTGAGGAATTCCTCACCACTTTATCTTTGGAAACACAATTAACTGCAAGGACCACCTTTCCACTATTGTCCCCTTCTTCATGACTCCTTAGTTTAACTGCCTCTGTAAAACCTAAGGCTCGTTTTTCTCCGGGATACTTTTCCTCAAAAATAAACTTTCTCCCCATTGAAAGAGCCAAAATAAAATAGTCCTCTTAATTGTCCAGTGTATTTTTCCCCTTAATTTCCATGCCATGATTCATGATCAGACAGACTTCCTTTTCAAATCCTCATTTACTCTACCTAGACAAAAATGCCAGTTTGCTCCTTTCTTGGCTTGTGACCTGGGACCAAAAGAAGAGATATTGGGTTCTAAGTCTTGCTTATTTAAAGCAGGGAAAGAATGTGGTTCTGATTATTTTTGACTACTGGTTTGATTTTGGTGCTGGTTTCTTTTATGTATTGTTTCTAGCCAATGAGTTATCCCTCATTGGGAATTTGGTTTTGTGTTCTATCAGTTTCTTGATCTCCATAAGCGGATGAATGGTTTGTGGAGTTCTTAGCTTTATGGGCAAGAGACAACAGATAATCTGGATTGTTATTTTTTACTCTGTGTCTGTTTTGAGCACAAATCAGTAAGTATGTGTCCCTACTGGGAAGACAACAGAACTTTGACTTGTGAGTTTTATATTTCTGTTTTTACTATTGACCCAGGGATAGGATTTTAGAATTGAACTCATAAGCCCTGATATGGGACTATGTGTACATTTGTGTGTCTGTAATTCAAAGAAATCTTTACCACTCATTAAGTGTATAATATTTCCTACTTCTAGATGGTAATACCAATTAGAATATAAAATCTCATAAAGGAGTTATATTCTGATTGGCTGAGAGATAATAGAAATTAATAAATCTAATATTCCCAGTTTGTTTTTTTTTATTTAAATTAAGACATCGAACTTTAAGACTCTCAGTGCTCTAGATTAAAAAAAAAAACATCCTTTAAGAAACCAAGCTGAGGGTGCCTGGGTGGCTCAGTTGGTTAGGCAACTGCCTTCGGCTCAGGTCATGATCCCGGAGTCCCGGGATCGAGTCCCATATCGGACTCCCGGCTCTGTGGGAAGTCTGCTTCTCCCTCTGACCTTCTCCCCTCTCATTCTTAGTCTCTATCTCTCTCTAATAAATAAATAAAAAATCTTAAAAAAAAAAAAAAGAAACCAAGCTGAAAATATTTAAGAATTCAAATTCACATAATGAAGGTAAATCTTTGACAAACCATATTAGCTTAGTATTTTTAGGTTAATAAAAACAGTTATGCTTTTGTTTGTTTTCTTGTAATGCTGTAATAGTTCTTTTATAATTTGCACAACTTACACTCTTCTGTAAGAAAGCTGCACTTTTTTTGCTTTATCAGTTTTAAGTATAACATACACATAAATTTTTTTTAGGTATTTCTCTTTAACCTTATACAGGTTTATTGATTCAGTAAGCTAGCATTACTTCTACTTAATGTTTATGGTAATGAGAAGTCTAAAAATTTTAAACCAAATTGAATCATTATTCTGACAAACTATTACAATAATAAGTATATTTTGTAGTGTGCCAGTTGGAAGATAATTTCAAAGAACTTTAGGTAACCTACAAATGTGGACAGATCGTAACCTGAGTTAATGGATATTTATTAGTTACCTAGATTATTTCTAAATAAGATGCTATAATTTAATTTACTTTTATATAATCTAAGCCTAATTTGATTTTATATGCTTTTGTCTTTTAATTTGGTATGCTTCAGAAAGACTTTATCTTTACGTATGTAATGAATATTCATTTCTTCCTCTTTGAGAACTGTATAAATGGTGTGTCTGGCTGTGGAGAGCTGTGCTATGTGTTTTCATGAGCTCTGCAAATTTACTGCAAAAGGCTGCTGTCTGACAGTGCAGCCCTTCCCAGTTTTTTCTGTGTAATGGAATTTACATATTTTGGCTGAAAAGTTGCAAGTAATACAGAGTTTAGACTATACTTAGGAGCACCAATTTTAGAGAAATATAACTAAGTTTTTTATTCATAGGAGAAAGTAGTTTTGTTCTGAAAGAAGTGATTTATTTTTGGGTTTTTTTTTTTTGTTCTCTTTGCGTCTCCCTAGGTCTTAGTTCTCATCATGTTTTTTGAGAACCTGGGAGCTTTTTCGGTCCATTACAAATATTGATATTTGCTTTATTAGAAAATAAAATTTAAATATTTTAGAATGCTAGTTGTTGGTTAACTTGAATATAACAATGGTAAATATTTGTATGTTAATATTATGTTAGTAATATTGTTAAAGTATTTCTGACCTTATGTATTTTTGGATTGGTCTGAAATAAATTGTTTGTTGCAGAACAAGCAAAGAGCATAATAAAAGCAAAATTTAAAAAGGAATTATATCTGCCTTGATTGGCAATATAACAACACCTGGGTTTGAAAAGCTATGAAATATGTGAAAGTCTTAGTAAAATTAGCTTAATTTGGTGGGTTGTTTCCTTTATTTATTATTTATTTTCTTTAACATTACAGATTATTACTAATGAATTTCATGGGAGGTGTTAAGTCAGATGAGATGCTTAACTTGTCCTAGATTATATTTGTTAATATAATAAATGTAATATAAATCAGACATCGAACGCCTTTTGGCAGTTTCCTAAGCAATTGTTGATTTCCTCTCTGTTCAAGATGACTGTAGTCATTAGTCTTAGAGCTGCTTTGCTTGATATAAGCCAACAAAAAAATAGTATCAGTCATAATTTCAGTTATTTTCTAAAATTTTAATTTGAATGCAACTTTACTTCCTTGGCTTAAGTTTAACATTTTTTACACCAGTAATTTTTGAATGGGGATTCACATCACCTACCTATGGAGTTTTACTGATATACAAATGTTCAGGACCTCTAGACTTACTGAATCTGGAATTTAGTTCGATATATTCTTGATATATTCTAACTATATGCTTAGTATATCCATGTCATATTATGACTGTGAATTATTATTTATTATATCTGAAGATTTTTTCTCTGTGGAGAATACATTTATCAACTTTTTGAATATCCACTTTTGAAAATCAAGTCAATCATTATGCTTACAGATAGTTTTTCTAAATTTTTTGGGTTAACTTCATTATCTTTGTTTTGGTTGCCACAGTATCAACCAAATTTTTCAGTGCATTATTCTTGTTGTGAGCTTTCATCAGATCTTTCTCTTTTGAAATTTATCATCAGTAAGTTAACCATAGTCATTTAAAGTCTTTTGTCACCAGCAGATAGATTTCGCTTTAATGTGACGCTTCCCTGAAAGCACTTTTAATCAGCCACAGGTTGTTGATTCATATTCAACCAAGGACTATCTCAAAGCCTTGTGGAAAAGGAATTTGCCCACTATTTTTGGATAAAAGGTTCTGGTGACATCACTTAACTTCGAGGCTATTCCAGGGTGATGAACTGGAATTTCCAGAATTCTAATCAAGAAGCAGATGGGTTTAAAAGACTATAAACCCAAAATGAAGTAGAAAAGCAATTACATGGGGCCGACCAAATGAAATAACAAGGGGTATTATGATTTTTGTCTGGAATATGATTTATATTTTAATGTTTCTTTTTCTGGGTAGATAAGGAATGACTTTCTCTTTCAAGATACCTATAACTCAAAATTAACCAGACTCTGCTTTTGTAAACTGAAGTTAAACATTTTAAATGATATCTTATTTTCCCTGTCTAACCTCTCCAGAGGTTGGAAACTCTGAGTAGTCTTACCTTAATGACAGTATTATTACTTATATAGATTAAATAAGAATCTACCTTTTTTTGCTAAGACATAATTGGATAGTTTTGTTAATATGACAAAAGAGATAAAATTAATCATTAAAGACACCTCAATCAAAAAGGCCAAATTTTCTTCAAAAAGACAAATTATAGATTGTACAAATAATATTTTTTAAAAAAGCAAGTTAGTAGATTTAAATCCAAATATATCTGTGATCACAAACTATATATGTTCTTTACACTTCAAATAAATGACAGAGATTTTCAGTCAGATTGAAAAGTAAGACCCAAAAATATGATAACTGAAAACAAACACTAAATATAACACAAATAGATTAAAAAGGATTGAGGACATCAATGTGCAAAGGTATAAATTTTGAACACTACTTCAAATCATATTCAATACTTAACTTGAATTGGGTCATAAACTAAAAGGTAAGAGATAAAACTAAAACCACTTAGAAGGAAACACAGAAACAAATATTCATGTCCTCGGATCAGGCGGTTATTTATTTGATACCCCCACAAAAGCACAAACAATAAAACACTGGACTGAAAGTTTTAGCCAGTGCAGTTAGACAAGGAAAAGCAGGGTATCTATTTTGGAAAGGAAGAAGAAAACTGTCTTTGTATGTAGATAGCATGATAGCCAATGTAGAAAATAAAATGGAATCTTAGAAATCGATTAATAAGAAAAGAAAGTTGCAGGGTATGAGATTAGTATCAAAATATAAGTGTATTTTTATCAACTAGCAATGAAATAGTACAAGCTGAAATCATTAAATCAATATAATTTTAAAAGGCAATAAAAATATGAAATGCTTAGGTGATTTAAAATTAGTGTATTGCTGAGAGATATTAAAGAATACCTAAACAAATGAATCATTCATGAATCGTTCATGAATCAGAGGACTCAGTAATGTTAAGAGAGAAGTTTTATAATTAAAAGAGAATCAGGGAGACTAAGAGTCTAGTAAAATTTTAAATTTATAGATCATTTATAACTGCATATAATTGCTTATAATTACTACTACTTTCATTTTTATACTTCCAGATTATTTATGTTATAGAAAGCTATTTTATATTTGTGATCTCATTTTGAAATGACTGTAATCAGAATTCATGCCTCAGCATTGGTATTTATGCTTGCATAGAAGCCACAAGTGACATATTTATGTTCTCTTTCCCTCTGTTCACTCTGCTTCAGTTACTAAATTGCCATATTTTATGTAGGAACTGCATTGCCTATAATGAAGGCCATAAATAATTTTTAGCCCCTCCCTTCTGATAGTTTAATCAGTAAAAATTTTCCGTTTGAGATGCTGGGAAAATATGAGCTTAAAATTTGTAATAACATATACAGTAATCTGTGAGGATAGTAAAAGGGGGGCATTTAGTTAAAAATAGAGTAGGTAAGACAATTCAATTAGAACATAATTTTGAGTATGTTCAGTCATGCATCAAGATATGAAGTAGATATGTTTAACTAATAGATTTAGGTACCCTGGGTAGAGAGGGACCCCTTCCTCAGTTTACTTTGTGTACGTGTATTTGTAAGTATGAATAGGAATGCAGAGGGAAAACTTCACATAACACAAACATGGCTAAAGAATCTGTGATAGTGAGTTTGGAGCATTTCTTAGAGCAGGCTCCCTAAGTCGGACAGGAGCCACAAAAGCGCTCAATTCAACTTTTATCTAAACTCCTTCACATACTTATTTCTATTATCTATCTCAATTCTAATTTTATTGTTTCATCTAAAAGAATAAAGTATACCCTTAATTGTCCATCTTGCTCAAAGCAAAAAAAAAAAAAAAAAAAAACCACACTTACAAGTATTAAACTTTTTAAAGCATTAGGAGAAGATGACTTATCAGGCAGAACCTAGTTCTCTAAAGTCCATGTTTCGTCCCCTCCTCTCTTTTGGAGTGATTTTTCTTCTCTCTAAAATGTAACCAGGTGAAACTATATTAACATTGCCTGAAATATTGTGCCAAGAACACAGGTCTTCTTCTGCTTATTATTCACTCTAGATTATTGCCAGAAAAGTGAAGAAAACGACATAAAGGGAAAACATTCGGTAAAATACTCCAGGTTAGGATTTAATTCACAATTTAATACTTCTAGATCTTTTCTAATCAGTATGAGAATTTTAAAGAATATGGATTTTTTTCTGGTTAATAAACGCATAATTACAGGAGTGCCTGGGTGGCTCAGACAGTTAAGCGGGCAACTCTTGGTTTTGGCTCAGGTCATGATCTTGAGGTTGTGGGATCGAGCCCCACACTGGGCTAGTGCTGACCATGGAGTCAGCTTCAGATTCTCTCTCCCTCTCTGCCCCTCCCCCTACTCTTGGATGCATGTGTGCTTGCGTATGCACACTCTTTCATCTCTCCCTCCCTCTCTCTCAAATAAATAAATAAACTTTTAAGCCAAACATATACAAAATTACAAAAAATCACACATAGATACATATATACTTACCTCTGCTAAATATAGGAAGTCAGAAACAGAACCTTTTGGAAAACAGATGATAAATATGAGAATCACATGGGTTATGTATTAATATACAAGTATCAAACTCAAATCCTAGTGAATCAGATGTATGTGTATACTCACAGACATAAAGTTGAATACTATATGGATCCACATAAAAGAATATAAATTTTCCCAAATGTAACAAAATCTACATACAATCTCTTTAGCGTAAACAATATATTATTAGGCAGAACTTTGTTCTTTAACCCTATAAATGGTGGAGAAAGTCCATTACTTAGTGTGAACATATCATTAAATAATTTTAGAAAGGGATTCTATTAATATTTATACTTGATACAAGGATAACCAAGCATAAACCAACCAAAGTTGCTTCCCCAGGGAAAACTAGATCTTAAATTCATCCCACTGTTAGAAATCCATAGATGTATGGAATTCGCCAAAAAGCAAACTTTGAAAAGCACCAGAAGCAGAAAAGTAATTGCTATTCTGTACTTTGTCAAATTATATTTCTAGCCAGAGTGCTCCCACCCTACTGTCAGTAAGTTTTTAAAAATGTTTTCCCTTTTTTTCTTACTGTGGTAAAATACAATAATATAAAATTGGTAAAATGCAGTAACATAAAATTAATCATTTTCACCATTTTAAAGTTCAGTGGTAATAAGTACATCGATATTGTGCAATCATCACTGCCATTCATCTAACTCAACTCTTCCATTTTGCAAAACTGAAACTCTATACTCACTAAAAATTAATTCCCCAATTCACCTTCCCCTCATCTTCTGTCAACAACCAGTCTGTATGTATATTTTTTAAAGATTTTATTTATTTGACAGACATATAGAGAGCATAAGTAGGCAGAGTGGCAGGGAGAGGGAGAAGCAGGCTCCCCTCTGAGCAGGGAGCCCAATGCGGGGCTCTATCCCAGGACCCTGGGATCATGAGCTGAAGGCAGCTGCTTAATCAGTTGAGCCATCCAGGAGCCACAACCAATCTATATTTTGTCTCTAAGATGTTGACTATTCTAAATGCCTCAAAAAGTGTAATCATACAATATTATCTTCGTGATTAACTGATTTTACTTAATATAATATTCTCAAGTTTCTTCTATGAGGTAACATGTTGTCAGGACTTCCTTCTTTTTTAAGGCTAAACAATATTCTATTGTATGTATACACTTTATTTTTTTTATCCACTCACCTGTCCATGAATACTTGGCTTGATTCTATGATTTAGCTATTGTGAATAATGCTGCTATAAACATTGGTATATGTATATCTCTTTAAGACCCTGTTTTTTTATCCCAGAGGTGGAATGTTGAATCATATGGTAATTTTATTTTTATTTTTTTGGGGGGGAACTCCATACTCTTTTTTTATAGCAGCTAAGCTATTTTACATTCCCACCAACAGTGCACAAGAATCCAATTTCTCTATAGTGCACCAACCCATGGTATTATCTGGGTTTTATTATTATTTTTTTTGATAATAGCCATCCTAATGTGTCTAAGGGGGTATCATTATAGTTTTAATTTACATTTCCCTAATGATTAGTGATGTTGAAGCATATTTTCATATGCTTATTTGTCCATTCAGAAATCATCTTTCAGATATGTCTATTTAAATCCTTTGCTCATTTTTGAATTGGGTTGTTCGATTTTTTGTTGAGTTTTAGGAGTTCCTTATATATTCTGCGTGTTAAGCCATTATGCTATATGATTTGCAAATAATTTCTACCATTCTATGTTTCCTTTTTACTCTGTTGATAGTCTTTCATAGAATTTTCTTTCTTTGTTTTTTTTTTTTGCTTTTGATGAAATCTAATTTTATTATTTTTTTTTCTTTTGTTGACTGGGTCTTTGATCTCATAGCTAAGACATCACTATCAAATCCAACCAAACTAAAGGTTTTGCCATATATTTTCTCCTTAAGAGTTTTATAATTTTAACTTTGTTTATGTCTTTGATCCATTTTGAGTTTTTTTTTTTTAAATATGATATTGGGTAAGGGTCTAACTTCATTTTTTTGTATTTGGATATCTACTGTTTCCATCACCATATGTTGAAAAGACCTTTCCCTCATTGAATGATCTTGGCACCCTTGTTGAAAATCATTTGACTTTATTTGTGAGTCTGGCCTCACTATTCTGTTCCATTGATCTATAGATCTGTCTTTATACCTATACCATACTGTTTACTATTGTTTTGTAATGTAGTTTGAAATCAGGAAGTGTGAAGACTCAAGGTTTGTTCTTGTTTTTCAAGATTGTTTTTGTTATTCTGGGCCCCTTGAATTTTCGTATGAATTTTAGAATGGATTTTTATATTTTTTGAAAAATACTTCATTCAAATTTTGATAGAGATTGCACTAAATCTGTAGATTGCTTTGAGTAGTATTGACATCTTCACAAAATTAAGCCTTCCAATCTTTGAATATGGAATGTGTTTTCATTTATTTAAGTCTTTAATTTTTTTCAGCCATCTTTTTTGTAGTGTTTACAAGTCTTTCACTTTCTTAGCTAAATTAATTCCTAAGTATTTTATAATTTTTGGTGCCATTGTAAATGGAATTGTTCTCTTAATTTCCTTTTTAGATTGTTCATCATTAGACTATAGAATTTCAACTGATTTTTGTTTGTTGACTTTGAATCCTGCCACTATTGAAATTTTTATGGAAATTTTATATAGAGTTTGCTACATAAAAAATCATAACACCTCCAAACAGATAATTTTACCTCTTCCTTTCCAATTTGAATTCCTTTTAATTTTTTTCCCTGCTTAAGTACTCTAGCTAGGACTTCCAGTACTCTGTTGAATAGAGGTGGTGAAAGTAGGTGTCCTTGTCTTGTTCCTAATCATGGAGGAAAGCTTTCAGTCTTTCATCATTGAATATGCTAATAACTGTAGGAATATCATATATGGCTACTATTATGTTGAGGTGATTTTCTTCTCCTAGTTTGTTGAGTATTTTTATCATAAATTGTGGTGAATTTTGTTGAATGCCCTTTCTGCATCAGTTGAGATGATCATGTTTGGCTTCTTTCCTTTTATTCTGTCCATGAAGTATATTACATTGATTGATTTTCAAATGCTGAAACACCCTTGCATTCCAGGTATAAATTCCAGTTGGTCATGTTGTATGTATACCCATTTCTTTATGCTGTTGAATTCAGTTTGCTAGTATTTTGTTGAGGATTTTTGTGTTAGCGTTCGTAAGGAATATTTGTAGTTTTCTTTTGGGGAAATTTCTTTGGCTTTAATATCAGAATAATCTGGCCTCATAGAATAAGTTATGCAGTGTTTCCTTCTTTTCAATTATTTTGGAAAAGTTGGAGAATTGTTCTTTTTTTAAATATTTGGTAGAATTCACCAGTGAAGTCATGAGGTTCAAGCCTTTTTTGTTGTCGGGAGGTTTCTGATTACTTATTAATTCTCTTTACTAATTACAGGTCTATTCAGATTTTTATATTTCTTTGTAATTTAATCCTGGAGGAGTCTCTATTTCTAGGAATTCTCCATTTAAACTAAGTTATTCAAAATATTGATGCTATAGAGTAAATATGTATGACCACCCCAACAATAATTCATGTGTTGAAATCTATTTCACTGTGTGATAATATTTGGAGATATGGCCCTGAGAGGTAGTTATCTCATAAAGGCAGAGCCCTCACTTAGGGAAATTAGTGCCTTGCTCCTTCCACCATGTGAAGATACAGCACAAATATAGCCGATTATGAAGGAGAAAGTAATTCCTCACCAGACACTGAATTAGCTGGTGCCCTGATCTTAAACTTCCCACCCTCCAGAACTGTGAGAAATAAATTTCTTGTTGCTTTTAAGCCACACAGTCTTTGGTATTTTGTCATAGCAGCCTAAGACAGTTGGTATACAGTTTTTCCACAGTACTGTCTTACAATCCTTTTTATTTCTGAAGAATCAGTAAAAATGTCACCACTTTCATTTTTAATCTCAGTAATTTTAAACTTATTTTTTTTTCTTGGTCATTTTGACTAAAGATTTGTCAACTGTTGATCAGTTTTTGAAATTCAACCTTTGGTTTCATTGATTTTCTAGTGAGAATAAATGTTATTCTAGTCTCTAGTTCACTTATCTCGAATCTTTATTATTCCTTTCCTTTTAATAGTTCTGAGTTAGTTGTTCTTTTTCTAATTCCTTACTTTGTAAAGGTAGCCTGTTAATTTGAAATCAACAATAGGGTATTACCATGCACCATGATTAAGGTCAGTGTAAAACTAATGGCCCAATCCAGTCAGGACTACTAATGGCTCAGATACTTCAAGAATGACAGTCGGGTCACATCATCAGGTGAAGAAAGACAAATAGCTGAGATATTTAATGATGGCAAGGGAAATACAGAATGAAAAGAAAGTAGTTAAAAATAGCAAATGGCCAGCTATAGAAGCAAAGATTAATTGTAAAGAACATTTCTTTCTTCTTCTTATGAGTATGTTTGTGTATGTACAGGTATTTATCATGGTATCTTCATTTTCTTTTTTCTCATCATGTATTCTATTGCATAAGATATATTGACTTTATGTCATAATATTTCATATTATTTTAATTAATAGTATTTAAGTTAGGATATCAAGAAAAAGTGTAAGCATCACTCTAGTACTTTACCTTCTCTTCTGAGGAAGATAGTAGTGTGTTTTGGTTTTATGCAGGATAGTTGTATCACATTAGGCAAAATTAAGACCTTGTTATTTTATTTATTTGGAAATGAAGTATGGTTTAATGAGGTACATATGGGTGTAAAGTTGACAAGAGGTGGACTTATGGTATTGAATTTTATTCGTCAACTTGACTGGGCTTTTGGTGCCCCAATAATTGATTAAACATTATTCTGGGTGTGTCTCTGGGGATGTTTCATTTGAGTGTGTAGACTGAATATAGAAAATTGCTTCCCAAAGTGAGTGGGCCTTGTCCAATATTTTGAAGACCTGAAGATAGCAAATATTTTGAGGGAGAATTCTCTCTCTGCCCCATTGTCTTTAAGCTAGAACATCAGTCTTCTCCTGCTATAACATCAGTCTTCTCCTCTAGACTCAGATTTGTACTAGAACTGATTCCATTAGCTTTCCTGGTTCTCAAGACTTCAGACTTACACTGGAATTATATTGCAGGCTCTCTCATCTCTCTAGCCTGCTGAGACATTGGGACTTCTTAGCCTCATATTTATGTTAATCAATTCCTTATAGTAAATTTCATCCATGTATATATTTTAAGGCAAAATAATTTGGCCCATTTAGCAATACTTAGTAAGACAGCATTTAAATAGGATAGTCAGGAAATACTCATCAATAGGGTGATATTAGAGCAAAAGCTTAAATAGGAGAGGGAGCAAACCATGCAAGTTACTGAGGAAAATGTTGAGGCAGAAGAACGGCAATTAAAAAGATTTAAAGTTCTTTAATAAATTATTTTTCTTTGCCTTAGCCTGAGTCTCCACTCCCACTCCTATCCTAAACAGACCTAAAGGGGGGAAAGGAAGGAATTTTATTTGGAAATAGTCCTAGAGAGCAGGAGTGGGGAGTAGGATGATTATATAGGGATGGGAGAAAATCTCATAAAGCATGAACTATGGAGCAGTTTACACTCTGGACAACTGAGGACCCTCTACAATTGGACAGAATGTGTCTCAGAAATGTCCCATTGAGGGATGAGAAAGTTTAACTATTTTTCCACCAAATCTTACTTAATTTGGACTGACTTTCTTACAGACTAGAGAAATTCCCCAGACAGAGAAGCTAAGAGACAGGAGTTAAATAAATGTATAGGAAATATTTATAGTAGCTGAATGTGACTTATTAGACACAGGCCATGGGTTTATGGGTGGGCTTTCACAACATGCCCTATAGTCCTTCACTACTCAACCTAAAAATCAGTAAGTTGAACTGTCTCTGCTTAACTAAAACTAAAAGTCTTTCTTGTGCATTCATACCACTATTGCTCCATTCCAAGTATTAGCTGTAAGCTAAATCAGTGATTCTTGACTCTGTCAAACTAAAACTCCATTTTTATAACAAGTTTTTGATACTCATTTTACTCCTCTGGACAAAATTTATTGTAACCTATAAAACAATTTAAAAATACTAACACAATATACTAACCCTAATATAAAGGAGAAACAAAAGGAAATGAACTTAAAATGATGCTATTTTAGTACATAAGTGTTGAAGAACAACACAGTGATGAATCATAATCAGTGACAAGCTATTACAAAAATGTGGAATTGGCAGCTGAAATATCATAAGCAGTGTTGCCATTGCTGACATAAATTCCAAAATTATGTACCACTTATTATACAGTTGCAAACAAAATAAAATGCAAGTTTCTCATTCTATACAAACTGCTTGCTTTTCTGAAAATGTCAGTGCATATTAAAATAATGTGAAAATATATTTTATAGTTTTCATAAAGAAAAGTATCATATAGACTCAATTTTCAATAAACTTTTTTTTTAAAGATTTATTTATTTATTAGGGCAGGGAGAGGGGCAGAGGAAGAGAGAAAATCCTCAGGCAGACTCTCTTCTGAGTGTGGAACCAGACATAGGACTTTATCCCATGACCCTGACATCATGACCAGAGCCAAAAGCAAGAATTGGACGTTTAACCGACTGAGCCACCCACGCATCTCGCAAACAACTTTTTGATCAAATGAATTCCCTGTGGTACCTTGAAAGTTTTCTGGGACTCAGGATCATAATCTGTGGTCTAGGATGATCATTTTTTATGTTTAGAAGTTTCCCACTAGCACCACCTCAACCTTTTGACAATCAAATATATTATATAACTGCAGATATCCAGAATATCCTTTCTTGGGAAATATTTCACCTGATAAGAAGCCCTAACCTAGATTACTATAACCATCATTAATTATGGGTTCTCTGTTTCCACTTCTGCCTAAATTCAGTGCAGCCTCCTCTAATCCACCCAAAGCTATCTTTGAAAAATACCCTTTATAATATTACTTTATTTTTAAATATTCTAGAAAATTTTCATATTACCCACAAAATAATACCCAAGATTTTTATTATGGCATTGAATATTCTCAAAAAGGTGCCTAAAAATCATCACTTGAGTGTTAAAAACAGATCATTCTGTTTTTACTCACCACTACAACCCTATTACTTTACTTCTTAAAATCCAGCTTAAGGTAGCAAGAATTCCAAGATGACTTCCAAGATTCGGACCACCTGGTGTGAATGTCTTATGTACGCAGGCAGGCAGCATCTATGAATAAAGCAATATCACTCCTGCGATTAGGTTATTTATCAGTTGTCCTTGAGTTACTAAAGAAAAATGCTCTGGTGTTCTTGACCTAATCTGAATACTTGAAAGCCAGGAAGCAAGGACCTGAAAGGTGTGTCTAGCAGCCCAGAATGATTCCGGACCAACAGCCAGCAAGAAAATGGGACTTTGAGTCTTAAAAGAGGAAGCAGCTGAATTCTGCTAGGAAAGTAGGAAGGTCAGAAGCCTATCTTTCCCTTCTTGAGCCTCTAGATGAGATCACAACTGAATGATACCTGATTTCAGCTTTGTGAAACTCTAAGTGTAAAATACAGCTAAAATGGGGCGCCTGGGTGGCTCAGTTGGTTAAGCAACTGCCTTCGGCTCAGGTCATGATCCCAGGGTGCTGGGATCGAGTCCCACATCGGGCTCCCAGCTCCACGAGGAGTCTGCTTCTCCCTCTGACCTTCTCCCCTCTCATGCTCTCTCTCACTGTCTCTATCTCAAATGATTAAATAAAATCTTAAAAAAAATACAGCTAAAAAGTGCCAGATTCCTGGTGCAAAAAATCAGAGACAATAAATAATTGTTTTAAGTACTACCTTTATAGTAATTTATTTTGTAGCACTGGGAAACTAGTATTCAAACTTACCTTACTATTTCAAGAATATCCTATTTAGTGTCATAGCTCTGTCTCTCAACACCACTCTTTCCTTTTCCTAAAATGTTTACCCCATCTCACAATCTCTTTCACTTAGCATCCATTCACCTGATTTGGAAGAATGATTCTTAAGGTCACATTTCCTTAGTTCAATCTCTTGAAACATTGTGTTCTTGAAGCTGGAGAGTGAGTTTCTTGTCTCATTGTCTCATGAAGTCAAAGAATGAATCTCATGGACAGAGGAGAGTGAGCAAAGCAATAGAGTTTTATGAAGCAAGGATACAGACAAAGCTCTCAGGAGTGAGAGAGTCCTGACCAGGTTGCCAATGAAGGCTTTTCATGTCTGGCCTTTTATTAGGACTTTACTGTGAAACTTGCTAGTGCTTGGGTGGTTAGGTCAATGGCCTGAAACCAGACATGACACTTAAAAATTGCATGAGAGTTTTTTTGTTCCTGTGACATCTATGACCTGTAGATATGTATTGCTAGGTCCGGTTAATCTATACAGTGAACTCTTCCTCTTAGGCCTGATCCGGTTTTGTGATTATTTTATTTTCTGTGGTTACAAAGTTAATTATTAGAAAAAACATTTCAACCCTAATAATTGGGATAGGGTGGTATACATTTTCCTGATCTCGGTCTTTGTTTTGTCTCAGTGTCTGCATACTTGAAATGCCTTCAGAGCCTAGCCAGGGCCTCCTATCTCTCCCTGCCTCTCCCTACTCATTTTCACTATTTTTCTTATGTACATCCATCACAATGTAATAGGTTGTTTCACACTGATGTTCTGTACTAAACCCTACATTTTTGAGGGCAAAACTGTGTAATTCCCTTATTTGGAATCTTAGTGACTAGCACATTTGTTTATTCAACACAATGATTAATTAATGAAAGAAATGAGTATTTTGAAGTAGATTTTTAGTTCCAGATTTGTCTATTTTGGTCTCTCAATTTAGTGTACTGCATCTTCATTATTCAATATTATAAATATGATGGTGCCTCATATATTAAATTCAGTGATCTTTTAGGTTTGTTGTTTAGGTTGTAAATTTAATGGATAGTTATATATGCATGGAAGCAGTTATAGGTCTTATTTTTAGTTGCAGTTTGGCATAGAAAATCTCAATAAAACCGCCTCGAGAAAAAAATTCAGGGCATGGAACAATTACTTCCTGGCATGGTACCAGGAAGATACTGGTGTTAAAAAGCAGTTAAAGAGTGCTATTTTCTCCTATTGGAATCAACTAGGAGATTCCATTTTTTAGTGCTTCAGAACTATTTTAGAGTATATTGTGAAGTGAGACACTTCATTATCAATTGTCTTTTTAGGATGCTCAGTCCTTACTTTTGGAATAGGCACACATAGTGAAGGATCTTTATCTGCATCCCTTCTTCACTCCTGTGAGTGAACATCTTCCTACCTTGCTCCTAGTATTTTCATCTTCTCTCTGTTTTATGGCCCCTAGCTCTATATTTTGTTTTCTCTTACACTGGGCCTTAGCTTTGTATATTTATTTTTGTTTGTTTAATTTCTTTATCCTAATTCATTGGCTTTTTCTTTTATCTTTCTAACCTTCTTTCTTTCTATAATGTCATATTAACAAGTCCATGTCTAAGTATACATTTAGGAGCATAAATGCTATTATGAACTACCTCATGAGGTAAAAATGCATTTCTTTTTATTCATATAAACATCATCCCTTACAACATTTTATAATAAAAGGTGACTTGTGCCTTACCAGTTTCAGTATCAAGATCATTGAGCCAGCCAAGTTGAAATTGAATAATAAAACCTCAGAGTTGGAGGGACCTTAAAGATTATTTAATAATGCAGATCCTGCATTTGCATATAGATAAGGGAACAGATAAGGTCAGTAGAAACTGAATTACTTGCATAAGGTAACATAATTATTGTGAAGTAGGAAAAAAAAAAAAAAACATGTTCTCCATGTTCTCTGATCTATTCTTGTAGAGGTTTTTCCAGGGTATCTCACTGCTTCTGTTGGCCTGGAACTCAGGAGAGCCTCTTAAAAGTAATCAGATATCAACAATACTAGAAAATTCTAATATAGCAATTATTATGTGCCAGGGAGTGTTAAAGGAAAGAAATAATGTAGAAATACAGTGTATGATATATATTTGCACATAGAATGTAATTGTAGCCAGAGAGAATGAAGTATATTACGGAAATTGATGTAGAGTTGAGTTTTGAATAACTCTAATAATAGGAAGAATAAAAATAAAAGAATAAAAATAGTACTGTGAGGCACAGAGTTTCCAGACAGAAAATCCAGAAATGATAAAGGGAGGAAAGTCTTTTAACAAAGAAAAGATAAAATGAATAAGAAGTGAAAAATGCCCATTGTGTTTGTTAGATTTCCATACACGTAGGTCATTTTTGTCATTATAAAGAGTGATTTCTGTAGATTGATGGAACAAACTGTAAATGGAAGTTACTTGGGGAGTTCTTGTGAGATGACCATGACCATAAGGAGAGGGTGACAAAATCCTTTGCTTGACCTAACTTTACTCAGGCTCCAGAATCTTCTTCTTGCCATCTTGGCCTTTTAAAATACAGGTTTAGCAAGAATCCTTGCTAAGTCAGGTTAGCCAGAACACTCTCCCTTGATATCTTATCAGGTTCCATTATTCTCCAGAGATATCTGACTACCCTGGCCTATCTTTAACAAGAATCCTGTTAGGTCTACTCAGCCAAAGTGGCCCCAACCCCTGATGTTTCCTCTTAGTAATTTTCCATCTACTGACCCCCACATTGTCCTTTGGCTACAAATTTACACTTGCCCATGCTGCCTCAGTGTTGTGTCCAATCTCTCCCTCATGCTGCAAAACTTCATGGCCGTGTTCCCTATACCTATTCCATCATGCCTACCATGATGAATAGTCTTCCTTGAATAAAGTCTTCCTTACCATGTTTTAACAAGCATCACTCACTATTTTAATCTGTAGTAAGTGGTAATAAATAGGAATATTTTTCAAAAAGTTTTGCTATGAAATGGTAGGGTGGTAGGACTATTCAGAGAGAAAAGAAGTAGGAATCTTCCGTTTGATTTTTAGTTATGTAAATAGTAAAGGGAAGATAAGATTTAAATGGGCAATTAGGAATGTGTATGAGAGATCAGGGAGACTCAATAGCTATAAAGTCCCCAGAAGGTCAGAGGACCTGCCCAGGAGCCAGCCACGAAGAAGTAGAGAATTGTGCAGATACACATGGGTGTGGACTGAGAAAGCTGAGGTGTTTTTTATTGTGAAGATTCTGTTTTCTCAGGGAAGCAGGGCAGGAGGAGAGAAAGGGAGGAGAAAGAGGAAGGAACAAGGATCAGAGTCTGGGAATTGGAAAAGAATTTTGAATTCACTGCTGAAGTGACTGGAAGAATCACTTATATGTAACAAGCATGGGGCAAAACCAATATTAAAATATGAGTCTTCTGATTTGAAATAAAAATAGTATTACAGCTTCCCTCAAATAGATACTAAATTTAAAGTAAATGTTAAGTGAATGTCTTAGAAGATACTGATATTCCATTTGTTTAATATATATGATGAGGCCTTAAAGGGGTAAACAGTTTATACAAGAAATGTCTTACATAAGAGGAAACCCTAACATATACATATCCTTCATATTTGCTTTACCAAATGAAAGAAGATAAATCTATTTAACTGTTTAGAAGATTTTTTTAAACTTATATTTGAATGTTCATAGAGATAGTAAAGACCTTTAAAGTTATAGAAGAGCATAGCTTAAAGTCCTAATTTCCATTCTAGACAGATGTTTGAGTCATACAGCTAATGGGGGGATATCTGATTACCAAATTCAAGCTAATTGACTCATATCAATTCTCATACCCATCAGCAGGATATGAGAATGCCTGTCTCATTTAATTCTTGCTAATTATGTTAATATTCATAAAATTTATTTTTTGAAAGGTGCTAAAAATTAATATGAAGAGTAAAATTGATGTTCTGTTGATCTATTTGACTTTTGTGAATTTAAATACTCTCTTGCTATGTGTTTATTCTTTTCTGAATATGTATGTACTACACATCCCATTTGTCTATTGAGTTTTGATTGATCAAACTTTGAAATCAAAGTTCAAGTTCATTGACTTCCATGAACTTTTATTATACTAAACTGTTTTTCCTTGAACTTTATTATACTAAAGTATTTCCCCCCTAATAGACTGGTTAATAGTATTGCTTTTTAGCCAAGTTGCCAAAGACTTTTGGGGTAATTTGAACCAATTTGTTGGCATTGTTTATTGATAACAGATTCATGAGTTGCACCTGGTCCTTGTAAGATTCTCAGAGCGCTTTACCTTTGGCGCTGGTTATATAAAAACAATATGCCAAGTGACCAGCAGGGTACAGATTGTCCTGTCCTGGTTCCAGAATGTTACATGCCCGTGTCAGTGATTCTTGATTTGAGAGAGAAAAACATCTACCCAACCTTTAAAGAGATAAGGCAGTTGGGAATCACACCAGGTCAGTTCAAACTTCTCGTTATGAACGAGCCCTTGGTTGTGATTCACGCCCTTCCATTAATAGTACTGCTATTTCATGTTTTTTTTTCTGCCATAAACGGTGTGTTTGTAGACAATGTTATCTAGGGTTCTGTGAATCTTGATTGGCAGCTGAACTCTGTTTAACTGCCAGCATTAGTACAGAAAAACGTAAGAATTTAATTTTGATATGTCAAAATTTTTATTTTTGATTTCTTTAATTAATTAAATTAATCTGGTGTAATTGAAAGGGGGATTTGCTGCTTCCATACACTTACCCTTAATGTGTTTAAGTGTAGATTGTACTTAAGGATTATACATTGCCTGTTTTCAGGTGACTAATGGTGAGAAAATAGTGCCTCTTCTAGGAATTTGTTTAGCCTAAGGTACCTTACTTTAATTACATTGAACAGAGGTAATTATGAAAATATGCCTTTGAATAGCTAAGTTTCAGATATTAACAGTTAGATATTCCAAAAGAAATCTTACTTCTTAGAATTTATGTCATACTCTGTTAGCTGGAAGGTAGAGCACAATGATACAAAGTGTCGTCTTCAAGGGTCCAGTGGCAAAAATAAATAGTATGGAGTGGTTAAGAAATATTTGAAATGGCAAATGATAGTAGTAACTCTTATATATGCAGAGCTCACTTTTCTCTGGACCCTATGCAAGTACCATCTCAATTTAATACTAGCAGTTAAATATAGCATAGCATTCACATATTATAGATGGGAAAAAAATTGGTTTCGAGAGGCTAAATGACACAATTTTACCCAGATAGAGAATGTAGAGCACCACCTCAAATAAGCAGTTTGATTCCAGAAGCTTAACTCTTAGGTATTCTTTATTTAATATGGGCTTACTATGATTCAGATATTTTTCTAATGTCATTGCAATTATTGGCCGAATCGCTCATCAAATTTTCATGATAACCCTATGAGGTAGATGGTATTAATATCTCATTTTATAAATGAGGAAATTCCACGCTTTCAGAAAATGGAGGAATTGTGATTCAAATCTAGATTCCAGAGTTGCATCTCCTAAATATTAAGTTATGCTACTTCCCATAGGCTCTACTGACCAGTAAATTGTAACTCACCTTATTGAACATTCTCTGTATACTCAGCACAGTACTAAAAGCTTTTCTGTCACATGTTGAGAAGGATTTAAAAAAATTACTTTTTTTATCAAGATTTTATTTATTTGACAGAGAGGGATCACAAGTAGGCAGAGAGACAGGGAGAGAGAGAGGGGGAAGCAGGCTCCCTGCTGAGCAGAAAGCCTGATGCGAGGCTCCGTCCCAGTACCCTGAGATCATACCTGAGCCAAAGGCAGAGGCTTTAACCCAATGAGCCACCCAGGTGCCCCCAAATTACTTTTTTTATTGGAGGATTTTATGGGAGGACATAGAAATGAAATTATAGTTAATGGTCATAAATAAGAATATGTGTTCCCTAGTTATTTCCTATAACTCTTGTTCTTGTGATTTGATATGCTAAAGAAAGCAGAAATTTATAAGCATAATTATAGTACACACAAGAATGTGATAACTGCTCAAAGATGGTTATATGGAGGACAAAGGGGAAAGTGATTAATTCAATTTTTGAAATATAGTAGTGGAAATGCTTCATAAACGCTTTTAAGATGTCCTTTGAAGGAGAAACAAGAGTTGTCTCTGTATTCTCTGAGGGGTACTATCTTGATCTAAGTCATGGAGACCAGAAATTACAGGTAATATTGAGCAATCTTTTGCAGTTGAACTTTGTACTGTTGATCATTTATGTGTGAAAATAAGGGACAAAGATTTAATAATGAGTTAGAGAAAAGAAATACATTTTCATGATTTCAGTCAGACAGACTTGTTAGGTATTTTAAATATTCTATCCAATGTATTCTGAAAACTCTGAGATAGATGTTATGATTTTCATTTTACAGATGAAGAAACTGAGCCATGGTTACATTTCCTGCCCAACATGATACAATTTTAAATGATGATTCAGTCTTTAAAGATAAGCCCATCTGTTTCCAAAACATACATACTTTCGTCTACATATTAATTCCCATTCTGATTACACAGGGCAAGTTAGGTAGGTAATGATATAGATGATAGGTAGGTGGGTAGGTAGAGATACAGATATAGGTGTAGATATCGCAGAACATGATTCAAGACAGAATTTTTTCAGTTAATAATTAAGACAAGAAAATAAATTGATTCAAACTTTTCTTTCAGAAAATTGAACACAACATATAACTAAACAAATCATTGAAAAAATTATCAGTAGCATGAGCTGCACATAGCAACGTTCTTTCAAACATAAATTCATGATAGTCAGTGCCAGGTTTGATGATTAAAACATACTATCCTCTATATACCAGGGTGAAAGCACTCTCCTGAATTGAATTGTATTATATACTTAAATTATATGTTCCAGTTGATCTATTTAACTGGTTACTATCTTATGTCTTTTTTTTTTAACTAATGACATAAAATTTCTTGATGCTTGTTCACTGGCAGATAATCTTTTGGGAGAAAGCATGTGTGGGTAAATTACAATGTAACATATTTTAGACTTTAAGTTTTTATTAAGGACTTAATCACTTAAATAGCATTAGAGATAACGTGCTGTGTCTATATTCACAAGGATGCATTTCAGAAGAAATACAAATGAATTTGAAGTTTTTGTTTTGTTTTCTTTTGTTTGTTTGTTTGTTTCTTTACAATGATGACCATTGTATTGTTTGGCTGACACTGTATTGCTCCACTTTCTATTTGAATTTGATTTTTTAAATAATTTTTATTTAAATTCAATTTAGTTAACGTATATTATTAGTTTAGAGGGTAGAATTTAGTGATTCATCAGGTGCATATAATACCCAGCACTCATTACATCAAGTGCCCTCCTTAATACCCATCACCCAGTTACCCCATTCCCACCCCACCTCTCCTCCAGCAACCCTCAGTTTGTTTACTGTAGTTAAGAGTCTCTTATGGTTTGCTTCCCTGTTTTTATTTTAGTTTATTTATTTATTTTTTTTGATAAACCACTACTTACACTGTATTGGTCCGTGTGATTTTGAGTGTTCATTTTACCTACTACATTCCTCATGTGGTCTCATAACCTAGAGTTTGTCAGAGCCTCTCCTCATCATTGCTCTAGGATGCAAATAATTTTCTTTAATGACATCTTTCCAGGATCTTTTTTGGTATTAACTGCAGAGATAAATTCTGTTTATCTGAAGGTTAGGTCATGTCAGAACAATGGAACTATAGACATATTTCTTGATGACTGCTTATAGAGATGCCTAGACAATGAAGTCAACATTGACAAGGCTATTACCAAGAGAAAGAGAAAATTGTGTGTTATACTACCATAGTTTGAGGCCCTGCCTCTATCCATGTCTGCATCTTTCATGGATATGAGTCAATAAATGCCTGCCTGCTGCCTTTTCTTCCTTCCTTTCTCTCTTCTTTCCTTTTTTTTTTTAATTTAAAATTTAACTCATTCTAGGATGCAGACCTAGGGGGTATCTGCCAATATCATAGAGTTCTTATGAATAAATCAAGTGACTTAAAAAAATTAAAGATGACTGCTTTGCTAACATAACTAAAAGTGGCTCAATAATGGCATGTGATTATGGTACCTCTGGAGTCTCATTTTAGCGAACAGACTTCAATGACTCTGCTTCAAAAGTCTTTTGACTCTACGTGTAACTATTTAAAATACAAATTGCCAAAAGAGGATTTTAATAACTTTGTGACACATGGGTCCTGTTGCTTGATGTGGAGTCACCTGGTTTGGGATTTAGCCATCTTCTCCCACATGGTTTAAAATACAGCAGGGCCAAAGGAAAGGACTACACCTCTAGAAATGGGGAAGAGATATTCTACAGGAAACAGATTCCCAGTCAAATGTATGAGCATAAGTCATAATTGTCATAAAAACAAAAGGAAATTGGGTACCATTACACAGTGAGGTATTCATATTTTTAGTACTTAACCATAGATTGATAGCTGATTTAGGGGGAAAATGTATATGTTTACCTGTGGAAAGACTTAAGGACAGATAATCTATTCAAATTATTCTAATTAGAGACATTATGAAAGAGGAACTTAGCTAAAGGATTCTGAAAAACAAATTTAGGAAATCAGTGTTGTAGTTTCAGAGCCAGAAACTATTAAGTGATTTAGAGGATGAATGGTGATATAAAATATCTCTTTCTAGTAGTATTACACAGTAAAGATGCTGAAAAACCTCCCACTGAAACCAACTAAAATACATAGAATAAAATTATTTTATTTTATTTTATTTTTTTAATATTTTTTTTTATTTGAGAGAGAGTGTGAGAAAGAGTATGAGGTGGAGGAGAGGCAGATGAAGAGGGAGAGGCAGACTTTCTGCTGAGCAAGGAGCCCGATGTGGGACTCACTCAGTCCCAGGACCCTGGGATCATGACCTGAGCCAAAAACAGACGTTTAACCAACTGAGACACCCAGCCACCCCTAAAATAAAATATTTCAAATAGTATTTCAAATTTAATGCAGAACTGGCAAAAAGCAGCAAATCCTCAGAGGCAAAAAATAAAGTGGAAGCTAAAAGACATGAAAAAAGATAAATACTAAAGCCAGCCGGTTCATGATCTAACATTACATTTTGAACGCTGATGGACTTTTGCTTTAAGTATTTCAAAGGACACTGGAGCTAGAAATAAAGATAAAGGGTTACCTGAGGCAGCAAAGGTCAAAGGACATCCAAGATAAACTTGGGATGCCAAAGAGCTTCATCCACATAATAAATATGCTAAAAAATAAACTTTAACCTCCAAGTGTATAGGTTTAACATGGAAGGAAATTAATTTTTACTGTCAAAAGCCTTTAAGCAAACGATTTATTTTAGGGGAGGGACATCACCAAGATGAAATAGGAGTCCTCAGCCTTGTCCCCCAACAAAGATCAACAAATAGCTATTCACAAAAAGCAAATGGCACTGAGAGAGGTTGGCAATCCACTTAAGAAACTGTGGCCACACAGTGGAATAAAGAACAGAATTACCACTCAGAAAATGAAGGAAGAACAGTTTCATTTTGTCCATGTCATCCCATCCTCTAGGTGAGACTGCTCTGTACCAAAAAGGTTATCTCCAGCTAGAAAGAGTCTCACGAGGAGAGGAACAGTCGGGTGAATGACCAGATTAACTGGCCTTTCACGGCATAGTACAAAGAAAGTGCTTCAGTTTCACCCAGCCCAAAGCACAGCAAATCTGACACATAATGGAGGTGGATAGGCATAAGAAAGAAGAACAATGACTACCAATACCAGGTAGATAGCATTAAACAAACCTTGATTCCCATTGACCTCTTCAGAGGGCCCAGTATCTTTCACTACTTAAAAACCAACATCCAGCAATGTTGCTTACCCCTTTAAGATTTCAATGGATGTTATCCCACAGGTATTCATGTTTGCCAATGCCAGCAATTTGAGTCCCCTCCACTCCGCTACCGCCTGCTGGCTAGCCATCTCAGGTCTTTGTGGCTGTGTGAGTGCAAGGTATCATCCTAGACCTTTGCAGCTGACCCCCACCACTAGGAGTGCACTTGGGGCTAACCTATCCAGCTATGCACTTGCATACCACGGGTTGAGTCTCTTCACTATCTTCTGCCATATGCACATTTCTGGTGTCATTATGCAGCCATGGTAGTGGATACCAACAGCCAAGGCCTTGATAGCTGTCATTGCACACACAGTTGACTCAGACACTCTATCTCTGACCCCTACCACCACATGTATGTCTGCAACTGATTCTGCCACTACACAGGCACCTACTACTGGTCCTCAGACCCAAGGGTGTACACACCATCCTGCTCTGACCTCCACTACTACCTGCCCTGGTCCCCAGCTGCTGAATATTGGGATACAGCTGTGGAATCTATCAGCGTTGCAACCACTGTGGACCCTCTGCTGCATTTACAAGGACCACATGTGGTTAATGTTGTAGACTCCAGTAGCCTGACCCAACAAGACTTCACATCCCCCCAGAATGCAAACCTGCTCTACACTCCTGCACTTGGTGCCAGGTACCACTAGACCTGGGGTCACAACACACTCCAGCATACTCCCATCTGTTGGTAAAGGTCTTTCGTTACTGAAATCAGTCCCTTAAGTCTGGATGAGGAGACTGTTTCTTCAAATGTACAGATGCTTATGCAAGACTACAAGGATCAGAAAGAATCAGGGAAACTTTACTCCACCAAAGAACACAGTAAATGTATGGTAACTAACACAAAGGAAATGGAGATATAAGAATTGCACAACAAATAATTCAAAGTAATTGTTCTAAAGATCTTCAGAGACCTACATGAGAAGAGAGAAACAATTTAATGAAATAAGGGGAAAATAGAAGAGAAAAAGAAGACCAACAAAGAGATAGGAAACAATTTAACCTAGAGACTAAAAGATCTATAAATCAAAAACTATAGGACATTAAAAAATAAACAGAAAGAACTATAAGATATTGTTGAAATAAATTGAAGACACAAATAAACTGTAAGATGCCCTATATTTATAAATTGGAAGAGTTAATATTGTTAAAATGTCCATATTACAAACAGCCACCAATATATTTAATGCATTCCCTATCAAAACTTCAATGACATTATTCACAGTACTAGAAAAAACAATCCTAAAATTTTCATAGAACCACAAAAGATCCTGAATAGCCAAAGTAATTTTGAGAAACAACAAAACAGGAAGCAACACACTTTCTGATTATAAATTATATTACAAAGCCATATTAATAAAGATATAAATAAATCTTCATGTTTTTATGGAGAATATGATGTTAATAAACATATGGTGAGTTTAGAATGAGAATGCCTAGTGTGGTGGGTAGGCAGGTAGGTAGGTAGATAGTTACTGATCCAGACATAATAAAGAGAATGTGAGAGAGCACATTCAGAAGTTAATGAATAAGAATTCACTGATTCCAACACAAAAGAAATACAAACAATTATAAGAACATATTAGCAACTATATGCCAACAAGTTAGACAGTCTGGAAGAAATAGATGCATTCCTAGAGATGTATAAACTACTAAAACTGAACCAGGAAAAATAAAAAACCTGAACAGACCCATAACCAATAAGGAAATTGAAGCAGTCATCAAAAATCTCCCAACAAACAAGAGCCCAGGCCCAGATGGCTTCCCAGGGGACTTCTACCAAATATTTAAGGAAGAATTGATACCGATTCTTCTGGAACTCTTCCAAAAAATAGAAATGGAGGGGAAACTTTCAAACTCATTTTATGAAGCCAGCATTACATTGATTCCCCAAACCAGACAAAGACCCCATTAAAAAGGAGAATTACAGACCAATATCCTTGATGAACATGTATGCAAAATTTCTCACCAAAATACTAGCCAATAGGATCCAACAGTACATTAAAAAGATTATTCACCACAACCAAGTGGGATTTAGTTCTGGGCTGCACAGTTGGTTCAACATCTGCAAATCAATCAGTGTAATACAATACATTAATAAAAGAAAGAACAAGAACCATATGATACTCTCAACAGATGTAGAAAAAACATTTGACAAAGTACAGCATCCTTTTTTGATCAAAACTCTTCACAGTGTAGGGATAAAGGGGAACATAACTCAATATTATAAAAATCATCTATGAAAAACCCACAGCGAATATTATTCTCAATGGGGAAAAACTGAGAGCTTTTTCCCTAAGATCAGGAACATGGCAGGGCTGTCCACTATCACCACTGCTATTCAACATAGTAATAGAAGTCCTAGCCTCAGCAATCAAACAGAAAGGAAAAAAGTCATCCAAATCGGCAAAGAAGCAGACTCACTCTTTGCAGATGATATGATACTTTCTGTGGAAAACCCAAGGGACTTCACCCCCAAACTGCTAAAACTCATACAAGAATTCAGTAAAGTGGCAGGATATAAAATCATTGCACAGAAATCAGTTGCATTTCTATACACCAACCACAAAATAGAAGAAAGAGAAATTAAGGAGTCGATCCCATTTATAATTGCACTCAAAACCATAAGATACCTAGGAATAAATCTAACCAAAGAGGGCAAAGAATGTATACTCAGAAAACTATAGAATACGCATGACAGAAATTGAGGAAGACATAAAGAAATGGAAAAACATTCCATGAATGTTCCACCCAACGAACAAAGAATCCAGTCAAGAAATGGACAGAAGACATGAAGAGACATTTCTCCAAAGACATCCAAGTGGCCAACTGACACATGAAAAAGTGCTCAAAATCATCCCTCAGCATCAGGGAAATACAAATCAAAATATCAATAAGATACCAACTCACACCAGTCAAAATGGCCAAAATTAACAAGTCAGGAAATGACAGATGATGAGAATGAGGAGAAAGGGGAACTCCCCCCACTACACTATTGGTGGGAATGCAAACTGGTGTAGCCACTCTGGAAAACAGTATGGAAGTTCCTCAAGAAGTTGAAAATAGAACTCTCTACAACCCAGCAGTTGCACTACCCGGTATCTACCCCAAAGACACAAATATAGTGATCTGAAAGGGCACGTAGACCCCAATGTTTATAGCAGCAATGTTCATGATAGACAAATTACAGAAAGAGCCTAGATGTCCATCAACAGATGAATGGATAAAGATGGGGTGTGTATATACAATAGAATATTATGCAGCCATCAAAAAAGAAACTGCCATTTGCAACAAAATGGATGGAACTCGAGGATATTATATTAAGCAAAATAAGTCAATTAGAAAAAGACAATTATCAAATGATCTCAATGATATGTGGAATTTGAGAAATAAGGCAGAGGATCATAGGGGAAGAAAGGAAAAAAATGAAACAAGATGAAACTAGAGAGGGAGCCAAACCACAAGAGTCTCTTAATCTCAGGAAATCAACAGATTTTCTGGAGGGGAGGGGAGTGAGAGGGATGGGGTGCCTGGGTGATGGACACTGGGGAGGTTATGTGCAGTGGTGAGTGCTGTGAATTGTGTAAGACTGATGAATCACAGACCTGCACCCCTGAAACAAATAATACATTATATGTTAATAAAAAAAAAGAACTCACTGATTAAAACCAATAAATAAATTATTTGTTTATGTTTAAAATATTTTTATTTATTTAACACAGAGAGAGAAAGCAAGAGAGGGAACACAAGCAGGGGGAGTGGGAGAAAGGAGAAGCAGGCTTCCCTCTGAGCCACAAAGCCCGATGCGGGGCTCGATCCCAGAACCCTGGGATCATGACCTGAGCCCAAGGCAGACGCTTAACAGCTGAGCCACCCAGGCGCCCCAAAACCAATAAATAATTTAAAGGCAGTTCATATGTGCATATATGATAGAAAATTGAAAATACTAAAATCAAAACCTAAGTGCTGCCGGAAAAAGAAAATCAAAACCAAAACAAAACACAAAGTGTAAGTGAAAGATAGGGTAACAACTGACATCTCATTAGCAACTGACATCTCATTAGGTAATGAGCGGCTCTGATCTCATTAGCCAGATGATAATCACAGGGTACAGAATATAAGAAATTGTCTTCCGTGTACCCTCCATGTAAGACCAAATTGCTAATTGAAAATGATTCAACCTTTTCATTTTTTTTTTCTTTCCCTTAGTAATACCTATAGAACTATAGGTAGAAATTTAGGGAAAAAAAAGTTTTAAAAGATCATTTAAGGCTAGTTTTTATTTTTACATAGTGTGATTTACTGATTTATGGAACATTAGGATAAAACTAAAATTTAGTCCTTTCTAAAGAATGAGAGTTTGAGAAATGAAGAGAATATATATAGCCCTGGCTCTTTATACTGTTGCCTGTATAAATAGCAAGACAAGTTACAATTTTTCAATTGTCCTCTTATGTCTTTATTTACATTATAGATATTTTATATCCTATAATTTGTTTATAATTCCACTTATAGTTGAAATAAACAATTACTGAGTACCATTTTCTAGGTACTGTGTAGGGAGAAGTAGTTTTGATATTGCAAAGTAGAGATAAATAATAACCAAAAGCTTACCATTTGTAAGCAAAACAAAGAGTCACAACTAAAATATAGTCAGATAAGTATTTCAACAAAATATTGCATTGTTTATTTATCTTCCTCCCAAAGAAATAAGGTATTATTTGAAGGAATTGTGCATTAAGACCCTCTATGATTGAAGTATAAAACACATACTAAGAAAGATGACTTGAAAAAGTATGATATTTTAGAGAGATGGAATTATTTTAATATAACTTGGATTAGGTTCTAAGTAGACAATATGACAGATGATGAATTTCAGTGGTCAGTAGCTTCCAGATCATGAAAGACTAAAGTATGAAGGGGATATTAGTATTTATTTTGAGTAAAAATATTATACAGTGGATATTGAAACAAAATTATAAGATAAAATGTTTTCTTCTACATTTATTACTCCTAAAACAACATAAAGCATAGTAGGAAAAAAACTATCCCTCCAAAATCTGTTCCAAAAATTGAAGGGGAAAGTTAAAGATATATAGATTAACATTCTGTTCTAGGTGGCCACACTTGTCCTTTTAAAACAATTTATTTCCATGATGTAAAATTTTAGTTTTCTCACATAAGAAAAACTGTTCCACATGACTTCCTCTTTAGGTTCATTACCTCTTGCTTATTCTGATACTCTCTTTTTCCCCCTGTTCTGTTCTATTTTTTGGACTCTTTATGTTTGGTCCCACTTTTAAATCTCCATTTACTTATATCATCTCTGTGTTTGGATGCAATTCTATTCACTGTCCTAGAATTTTATTTGTATGATATTTTAAGAAAAGATCTAGCCCCAGCACTCACAGCCCATACATAGCTTAAGCTTATAAATGGCATTGGATTACTCTATTGTACATCAGTCTGTCTGGACTCTATGGAATGAGTTCATCATTCATTACCTTGATGGTTCTGCACTGAAGGAGCATCCTACAGTTGGGAAAATTGGGCATTAAAACTGAGGCATTAGTAGTTAGGAAGATGAGCATGATTCCTCATCTTCTGGCTTTGGTTCATTGGATGATGTCGACTTCATTCTTTGAATAGAAAATGTAGAATATAAATGGAGAGAGGGGCACTTGGGTGGCAAAGTCAGTTAAACTTCCGATTTTTTATTTTGGCTCGGGTCATTATCTCAGGGTGATGAAATCAAGTCCTCCAACACAGAGTCTGTTTAAAACTCTCTCTCCCTCTCTCAGTGCCCTTTCCTGCCTCAAATAAATACATAAATCTTAAAAAAACAAAAAATATATATAGATGGAGAGAGAGCATAATATCTGCTTTCAATTTGTTAATTTCAAGGTACAGAGAAGGTGATATAGAGGTCAAGGTATAACTTAGATTTCATGATTGTGATATGGAAATATTCAAAATATAATTGGTAGCTGAAGTCACTGAAGTGTGATATCCTAAATATATATAAGAGTAACAAGACAAGATAAAAAGGACAAGGGAGGAAGTAGGGGAAGAATGAAGAGTAAAGGTATCTTGAGAAGATAGCAAGAAATAGGACAAAATAAAAAACAAAATAGAACTGGTACCATGAATAAAATTCTTAAATTAAGATTTTTTGAGAGAAAGAGACCTCTGTGAACTTTATGTACATATTTGCAATAAAATTCTTTCATACTGAAGCATATACTATTGCAGGAAGAGAAAACAAATGGGGCAGGGTAAGTGGGGGTGGGAGGAGAGACAGAAAGGTTAAAAAGATTGGTATCATAGAAGGAAAATAGAAGTTACGAAAATGAGAGAGGTTGTGTGCACCACTCCAGAAATATCAGGTCAAAATACAGTCAAAGTATCATATTCCACAACCAAGATTTCACAGTGTTCTTAACACCTACTCCCACCAAATTGATGTTTGTTTGTTTTTTAATATTAGAAGTAAATTGATTTTACTTGGTTGAGAATAGAGACTGTGACTATCTCAAAAAAGAACAGTGCTCCCAAGAAGGTGAAAATATAAGAGAAAGGAATGAAAAATAACAATTTAAAAAGGAGGTATGCCCCAATGGTTTTTGTTTGCCTATTTATTTGCTTTTTTAATTTTATTATTTTTAATTTTTTTAAAGATTTTATTTATTTATTTGACAAAGAGAGATCACAAGTAGGCAGCGAGGCAGGTAGAGAGAGGGAGGGGGAAGCAGGCTCCTTGCTGAGCACAGAGCCCAATACGGGGCTCGATCCCAGGACCCTGAGATCATGACCTAAGCCGAAGACAGAGGCTTTAACCCACTGAGCCACCCAGGTGTCCCAAGAATGGAATAACTTAAATGATGAGTGATATCAGTCTGTAGAGATGTTTGATGGAATGTTGTTACTTAAGTGTGTGCTTTAAATATACTCTCTAGGAATAGTAAAGGAAATAAAAGTCCATAATTTTTGTTAGTGTAAACCTCATGAAGTAATTTGTTCCCCTCCCATTCCATCCTCCATGAATTAAATGGAATTAAAATAGATATAAAACTGTAAATTATTTGAATTTTGAGCAAATAATTAAAAAGTTTCTATGAATGGCCTATTACAAATGAAAACAACATAGATGTTGCTAAATTTAAGGAACTATTCTCTCTCCAGGGAGCATTTCATAAGCTTCTATACAGAATTTTCAGCCTTATATTCTGCTGCCTTGTAGTGTAGAAGGCAAGTGTGGGAAAAGAGGAAAGTTCTACTGTTAAGAAGTTGTTTATAGCAGAAAAGTTAACTGGCTTTTGTGTCCTAGAGATTAATATGCTCATAAAGACACAAGTAGCTAACTACACTAATAAATATCAAAGGTAGGACTTCTTTAATTTAAAACATATCTATTTAGTAGAAAAGGGTTTGGCATATATAGTGGGTTTAATAATATTTGTTTTAATGAAATAAGTTTAGCGTTATGGAGATAAATGGAGTTTTTTTCTTTAATGCAAAATAATTTTAATCAGTACCTACTATAGACAAGTTTTTTGGGGCCATGATAAAGGACATATTTTGAAATATTAATCTCTTGGGATAATGGCAATGAACCAAAGTTGGATCACAGACTTCTTCCTGAAAACAAAAATCTGTTTATAGCGTTAATTAAACAGAGCGGTGCCTTTCATAGTTTGGAGGATTTCTATATTTATGTAAATCAGAGCAGCTGGAGTATAGATTTACTTGATTATATAACAGTCTATTCTGTTCAGCCTATCTTTTTCTTTTTTTATCTGATACTGTTTTTTTTTTCTTAAAAAAAGAACTTTTTTTTAGAGGAATTTAAATTTCACAGCAAAATTGAGGGAAAGTTATAGAGATTCCCTGATACTTCCTATCTCTGCATATGCACAACTTTCTCACTATCAGTATCACCCAACAGTAGTATATTTGTTATGACTGATGAATCTGCATAGGCACATCATAATCACACATAGTTTACATCAGGGTTCACTCTTGGTTTTGTATATTCTGTGGGCTTGAACAAATAAACAATGACTTGTATCTACCACTATGATACCTTACAGAGTATTTTCGCTGCTGTAGAAAATCCTTTGTATTCCACCTATTCATCCCCTACCCCGTGCTTACATAACCTCTGGCAGTCACTCATCATTTTACTATCTGCTTAATTTTAGCAGAGAAGATATCCTCATCCCTATGAAAAGAACACTTAATGGTTTCCTGGACTAATATAGTTTAGACCCAAGGTTGAGAATCCAAGGTTCATACCCTTGTATTATTAAAAATAAATAGACCTATTATATAAAATTAACCCCCATAATTTAATGAAAGAAATATATAACCTAATTTATAAAATTTTATGCCAGTCAAAGCAGTTGTAAGCTTGGGCCAAAAGGAATCAATGCAATTCTCTTCTACAAATTTCTACCATCGTTTCACTCCAACCAGGTTGTTGATCTGATATGAATTCCTGAAATTCTTTTTTTTTTTTTGAATTCTTGAAATTCTTAATTGAATAATTGTGGCAAGGATGATGAGAATTATATTTAGGGGAAAGCTCAGTAAAATATAAAAACTTCTAAGAGCAGTAGGAACAGCTTTCATATATAAAAACTTATAAAAATAAAGTATGGGAAAACAGTTGTTAGAAAATAATTTTTTCAAGTAAATATGCAAAATGCTAGTCCCTATAACTTCTGGGGTTTGGTGTTTGAATATAAAGATAAAAGATGCATACATAGTTAGAAATTATGTATTTTCTGCAATATATTAGCAAGATATCCTGATATGGGTATATTTTACATAAAGTATAGAGGAGTAAATGATTTCAATTGTTTAAGTAGATTAGGTAATTTATAAACTTGGTTAGTTAAAATCAAGGACAGAAAGAAAATAATTCTGAAAGCAATAATCACTACAGACATCAGAGAAAAGAATGATTACTTAAAAATAGACTTATGAAATATGTGGCATGTATTTGTCATAAAGTTGAGATATCTCATTTATCAATTATCAACTATCAAGTTATTATTTATCAAATATCAATTATCATTTAAAGGGTACCTACTGCCAAAGAAACATGCAAATAGTCATATACACTTTATGGAAAATTAAGTACCAAAAAAGAAGGTTTAGGACAACATTATGTACACTAAAAATATATCAAGTCAATGTTTTAAGTGAGAATATTTTATGGAATTAAAACTTAAAGCAAGCAACATACTTTAGTTGAGGCAGTTGAACAAACCCATTTCTATTGGGAATGACCTGATATATTCACTATGCAGAAATTTGTAAAAACTAGTTTCTGATTAAAATTATTTGATTTTGGATTTTCTTCTCAGTATCACTTACCTAAACACATGGCAGTCAAAGAGCAATGTTTATAACTCAGAGAAAAGCCATTGTAGTTTCAGTTTTTCTTGTGGGTTTCTGCCAAATTCTTCCTCCTAAAAGTAATTGAAACACAGTTTTAAATTGATGCTTTCTGCTGGTCAAACACATATACGTGATTCCACAGTCAAATGGAACATGTCCATTTACTTTCTTAATTTATCTGCAGTAGTGATTGTATACTGAAGTTGTTTCCTGGCTTTTTTTTTTTTTTTTAATAACTTTTTAAGTCACTAAATGAGTTGAATGTGGCAACTAGAAACAAAACATTTGATACAGTTTAATTTTATTTTAAAATATATAACCCACCAAGATTTTTCTACAAAAGATAAAAGATTCAGTTTTGCTGTGACCAACAGGTATTATGTTCCAGAGATTAAATACAGTAGTTTCAGTGGAAATAACTGAATTAATTAAGTTAAAATAGAGGATAATATCAATTGCTAGCTTCTAAACTCATTGTATTTTTAGTGAAAACAATATGATTCCTCCTCTTAAAAATTTTTGGTGGACAATTAAATCACCCTCAGTAAATATGTATTATCTATCGCCACTTAACACATTTATTAAAGAGATGTTAAAATAGGTCTCAATTTTTTTGTAAGATAGATGGTAGAAAAATATGTAACGTTAATAAAAAATACTGTGAAATTTATTTAAAAAGTTGAAATACACGCTTTCCTGTATAAGACCCTGAATGAGATTCACTTCACCTCAAATGGGTTGATTTGCTTTTTAGCTCTATTGGCTTTATGAATATCAAATTACGTCTCTGTTTTTCATTTGTGTTTTTTTCTTTAAACTATATGCCTACAGTTATTAGGAAACACTTGTGAGAATGAGTTTATTTTTCATAATAAACTAAAGCAAAAACAGGTTTGAATATGGATTTTAACATTTAATCTTTTGAATTACTTTAAGTGACAAATGAATCCATGATTCTCTGCATTTATTTTAATAAACATTGGTTTTATTTTTTTAATTTATTTATTTTTTTAAGATTTTTATTTATTTGACAGAGAGAGAGATCACAAGTAGGCAAAGAGGCAGGCAGAGAGAGAGGGGGAAGCAGGCTCCCTGCTGAGCAGAGAGCCGGATGTGGGGCTTGATCCCAGGACCCTGAAATCATGACCTGAGCCGAAGGCAGAGGCTTTAACCCACTGAGTCACCCAGGCACCCCTAAACATTGGTTTTATTCAATAAAGATGGATTTACTTAAAACAAGAAAATGAGGGACACCTGGGTGGCTCAATGGTTTAAGTGTCTGATTCCATAATGGCTCAGGTCATGATCTCAAGGTCATGAGATTGAGCCCCACATTGGGCTCTATGTTGGGCATGGAACCTGCTTAAGATTCCTTCTGCCCTCTCCCTCTGCCCCTTCCTCCCTTCCCTCAGGTTCATGGCATGTGTGCATGTGTGTGTGCTCTCTCTCACTGTTAAAAAATAAATAAATAAAAGGAAAGGAAAGGAAAGAAAAGAATTGAGTTGTACCAGGCAGTAGAGGGACCAATTAGAGGACTTCGACTTCGTAATGAAAGTTATCAAGTGTTTCTTGTTTTACCTTCATTGTATAAAGATATTCTTAGAATAGTAAACCAAATATGGTAAGTCTTTGGCTTTGCTAGACACTTTTCTTTTAAGTTAGAATCATTTTCTGAAAATGTTCAATGTCATGAAAGGTGAGTAAAAAAATATTTTGCTAAATTTCTCTCTGGGTAGATGTCCCTCTGCTGCTATTACGTTACCTATTATCTTAAAAATCAGACTCTATGCAATTTAATTATTATAAATGCTTTTCTATAGTTATAAGTAATATTCCTACACTATTAAAGAAAATCTTCCAAGCTCATGACTTCCTTATGTTTGTGATATTAGGGCTCATAAATAACATGGCCTAACCAAATTGTTGCATAATTGTGTCAAACACCTTCTAGAATGACCTTTCTGTTCAGTATACACTGGCTCTATAATGTTAAAATAGTTTTTCTCCAATTTTGCTATCCATAAGTTGATGTCTTAAGTAGTAGTAATCTTAAAGTTTACAATGACATCTTTGTCTACACATTTAGATATAAAAATGTTTTTGATAAATATATTTAAGAAGAATAATCAGTTAAGTGGATTTTAGTTCAAATGGGATGCAGTTTTGTTTAGTGTCGATAATACTTTAAGCTCAAAAGTATGAATTATGTAGTAATGTTTTAGTAAACTACAACAATGAATTACAATTTCTTGAGAATGTCCTTCTGATATGGGCCTGGTCATTTGTGTTCTTGATATGAGAAGGGCAATTTCATAGAACCTCTCATAAACCAAAGCTTTCTCCAAGAGTACATAGATATTTTTTTTAATTTTTAATTTTTTTAAATGTTTCTCTCCTATCTAATATTACCTCGAACTAGTTTATGCAGTATTTGGTGTTTTTATAAACAAGATAATACCTTACCTTGGTGGTTCTAAAGTAGTTGTGTCTGTCTGCTTTCATGATGAAACACAGAGTGTTCCCACCTACTACTTATAAAATTTTGAGAACTCCAAGAATTCCTTAAGTAGAATAGTAATATTGTTATTTTAGCATCAATAATACAAGCATCAAACTCTATTTTCCTAACATTATCAAACTATTAGAAACCACAGTGTTTTATTATCACCATTTATTTTTATTTATTTGTTTTAAAAGATTTTTTTATTTTAGAGTGACCATGCATGTATGTGTGTTGAGGGAGGTTCAGAGGGCAAGAGTCTTTCAGTGAACTCCCCACTGCACATGGAGCCCCATGCAGGGCTGGATCCCAAGACCAATGAGATCATGACCTGAGCTGAAATCGACAGTTGGATGCTTAACCAGCCTAGCTACCCAGGTGCCCCATATTATAATCATTTAATTATTTTCATAATATAATAGATTATGGCATCAACATTTGCTAAAGGTTTTATATTATAAACGTAAACATGTAAGTTTTTCAACGTATGCTTTTTTTATTTTTATTTTATTTTTTTTAAAGATTTTATTTATTTATTTGACAGTGAGGAGAGCACAAATAGGCAGAGAGGCAGGCAGAGGGCAGAGAGAGTGGGGGAAGCAGGCTCTCCGCTGAGCAGAGAGCCCGATGCGGAACTCGATCCCAGGACCCTGAGATCATGACCTGAGCCGAAGGCAGAGGCCTTAACCCACTGAGCCACCCAGGCATCCTTCAACATATGCTTTCTTTTAAATCACACATTACTTTGTGATCAATAGATTGACAGGTATTCAACACCAAAGATTATTAAAAACAGATTTTATTATGTATCATGTTATACCAATTAGATAATTCCTTTTTCCTTTTAATTTCTCAAATTGTGAGTAACATAAAATAATTTTATTTCTTTTTTTTTTTAAGGTGTTATTTGACAGAGACATCACAAGTAGGCAGAGAGGCAGACAGAGAGAGAGGGGGAAGCCGACTCCCCACTGAGCAGAGAGCCCGATGTGGGGCTGGATCCCAGGACCCTGAGATCATGACCTGAGCCAAAGGCAGATGCTTTAACCCACTGAGCCACCCAAAATAATTTTATTTCTAATGCAATAGAATGTGTAGAACCACTTCTGCCACTATTATTAGATGGTCATTTACTTGTGAAGGAGAAAAATCAACCAAAACAACCAAGTAAGGTTGAACGAGGGAAAAAGTTAAAAATTTAGATAAGAATAAATATAAATGAATTTAGAAAAATAATAGAAGTAAGAAGGAAATAGATTACAGATAAAGGAAAGGGGAATGAAAAGTGGGGAGTTCATTGCATAAGAATTGTGGTTAGAAGTAGTAGGCAGATGAGGAGAAGATGTGTATAAGAAAGTAGGTTTTGGAGGTGAGAAAATAGTGGGGCAAAATTGAGAGGAACCACACTCATGTTCAGCTTAAACACAAAGATGTGAAATAACTTCAGGCATAGGAAATCAAAGTTAGGTATGGGAGAGTAAGTCTTGTAAGACTTATGCAGACAATCGGAGAATCTAAGAGTTCCACAATTCAACAAGAGCAACATTTATACGTATATTTGGAAGAACTGATTTTAGAAAGACAGGTGGTTACTAATGTGTTTAAAATTGTCCTCTAGGGGCCATCAATAGTTAACGATAATGCTAACAAAAGGACTACAGAAACCTGCAGTTGACTATCAAATATCATCATTGCCTAAACTTCCAAAATAAAGTCCCACATTTCTTTTATATTTTAATGGAGGCACTCTACATGGATTATTAAATAATCAGCATAAAAACTGAGCTGGATTTATATAAGCAGTGAAAGTACTGTTCCTATTACGATAGTATACATTACAAAGTACAGTCTATCTTTGTAATGTAACATCTACATACATATGTAGCAGATGCAACTACATATGTAACATTATATAGACCGAATTGCCATTCTCATTTTCCCTGATTCTTAGAAGGACTGCAATTAGAATGTACTATATTTTTTTATACTGAATAAATATCTCTGGTATTCCCAGGTACATTTTATTAATATCTTTCTTATTAATTAATTATTTATCCTTCCATCCATCTTCCCAACATTTTTAAAGCATCAACTCTCTGCCAAGCATTATGATAAATACTGGTAAAACAAAAATTAACAGAATTGAGAAGGATTTCTTGTGATTAATTTACTTATGGGTGAACTGTGAAAGCACAGTTAAGAAATGTGCCCACTATGAGGTGCCTCAGTAGCTCAGTTGGTTCAGTGTTTGCCTTTGGCTCAGGTCATGATCTCAGGGTCCTGGGATTGAGTCCCGCATGTGGTTCCCTGCTCAGCAGGGAGTCTGCTTCTCCCTCTCCCTCTGCCTCTCCCCCCCCCCCCCGCTCGCTCATGGTCTCTTTCTCTCTCAAATAAATAAACCTTAAAAAAAAAAGTGTAACTACTGGAAAAAGTTTACTGGGAGTATGTACTCAAACCAGTTCACATTAAATTTTGTTTTTGTTAAGTAACTCCCTTTTGTTAGGGAGGTATTTTTAAGTTCCTTGGGGATATAGGCTGACGGTGCACGGGCATGAGATGTGAGGAGATTGTAAAATGTTCAGTTAAGTTGTCTAGTAAAAAGTAAATGGGCTTCTAGGGATGTATCAGATAAAAAATGAAAAAATAAAAGTGATAAATGGGAAGAAGAGAGGAAGGCTTGTGCCTATGTTGATTGATGAAGCCGAAGACCTTTCTTAAGAACTGGGAACTGAGTGCCATTTGAAAACTGTCTTCTGTAGAGTGCTGTCATGTAGTGTCTCCTATAGTTAGACCTGAGTCTCCAAACAATGATATTTCTTTTCAGCAGTATTATTTATGGTGCACGGTGGAGAATAAAGTAATGCCACCAGATTGGATTGGCACTAGACGACTGCACACAGATGGAATATGAGCATCCAGAAAAGGATAAAATCTATGGCAAGACATAAACAGAAACTAGCAATCAAAAGGGAATTATTGACAAATAATAAGAGGAAAGTTTGTGGCAGGATCCAAACCTGTCTTACCTGGAAACTCAAGCACTCCTTGCCAATCAGGCTGAAATAAACATGTTAATATGTCTTTTTTAATCCCATCTGCAGCAAACATTTTATAAAATCACATGGCAAATACCTAACTATCGTTTATCTCCCAATTATTCCCATTTTCCTTTCTTTCAGTCTCTTCAAGAGATATTTAGAAACAGTATCTCCTTTGAAAACTACGTGACACCGTGAACATTACACATCACAATGTATGTGACAGTTTTTCATGTTAAAATATATTTTCTAAGATTTTATTTATTTATTTTAGAGAACTAGAAAGAAAGTAAGGGAGAGAGAGAAGGAGGGTAGGGGGCAGAGTGAGAGGGACAAGCAGATTCCATGCTGAGCACAGCCCAGTGTGGGTCTGGATTCCATGACCCTGAGATCATGACCTGAGCTGAAATCAAGAGTCAGATGCTTAACCACCTGAGCCACCCAGGCACTCCTTCGTTAAATATTTTTAAAAGTTTATAGGAAAAAAAAAGTTTATCAAAGAAACTATTGGGATGGATGTATAGCATTATAAATATTCATCAAATTTACATTGATTAACGAGGCAGAACATGGATCATATTTTATAACAACTCTTTCCATTTATATTCTAGAAAATTTAGTAGGTATAACTTCCCATTGTTATATTTTCTGAGAGGCAATTTCAAAGACATAATTCATATTGTGTTTTGTTTTCCCACTTGTACACAAACATTGATAAGGAAGAATTCATTTTTCAGAATTATTGATCATATGGGACATGTTAATTTTTATTTGATAATAATTTTTAAAGTGGTAATAATTAGGAAAGGATTTTAGACCAGTTAATATGAATACTCATAACTTTTTTTTTCCGTGATGCTTGTCACTTAGACTGAATATATATATAGATAAGAGGCTGTCCAACAGTATATATTCATGAGTTGTTCAATGTACTACAGCTGTTCAACAAATGAGAATATTATGACATCAGAGAAAATGTAACATCAAAATTAATTAAAGTGAAATAGTAAAATTAAAATTGAGATTAAAATTAATATTCAATGTCAAGAATATTGAACAAGGTAAACATTTGAGTAGACAAGTATAATTAAATATACGCTAGAGCTATAATAGAAGGATTGCAGAAATGTACAGATGAAGTACCTATCTGGTGTAAATGAATGAAATAAGACTTTCTGGGAACAACGATAGTTAAGGTGAGACTTGAAGGAATGACAGAAATTATTCTGGCAAATGTTGAGAGTGAAAGTGGCTGAGGGACGCATAATCATTTAATTCAATCAGTTAAGCCTATTTGTTACATTACAGTAGCCCATTTGTCACAACTAATGAAATAATGCTGATACAGTGCTATTTAAAAGGTCCATATTTTATTCAGATTTTATAGTTATTATTGTTTTCTTTTCGGTTCCAAGATACTTCAGGATGCTGCATCATGTTTAGCATTCACGATTCCTTCCGCTCCTCTAGGCTGTGAGAGTTTCGCAAGCTTTTGGTGTTTTTGATGACCTTGATATTTTTGAGGAGAACTAAGCAGAAATTTTATAGAATATTTCTCATTTGGAATTTTTCTGATGTTTGCCTTATTATTATATGAGTGTTATGGTTCTGAAAGAGAAGACTGTGGAGGTTAAGTATCTATCTCCTTACAACATATTAAAGGGACATGTTTTCTGTCAACATGACTTGTTACTGTTGATGTTGACCATGATCGCATGGTAATGTGAAGTTACTTTTGTCAGATTTTTGCACTGTAAAGTTACTCTATTCAGACCTCCTTTTCATTCTGTACTCCTGGAAAGAAGTGCACAGCCTACACTTCCTTCAGGGCGAGGTTTCTACAGAAATTATTTAGCATTATTTTGTATAGAGGTTTATCTATTACCTCTTATTGTCTCTTATGTATGTGTTCAAGCATTTATTTGTATCAGTATGGATTCATGGACATTCATTTTATACTTTGGGTTATAATGTAGTAATACTTCATTGTGCTTCTCAAATTGTTCCAGCTTTGGCCACTGGAAACTTTTTCATTGGCTCTTGTGTTCCTTTGACAAATTTCCATCATTTTGTTTTCTTTTGTTTTTCCTAAGAACTGTCTTGTTTTCCACACTGCAAGATATTCTAGGCTTGTGTATATTCCATGCTCTAGTCCTAGAATGAGGCAGTTCTCTAAGGAAAGGTGGTTTCTTTTATTGGTGACTGGTATTAGAAACTAAGATTTGAATTTGCATTATGCAGTATTTTCAGATCATTTTCTTCACATAGCAATATGTATTTAACATCAATCACTGTTTTTGAATGGCTTAATACTTAATTTATTTTAATTCCAGAGTAGTATTCTGTTGAATAGAGGTGCCATAGTTCACGTATGAAGAACAAAATAACATAATAATAATAATAATAATAATAATAATAATTTTTTAAATATCCATAAAAAGGGCACCTGGATGGCTCAGTTGCTTAAGCATCTAACTTTGGCCCAGGTCATGATATAAGGGTCCTAGGATCAAGCCCTATGTCTGGCTCACTGCTGAGTGGGGAATCTGCTCTGTCTCTCCCTCTTCCCCTCCCCCTGCTCGTGCTCACTGCTCTCTCTTTCTCTCAAATAAATAATTAAAATCTTTAAAAAATTAGAGTATTCTTGCACTCTAAAAAATGTTAATTGTACTAGTAGAAGTATAGTAGTATCAGATGCATTTTAAATTTGCTTTTATATAACAAATTACTTGAAGCATCTTTACATCCTTATTTTGACATCTGAATATGTATTTTTGTGAGGTTTTAAACATATTGCTCATTTTCAAATTGTGTTATTTCCTAATTGTTGAGTTTTAGGAGTTCTTTGTATATTTAAGATTGAAGTCTTTTTGGATAAGTGTTTTGTAAATATTTTCTCCCAATCTGTTAATTTTTTTTCATTCTCTTAACAATGCCTTTTAATAATAGTAATAATAAGTAATTTTAATAAGTAATAAGCAATGCCTTTTAAAAATAGTAATTTATTACTATTTAATAATAGTAATAAGTAATAAGTAATTTTAATAGTAATAATAAGTTTTAAAAGATAAAACATCTTTTCCTTTCATAGATCATGCTTTTAATATCAAATCTAAAAAAAATCAGCAAAATCAAGGCCAAGATTCTGAGGGCTGTTGGGGTCTAAGATACTCTTTTTGAGGGACTTACGTACAGACTCACTTATTCTGGGACCCACAACAAAGGTAGCGATTTGATAGGTGACTGGACTATATGTGAGAGAGATTTATTTACTTATCTTAAACCATCTGCTAGAGGGACAGGGACTAGTTGTTGGGACTTCTTTTTTAAGGGATGGAGCCACTGGCAGGTGCCATTTTTAGCCTCTTCCTCACTAGCACAGGCAAGATAGAGGGCTCATTTCTACTCTCTGTAATTGGACCACCATGTTCTCTCTCTCTGGATGCACTCATCTTTCCCAGTTTTGTAGCAGTTATGTACCCTTACAACCTCACTTTGCTGAAATGTCCAAGAAAAACCATTGATTTTTAGTTTGTACAGCTTTTAATTTTTCTAAGAATGGGAGTGATGAAATCAAGCACTGTGCATGTTGGAAATCAAACTGAACCAGTGTAATTATGTTTTTCGCTCCACATCTCTGTATATGCCACTCTGTAGTGGTTTGGTTGGCCACTGTTAAGACAAAATGTAACCCTGGAATAAGTCATTATAGACTTTTTAGAAAGTGGTTGTCATTTGGGATTGTGGACTTTGAGATTGATACTGTTTGGTGATTATAGGTCTATATCATTAAGAGAGCTTTTAAAGTATATCAATATATATGTTCCACCCAAAGAAATTGAAATTTAGTAGGTTTGGGATGGGGTCCAAGCACGAGTGTTTTTTGATGTCTCTCCAGGTTATGGTAATATGCTACCCAGGGTTGAGAACTGCTGCCATCAAGGAATTTAAAAGATAGACAAAATTTATGATAAGGCTTTGAAGATTTCCCAGGAAGGAAGAAAAGAGAGATTTTGATATTCTCAATTTGAGAGTTGGAATATTTTAGCAGTGAAGGGTTTGAAGCTGTATAGTAGGGAAATAATATTTAGGTATGGCATTCAAGAATAAGTGAAGCTACTAATTATGTCACTCAGGGTAACTTTGTTGCTTATACCTCTTCTAAGGATTGTTGCTTCACTCACAACCCTTACTGTACTCCTTTTGGTAACAGAGAAGACTGGTTAACAGTTCAAAGGTTTAAAACTGACCCAAGGGGAAATATTCCATATGCATATGTAAAGTTACTCTCTGATAGGACTTCAATCAATTGTTCTCTCTCAGATTTGTAACAAGAACCATGTAGAAAAGGACTAGCCAAATAAAATGGTATATAAATACAATATATAATCTTTTAGAGACCATGACGTACTATTTAGCAATGAAGTTAGATAGGTGCAGATGATAGGAGTAGCCATTTTGAACTAGGTGATCTCTCATCCACAGATCTCTAGATTGAAGGACCTCTGATGAGGCCTGAGAGTCGACTGAATTCAGCATTAACTTGCAGCTGTAATTGCATGAATTGTATTTTCACTTAAATTTTCATTAAATTAAGATCATATGTCTGCGACATTTTATATTTATCCTGAAAAATAAGAAAGCCCTTACTTGAGTTAGTTGAAGGAGTCTCTATTTCTTACACTCAAATATGGCTGAATAAATTATTTAAGGAACCTTTAGTCAAATGGAGCATAGGGTTTGTAGTCACTTTAACCTGTGTTCAAATATCAGTCTTAGTACTAAGTCTCACATTTAATTAAAATAAATATTCAGGAACCCTTAAGGATAATTGTAAATCCATGCCCCCTACCCCCACTTTTTTGAGAATTGTTGCTGGAACTCTTAAAACTGGAGCCATATTTTGGGAACCCTCATCATATTTGTGTTATGGGCAGCAATATAAAATAAATGTGATGAAGATGATAACCAGGAAAAAACTGATTCTTTTTTTTAAATTTATTTATTTATTTGAGAGAGAGAGCACAAGTAGGCAGAGCAGCAGACAGAGAAGGAGAAGCAGGATCCCCACTGAGCCTAATGCGGGGCTCGATCCCAGAACTCTGGGATCATGACCTGAGCCGAAGGCAGAGGCTTTAACCCACTGAGCCACCGAGGAAAAAACTGATTCTTGAAGTAAATTTCATTAGATAAAGCTAGAAAGAATCACATTATTTCCTATTGATTTTAAGGTAGAGACTGGGAAGAGCCTTTTAATAAGGGTGTCTGCTGAGAGACGATATGAAGTCGACCATTCAAAGAACTGTTGAAAGAGCAAAGACGATTTGTAACCAACCATAACAAAGTGGTATCAGGGAGAATTAACCAAAGGAAAGAACTTTGTCAGAGAAGATAGGGTTTTATATATATGAGATAGTAAGAGTGATACTTTGGACATGGTTACAGTAACTAGGAAAATAGAAAGCTGCTTTCCAAATCAAGAGCTTCAGCATGTGAGTTTGAACATGTTCTTATTCCACATTAGGCAGCTGCAGACGTCCTCTTCTTTGAAGAAAGTCGAATCTCAGTTAAGTATAAGCACTGCAAGAAATTTGATTACTATGGAATGAAAGTTATAAATAATACAGAAATCTGGGAGCAGTGTTCCAAGTAGATTTCTTAATAACAAATATTTCAGTGGGTCCCAAGATGAGCCCAAATATTGCACAGAACGCTTGCCTAAGTGAGAGGTCTCAGTAAGTTCTTCAGATTATAAACATATGAAGCCATTTGGTTTCTGTAAGGAGGGAGTTATCTTGACTATTTGAGACATTTTGCTTTACCCCTTATTAGTTTTTAAGTGTGATTTAATTATCATATCATAATAGTCACCTTTAAATTATAGATTACTATAGTTTTAAGTGTTTTCACAGAATTGTACCATAGCCACCAATATCTAATTACTGAATATTTTTTATCACCCTAAAATAAATCTTATATCCATTAGCAAGTTATTCTCCTTTCCTCCTTTGTTCTAACCCCTGGCAACCACTAAACTGTTGGTCTCTATGGATTTGTCTGTTCCAGATATTTAAGTGGAATCATGCAATATTTACCCCTTTGCATCTGGCTTGTTCCAGGGTTCATACGTGTTGTATATATCAGCACAGCATTTCTTTCTCTGGCTGGATATTCTATTGTATAATACAGTATACATTATATCAGTTTCCTAAGACTGCTATACTTAAGTACTACAAACTGGATTTAAAACAAAGGAGATGTATTCTCTCACGGTTCTGTAGGTTAGATATATGAATTCAAGATATCAGCAAGGTCATGGTCCTTCTGAGACCCTGGGTAGACTTTTTCCTTGCCCTTTCCCCTAGCTTCTGTTATCTGTAGATCCTTGATTTCTTTTGGCTTACAGGGAAGGCTTACAGTCTTGGCCTCTGTCATCATATGGCCTTCTCCTTATGTTCCTCTATTTTTACAGTGTTTCTCTCTTCTTATAAGGACACATATTATATTGCATCAAGACATCATAATGGCCTCATAGTTACTTGGACAAATCTGCAAAGACCCTTTTTCAAAATAAGGTCACATTCACAGGTAATGGGTTAGGATTTCAGCATATATTTATGGGAACACAATTCAGCCTATATAGATATCCACATTTTGTTAATCTGTTCATCAGTTGATGAACACTTGGGTTGTTTAAACCCTTTAGCTATTACATATAATGCTGCTGTGAACATTCACATCCAAAGTTTTTGCATGGTCATATGTTTTAATGTGGTATATACCTAGTATATCTAACTTGAAGTAAAATTTTTGGGTCAATTATAGTAACAGTAATATGGTAACCATGTTATGCTATTGAGCAATTTCCAAACTCTTTTCCAAAGTGACTATAATTTTTTTACATTTCCACTAGTAACATACAAGGATTCCAATTTCTGCACATCTTCATGGACACTAGTTATTGTATTCTTGATCATAGCCATCAGTGGGTGTGAAATTGCATCTCATTCTTTTGATTTTCATTTCTCCAATCATATGATGTTGAGCATCTTTTCATGTGCTAATTGAACATTTTCCTTTAGAGAAATGTCTATTCAAACCATTCTCTCATTTTAAAATTGCATTTTCTTTTCTCATGCCTTATTTTACTCAACAGGTTGAGTGAGTTATTTTGTTGCTGAGCTCTTACTACAAAGCTTCACTAACACATGTGCCTCTTCATGTATATTTTTGAAATTATTAGTCAATCTACCTAATGGGTTGTATCTGTAATATGGGAAGAAAGAACTTTGGACAATATATATGTCTTTCCAAGCCCTTCCTTCCTATGTTAGTCATTCAGGGTAATAGATATGATCTCTAATGAGGTCTTTCATCACTCACACAGAAAAAGGAACATTTAGGTAATGGAACATTTTCATATTATACTCTAAGTGATCCCTTATTTTATGCTATATTTTCTCAGGATTCAACTCCATAAACCCATAGATCATAAGCAATCCTGAATTAGAGATCTACTAAGATAATTTCTTTTGCGTGGACTTTTTTTTTTTAAGATTTTATTTTATTTATTTGACAGAGAGAGAGAGATCACAAGTAGGGAGAAAGGCAGGCAGAGAGAGAGGGGGAAGCAGGCTCCCTGCTGAGCAGAGAGCCCAATGTGGGACTCGATCCCAGGACCCTGAGATCATGACCTGAGCCAAAGGCAGAGGCTTTAACCCACTGAGCCACCCCGGTGCCCCTGTATGGACTTTCTTTTAATTCCAATTTCATTAGTCTGTTTTCTACAACCTCCCATTACAAGCATGTTTGCAAGGTGATAAGACTGGGTCACCTCCTTCCTTTCTTTTTAAAGGAGTAGTATCCCTGTCCCCCACCCCAGAAAAATGGAAAATAGCTAGATCTCAAGTTAGCTCTCAAAGTTCCTTCCTTCTTAATGAATAGCAGTCATTGGTTCAACATTTGTTGGATGAGTGGACTCAAGCTTTCAGTCTCAAAATCAGGTGTGTGTGTCAGAATGTTGTAGCATAGATGTAGGTAGGTCTATTTCTTTTTCCACTTTCACAAGTTTGAGTACCCTACCTATTAAGTATGTTTCTTCTTCCCATTAAATATTTCCTGAAATGAGCTGATTAGGGTCTAAACTACTGTATCTCAAAGGGTATTCTCTAGAGCAGCTGAATCAGCCTCACCTGGACATTTGTTTGAAATGCAAAATCTCAGGGCGCCTGGGTGGCTCAGTGGGTTAAAGCCTCTGCCTTCAGCTCAGGTCATGATCCCAGGGTCCTGGGATCGAGTCCCACATCTGTCTCTCTGCTCAGCAGGGAGCCTGCTTCCCCCTCTCTCTCTGCCTGCCTCTCTGCCTACTTGTGATCTCTCTCTCTCTCTGTCAAATAAATAAATAAAATCCTAAAAAAAAAAAAGGAAGTGCAAAATCTCATACCCCAATTCCAGACCTACTGAATCAGAAACTCTGTGGTTTCACCCACTTATCTGTGTTTTACAAGCCTTCCATATGTTCTAATGAATGCTCTATTTGGAGAATCACTACCTTAGCCTGTGAAGCAACTATAGATAGTCTCATAATCAATATTATAATTAGTCCCAGGTACTAGTTTTAAATGGTTCCTTGAGCCTTTAGTAATTTTGAGGATAAAAGGCCTTCAGCTATTCTGTCTTTTGGAGATTTTAACACTTCCCTTAAAAAAAAAAAACACACTTCTTTTTGTTAAAAATAAATCTGTATTTTTGTATTTTATAAATATCAATTTAGTTGTTACCTTGATATTTTGTTAACTACCTTTCCTGAGAATATCTTTACCCAGTCTTAAGACTCAAAAAGAACATCCTTTATTTCAGTCCATTGCAACTAAAATCTACTCCTTAGTCATTACTTCTTTCAAATAAGGAATATAATGAGAATTACTATTGCGAGACTACTCCCATATTCTGCTTAAGTGTAGTCAATATGCCTGTGGTGATTTTATACCTATTCTTATCAATTTCTCTCTATTGCTATGGTTTCCAGCTGCTTCTAGGAAAGTGGGAAATGTTTCTTCTATCTGCACATTATTTTTAATTTGAAATCTGTGTTTTAAACCATCTTGTTAATATCCCATCTTTCAATGTTTAAATAAGTCAAGAGTGTATTGTCTATTTGATAAACTATTTCTTTTTTTATTTCTTTTTTCTTAAAACATAAAATTATAAAATGTTTTAAACTTTAATGCATCAGAAATTCAGTCCAGCATAAATTGAATTCACACTAATATTTTAAAATATCTAGAAGAATTTGGGGGTGATACATGAAGTTATGCATTTATTAGGGGCACCTGGGTAGCTCAGTTGCTTAAATGTCAGACTTGGTTTCCACTCAGGTCATGATCTCATAAATTGTGGGATAGAGACCCCCCCCCAAAAAAACTGGGCTCTGCACTCAACAGGGGTCTGCTTGAAGATTCTCTCCATCTGTCCCTCCCCCAACTCACATATATGCTTGCTTGCTGGCTCACTCTCTCTCACAAATAAATAAATCTTTTAAAAAAAGATATGTATTCCTTAGAGCCTACTGTATTTGGCTTACAGGAAAAGCAGAAACTTTACATATCATAATTCAATACTTATATAAAGAGAGATATACCAGGACAAAAGATTACTAGAGAGATTTAAATATTTTTATTAGTGCTTTTCATTAATTATATATGAAGAGCTTTATTATAAGGAATTGGTTTATATAGTTATGGAGGCTGAGAAGTTCCACAGTCTGCCCTCTGCCAACTGGAAACCCAGAGAGCACAATGGTATAGATTACAAGTCTAGGTGGGAATGTCTCAGAATGAAGAGCACAGGGGCAGCAGAAGATCCATGTCCCAGCTCAATAATCAAGCAAGGTGAATAAAGGGGTGAGTCCCTCCTTTGTCTGCTTTTCATTTTATTTAAGCACTTAATAGATTAGATGATACCCACTAATATTGGGGAGGACAATCCACTGAATCCACCAATTTACCTATCTCATCATGAAACCGCTATACTGACACCCCGAGGAATATATTTAATCTGGATAGCCATTGGCCAGTCAAGTTGACACATAAAATTAACCATCCCAACATTGCTGTATAAAAAGATTATGTATATGTAGCTGTATAAAGTAGGTATTTTTATTAACTCTAATGCATTTATTAAGGTAGCCATTCCTTATTTGTAAATATGATAAAAACATACACTTTACAAAGCAACAAAGATAGAAAAGAATACATTAAAGGTACTAATTAAAAATAATATCATGATATCGAATTTCAATTGCTCCTAACAGTTCACTTCCCTTAAAAAAAAAAAAAAGGTCTCCATTGGAAAACTGGTCTACATACTAATTTTAATCCAATAATAAAGTATTTTATTGTATAATTACATACTTTAGAAAAAAAATTTTTTGGTGTTCAAATCTGTTTTTTCCTCTTTACATTATAGAAAAACAAGTTCCCTTTTACAATAAACATTTAAATTCCATTTAATTGTTAAAAGTATCTTTTCAGTTAACATCACTTAAAATTAATGTCAAAGCTGAGAGATAAATTACTACTTCATACAAAGTTCAACAGATATATAAAATATCAGGTATAAAGTTTGATGTTGGCATTTTTGTTTTAAATTTATTTAAAAACCCATAAAACTTGTTTTAGCATTTCCATTAAGTTATTGTATTTATCCAACTGGAATAATAAATGTGAATGTCAATTAAACTCCTATTATGGAACTGTTTTTCTTATTTTTTTTTTTTTTACTCTCTTATACTTAGCATTACACTTATTTTTTTAAAGTCAGGTTCAATTTGTATTTTATGTTAGCATCATAGCAAAATCTACACAGATGCAAGATGTCCTTGATTTTTATAAAAGCAAAGATTAGTGCCTATTATATTCTTGTGCTTAGTCTGATTCTTTCCTGTGACAGCTTCACTCCCATTTAATGCTGTTTTTTTGAATCCAAATAAGATCTTTTCATTTGATTTAGCACTTTATCCTCTAAAGTCACTTTGCTTAATGGGTCTGGTTTTGACTTTTTAGTTATCTTATTCATAAATGTGCCACAATGTTCATCATTGTATGAGGCTTATGGTGCATCCCACCACAGATCACTGAAAATAAGGCATAGAGTCAGATAGCAGGCACCTTATTAGCACTTTTTTCCAGACCAATAATCATGTCACTATTTGAAATTTAGCAAATTGCTGTCATATCATCCACTTCCAGACCTTTTTTTAATGACCCTGTCAGATTATTTTGCTGCCGAATTGACACCAACCATGATAAAGTTGTGAATTTTGGAAGTACACAGCTTTTGGTTCACATTGTTGGAAAGAGTATTTCTCCATCACAGTGCAATAGAGTGCTGTGTTTCTTTATTGTAATTTTTATTTGAAGATAGGTGTCCCTTAGCGGGTTATCTTCTTTAGATAGCAGTCAAGCCTAAATAATATTGGGATGTGTAGTATGTTTTTGAAGGTTCACAAAATCATTTTTTAAAATTTTCACTCATATTTTTGACCCCAAGTGAGTATGTGTATCTATGTCTGAAATTTAATTCTGCTCAAGAAATTAAATTTACCTGGGGTAAATAATACATTATATGTTAATAAAAAAATTTAAAAAAAATTAAAAAGAGATATTACTATATATATAGTGAGTATAGTAAGGGACATAGTCTCTAAAGATGAAATTACTCTCATTAATGTTTGAAGATTATTAATAGATAAGAAAATTGGGATATTATTTTTTATATCACAAAATAAACTTTGAGTTCTCTTAGTTTTCAATTGTTTAGGTGGCAAATTTTTATAGACAAATATTCTTTCACATAAAAGCATGCCTATTATGTGTTTATTAGCTTTTTGAAAAGCAATACAAATTGTCTACAAAACTGATTATTCACCGCACTTCTGAAATTTCAACTCCATAGGGGAAATTTTTAATTCTTAAAATCTCTCTTTTCTTATGGAGCATACACAATGTACTTAAGCACCTAGAGTATTTATGTAACCTATAAAATCTATTTTTAATACTATTTATTTAATGTTTACTATGCAGCAGCATTGTTTTAAGCACTTTACATACATTACTGCTAATTTCTATAAAAATCAAATGAGGTAAATACTGTCATTTAAAAAGTAATGTAATAGTTGGGTACTTGCTCTGTGTCAGAAACTGAAACATTATCTTCTTAATTTTTATTAGCATATAATGTATTATTTGCCTCAGGGTACATGTCTGTGAATCATCAGGCTTACACATTTCACAGCATTTGCCATAGCACATACCCTCCCCAATGTCCATAACCCTACCCCCCCCCACCTCCCAGCAACCCTTAGTTTGTTTCGTGAGTTTAGGAGTCTCTTATGGTTTGTCTCCTTCCCCATCCCATCTTGTTTCATTTCTCTTCCCCATCCCCCATTACCCCCTGCCCTGCCTCTCAAATTCTTCATATCAGAGCGATCATGTGATAGTTGTCTTTCTCTGACTGACTTATTTCGCTTAGCATAATACCCTCTAGTTCCATCCACCTCATTGCAAATGGCAAGATTTCGTTTCTCTTGATGGCTGCATAGTATTTCA
>CM052797.1:77633896-77816022 GCA_028533885.1 Nasua narica
ATTTATCCTCCGATATCAGCTCGAGTGATCCCACTTTGCTTTTACCTCTCCACTGCTGTCTTCTGCTCTCGAAGAGATCCCGGGGTTAGAAATCTTTTTCCTCAGGGTGATTTCATGGGTGTTCAGCGTGTTCTGGTAGATTTCCAGCTCACTTTTGGGGACCGGTTGCTGCAGGATCTCTTACTTCTCCGCCATCTTGGATCACTACATTTGTGTCTTGAGGATAAATACCCAGTAGTGCGATTGCTGGGTCGTAGGGTAGCTCTATTTCAACATTTTGAGGAACCTCCATACAGTTTTCCAGAGTGGTTGTATGAAACATTATCTTTTAAAAATCATCACCTATAAGTGGAGTTCAAAATAGCTGGATGTTAACTGAGTTATGATGAAGTCAGTTTCCAAATTAAAATCACTGCCCGAATTCTCAAAATACTTCTTCTTGATACATCTTTAATGACCTGATGTTGGATTCCTACTAAATTTAAAAAAAAAGGCACTTCAATTTGATAATAAACATGGAGGATATTTGGCAAGTTTCCTCGGTTATAACTGCTTGTTAATTAATATCACACTTGGATATCAGTACTCATCCCACTGAACCTGTAGATCGTATCCTTCAGATTGGACTTTCTAAACTTGCAGAACCCACCCAGCACAGGGCTTCCTGATTCTTTTCCCCAAGTTGTTCTTTGCCTAGAGACTAAGAAGAGTGATCACTTCTATTATTAGTAACTTGGACAGTAGGAAAATATAAAAGTTTCCAAAATTAAAGGCCTTTGTGATTGTGCTCTGTAAATCAGATTATTAAAACATTTTCTGATGAGGTCCCTAGAATTACTTGCTTATCCCCATTATCTGTTTCATTGACAACAGTTGACAACTATTATCAATCTGAACAATGCCGAATAACTTAAACAAAATCCAAATTTTATGGATCGTACTGGTAAAAACTTCAGGGTGAAACAAAAGGGGTCCTGTCCATCATGGTGAAATTCTAGAGAAGCTGTATCCTCTGGGTTGGCAATGATGGAGAACTCAAATCTGTCATAGGGAAGAATCCATGGGACTGCTTTAGAGACCGTCTAAGGGACACCTCAGCCTGTCAGCATTTTCTAACTGCTCCCCATATTTACAGAGAGACTAATGATGAATCTGTCACTCTAGGTTTAAAAGAGAGTTGATTTTATAACCAAATTTTATATTAATGTGCCATCTTTTTAAAATAAATATGCAATTAAAATTAAACAAGCTTAATTTGCTTTAGCCAGACAGTATTAGCTTGGGGAGATCAATATTAGTGTGGTAGGGCTATCATAACTAAATGCCACTGGTAGCTTAAACAACAGAAATTTATTTTCCCACAGTTCTGAATGCTAGAAGTCTAAGATCAAGATGTAGGAAGGTTTGGTTTCTCCAGAGGCTTCTCTCCTTGCCTGGCAGACAGATACCTTTTCACCATGTCCTCACATGGTCTTTTCTTTGTATACATGCATCCCTGCTGTCTCTCACAGAGAGACACTGTGTGTCCACATTGTTACTGCTTGTAAGGACTTTACTCTGGTTAGATTGAAGCTCATTCTAACAGCCTCCTTCTAATTTAATCACTTTATTAAAAATCCTATCTCCAAATAGTCTGATGTAACCAGGGTTAGGTCTTCAACATGTGAAGGGGGACAGAATTTGGAGGACACATAATTCAGCCCATAATAGGACTCACATGTAATATAAACAGTAACAGATGAATCACCTAATCACAATGCAGGGGATGAGGAATAAAATCACTAACAGTTTGGAAAAAAGTAACAATGGAGATGATATTTTGATTTTATACTCTAAGCTAAAGATATAAAGTACTGTATACAAATACTGAACTCTAGTTTGAAATTTGTCCTTGTATAGAGGTATGTGTTGGAAATTCCAAAATTATTTGATGTACTTTCAAAGATTGAGCAAATAAGTAAACATACTGAGAGTAATGAGAGACAAGTTTTTCATCCTCAGAGAGAGCAGTTACTAAGTACCCAAGAAGGCTAGAATAAATAAGGAAGAGTTGGATTGTAATTTAAAATACAGTTTAAACTTGGGGAGAGAGAGATTTGCATAGAGATAGATACAGCTGCACTTGTATTTGTAAATGTATGTGTTTCTTAACTCTAGCATTGTTACCTCATTTTTTTAAGATTTTTATTTATTCATTTTAGAGGGTTAGAAGGAGAGCAGAGGGAGGGTCAGAGGAAAAGGGAAAGAGAGAATCTCAAGCGGACTCCACAATCAACATGGAGCCTGATGTGGGGCTCAGTTGCACAACCCTGAGATCATGACCTGAGATGAAATCAAGAGTTGGTTGCTTAACCAGCTGATCACCTGGGCACCCCATTCATCATTACCTTTGTGTCTTGAAGATAAGAATTCCATGTTTTTGAAAGTAGAGGAAGTCTATTCACCATTGAAGAAAGAGGATGGGTAAAAACTGAACAAGAAAGTGGTTAGCCTAAGAGAAATTAGTGTAGGGTTATAATAAGTATATACCTGGAAATTTACCTTGAACCAGATCTTGGAAGTCATAAACAACAATCTAATAGGTTTGAAGTCTCTCTGGTATAGCCAGAAACTCTCTGGTTTATAACCAGAAAAATAATATTTGTAAATAAAAAACAATAAATGAAAAGCTGCCTTAATTTTCAAAATGGATTTTATTGTGAAAAATAACATCAAAGATCCAGTGCAATTTCAAAAGCAAGGAAAATATATTGATTACAAAGTTGTATCTGCTAATTGTTATTGATTAAGAGGGAATATAAATCTCACTTTTAAAACATAAGGATGCCAGTGATAAAACTTCTTTTCAATTGGTAAATCCTTTCAATGCAAAACATTGGCCAAAGTTAAATTTCAATACATTTGGAAACTAGACGCAAATGCCACTCCTCTTTTTCTTTAGGTCACATCCATATTTTTTTTTTAAAAGATTTTATTTATTTATTGGAGAGAGAGAGAGCGTGCACGAGAGCATGAGAGGGGAGAAGGTCAGAGGGAGAAGCAGACTCCCCGTGGAGCTGGGAGCCCGATGCGGGACTCGATCCCAGGACTCCGGGATCATGACCTGAGCCAAAGGCAGTCGCTTAACCAACTGAGCCACCCAGGTGCCCTCACATCCATATTCTAAGGAGGTTATACAGTGCCAAATTTTCTAAGACACCGATAGGATTAGGCATCTGTAGTTTAGTTTTTGGCACACCAACCTTAATTCAATATTGTTCTTCCTGCGTATGATACTTCAGACCAAAGCAAGTTCGTCCCCAACTTATTAGGAAAATCTGTAATACAGATTAGAACACAAAGCATTAAGAACCCTCTGGACACAAATGAGTTCACTATCACAGCAAATCCACTATCAGTAAGTGATCAAATAGGCCACAGCTCTACCAGTTCTCAGAATTCTCTTCTTTTCTAATTTTCTGTTAAGTGTTGTTGTGTGTGAATTACTAACCATTTTTGACAGGCTGGGTTGGTGTGGCCATTTACTTAGGAAGAGAGTAGATTAGGTGATCCTGAAGGACTAGTAGCTGAATCAGGAAGAAATCACTTAATAAAAAATGAACTCCTGAGTCTAATAGGGTAGACTTCTAGAAAAAAATTGTCTAAGAGTCAATAGCCAAAATTTGAGGGGAAAAAAAGATAAGTCGCAGATCTTTGAGGGACTAAAATAAGTACAGAACTACAGGGAGAGAGTCAATGGTTCTGTTCTAAAAGAATGAGAAGTTGTGTAATCTAGACAAAGAGAAGATAAGGTGTATCAGAGAAGTATTTGGAGGTAACTTTACAGCCTGACATGAGTGTAGTAGATTGATCTCTTTCATCATTTTTATCCCAGCTGACAGTTCTGTGATGCTACCACATCCATGTGTTTTTTCTACTTGTCATAACCCTTCGATATAAAGGCCCATTTGTTTATGTAATTGTTATGGAAATTCAGGTTAGAAACATTTTTCATTTCACTTTGTTAATATGCGTGAATCTGAAAATAGCTGTTGTTTCACTGATGGTGATAATGTGAACTGGCATTAATCAATAGAGGTTGTGGCTCTTATGTCCGGGTGCTAAGCAGTTTGACATTTGTGAGTTATCTGGCATGAAGCAATTATTTTCTCAGAGGCTCTTATTATTGCTGATCAAGTATGAACTCTGCCCAAGGTAAACACACCCTAGTGTTGTTTATTTCTTCCAGCTAATGTTCTGGCTGTTAACATAATGAGAAACAACACGAGTATATTCAATTATTTACAACTTTGTTACTGATTTTTTTTTTCACTTTTTAGAATTTTTTAACCATCTTTAGTTTTCTTAAATGCTTACTAATAGAAATTTTATTCCTCTATATGAGCTGCAATACCCAGCATGTATTCACATCTCACTTAAGAATACCTAACAAATACCAGTATCTACAAAAAGTGATTCACTAAGAATCACTAAGAAGCCTCCTTATTTTTCCCCCCTTAGCACTTTTCTTAGCTTTTACATTGTGTATGTTCATAGAAATGTATCTAATACCTAAGCTTTATGGTACGTGCACCAGAGAGGTTTTGTCTCATTCTTGTTTTGAAAATATATGTTATTAAATAAGTTGATGGTTCAACTGAAACAGAGTTTTTCGTGCTCTAAGCCTCTTGAAATGAGCCATCATCATTTTTGAAAGTTGAAACATTCACAACTTTTGAAATAAGACTTGGTAAGAGACATAGTGATATGCTAAAAGTTAAGGCAGCTTCCAATAGGGCCAAATTGATGCCAAGAGAGTTTCTTATGCACAAGGAGAATCTGACTTGATTTCATATTTAAGGTCAATAGATGAAGCTATAAGGGAATTTGAGAAAGAAAACAGAAACAAACAAACAAAAAAGAATAAGAAAAGATTACATAGGTTGGCAAAGTCATGCTTCCTGATCCTTTGGTGTTGAAATTGGGAACTAGTGACATGTAGGCAGAGAACTGCTGACAGAGTGACAATCCTTCATCATTAATACAAAGGTTAAATAAAGATTAAGCTCAGAGCAGCAACAAGAGCCCTGGAGACTTTGGGTAGGCAAGATGCCCAGATGTTCTTCCTGTCGTTTCAGCCTGGCATATGAGCAGAGGTGAGGAAGGTCAAGTGAGTAGATGGCTGATTGTAGAGAAGATGATGGCACGGCCATCAGTTATTCTTGTAAAGTCTGAGAATAGAACAGCTACTGCCAGGTAGTTAATTAATGACTTTTTCTACATACTTAAAGTCGTCTTAAATTTTATTCTTAGACTCATGTGATCACAATAGTTCTCCTTTATTCACCCTAACCATATGTAATAATTTCAGTTATATTCAGTTATATTCAGACCAAAACACTGCAGTTAAAAAAATAACCTAGATAAAAAGTTTATTTCATGATTTCAATGGTATATGTAATCTGACAGTATGGGTGCTATTATATTTAATTAATGCAACCTAAGAATATAACGAATAGTAAATATCCAGAAGACTGAATGGTCTTCTTTGATCAATAAAGCATTTTTTTGCTAAAATTTTTCCTTATGAACAGTTTTTTTTGGTAACAGTTTTTATTTTTCTACATAAGAGATTTTGTATAAAGATTAATAACCCAGATAGGTCTGCTTTCTGGCCTTGTTCTACTCTCTAATGATTTTACATTCAGTACTGATCAGGAAAGAGTCATAGTAGAATAGGAAGTAGTACGGGTGCTTTATTATAAACTTGTGCATTATTAGTTTTTGTTTTTTCCTGTTCAAATCACCCTCAGAAGTAACTATAAACCTGATTGAAAACCAAATGGGTAATTAGTACTATGCTGTTTTTGGTTTTTAGTCTCCAAATTCATGAGCAGTTTCTTCAAAATTTCATCTTAGTCTCCAGAAAAAAAAAAAAAAAAAGCAAAAACACTTCCAAATCCAACATTGTTTGAAGAGTTTCTGGAATTTTACCAAAAAAAAAAAAAAAAAAAAAAACCCAAAAAACAAAAACAAAACAAAACAAAAAAACTCTCAAAATTATTATGGGCTATAGCTATAGATACTAGCTATTGTTTCTTCAATTATACGTTTTTATAAATGATCATTCCCTACCCATAGTTGCTCCTAAGAAGTGGGCCTGGGTGACAGTATTTCAACAGGTGATCTTGACTTTTTGCCTACACTCTACATAGCCAGATATGGTTACCAAACATGTTGACTTAGTCAAATGCTCTTTAGTGAGAACATGAATTTGGGTCACCTAAAAAAAAAGTTAGATAGCAGCAAGGAACTCAGTCAAAATCCATGTGTCATTGAGGTGATGAATGGAGCTGTGGTAATTTAAAACTATGCACAAGCTGAGGTTAGATTGTAGTGGAAAGTAAGAGCCGGTCCATGCGCTATAGAAGAGCAAATGTGCAGAGATGCTGATGTCATGGCTTCAGTATTCCTTGGGCTCCTTCCAAATACTTTCACCTAACTACAAACTTCCTGGACATTTCTCAAATTTCCAGGCTTCTGAGGTTACTCTTTCCCTCAGCAGTATTATGTACTACTCCAGTGGGTCCAATAATGACTTGCTATCTCATGTGATGGGGAAAACTGAAAATTTCAGTGATTTCAAGATCTTGGAGGGATTACATTTTTCTTCTGTGCTTTTGCTCCATTTATGCTGAGTTTTATATTTCATCTAACTTCGGGATCTTTCTGCCTGTTTGTTGTTTTTTTGTCATTGTTTTTTTTTTTTTTAAACACATGTTGCTACAAGCATGAAATAAAGCTGCTGTTTCTTCAATTTAGCCAAAGTAATCTAACAAAGGCAGTATTTTTCAACATCAGTTGTTGATATTTGGAGGAAATATTTAGAGTTACAGCATAAACTAGTGCAGGCTACATCTTACAACGAAATATTAACCTGGTTCTAAAACACACAACCAAACAGACAGATAAATCCAATGGTCATTTACCTCAGAGTAATTTTTACTGTTGGGTTCTTTAACAATCATACCACACATCTAAACTTACCACCAAAACTATAAGCCCTTTTTCCACTAAGACCACAAGGTTCTTCTCATTAATTTTCCCTAGTCTACAGTCTCTCATTGTCTAGCCTACTCCCAGAAATCTTTTTTTTTTTTAATATTTTCTCAATTTATTTGACAGAGACTGAGAACAATTAGGGGGAGCAGCAGAGGGAGAGGAAGAAGCAGGTTCCCTGCTGAGCAGGGAGCCTGACTCAGGGCTGGATCCCTGGACCCCAGACCATGACCAGAGCTGAAGGCAGACATAACTGAGCCACTCAGGCACCCCAGTAGCAGAAATCTTAAAATCTCCCCCATTTTATTTAGAGAATAAGAAATTTGAATAAAATGTAGTGTAACTGAGATGTACCTGTATTGATATGTCGATCAGAGCAATTTCTTCAGTACCTATTATCATTTTTTTGACTCTAATGCCTCCAGAGTTTTAATCTCTTTGCTGTGAGTGCTGTGAGTCCCAAATCCCCTTACAAAGATTTTTCCAGGAAGCTGCAAGGAAAATAGAATTATAACTTAAGGTAGTCAGTATTGAAACCTTAGAATTCTTAATGAAGAGAGATAAATGTAGTGCTTGCTGGAGTTACAAAAATAATAATCTGGGGGAATACATCTCTCCATGATCTATCTATCCAGATGGGTAGCAACATAATAATAGAAATGTACATACATTTTCCATTATAGATATTTAGAACAAATAAAATTGGATATTTGAGGATATTTCCACAAATACCTATATAGTTAAGCAAGAGACAGTGGTTTGTAATCAGGTTCTGTACACTATTATCTGTGAGAATGAGTATTGACAGAAACCTATCCATATTAGTTTGGTTGATCTCTCCCTGACTTTGTTACTTTTATATGTTACTTATTTCAGGTTAGGTTACATTATTTTGTTTGTATCCAAAATGAATGAATCTCTCAATTGTAATCATAAGTAGATCTCGAATAGTTCTCTAATAATTACTTCATAATTATATGTGTTAGAAATTCTAGAATAATTATGCTTAAAACTAGCAGGATACTTCATGGAGCACATATCTTAAAATTGCTGGCCTTACACAGAAGTAAGGGTCTGATTTTTCAGATTAAATTGGTATACTTCAGCTTTTAAAAACATGAGATTTTTCTAATGCCATCACTCTGCATGGCTACCAGTATTTTATTTTGAAAACTTTATTTGAAGTGACACATTTTATGCACAAATAGTGACACTTCATTGTCAAAGAAACAAAGTAGCTTTAGCTACTTTGTCCAACCCTAAATGACACGGAGCCATACATTATCATTGAGTTGAAATCCTTTGAGTCAGTCTTGGTGATGTCAAGAACCATGTTCATGGCATCTTGAGGCAGAGGATAGTTCCTTTTCTCCTTTTTTTCTTTTAAGATTTTATTTATTTGACAGAAAGAGCACAAGCAGAGGGAGCACCAGGCAGAGGGAGAGGGAGAACCAGGCTCCTGCTGAGCATGGAGCCCAATGCTGGGCTCAGTCCCGGACCCTGGGATCATGACCTGAGCAGAAGGCAGCTGTTTAACCAACTGAGCCACCCAGGTGCCTTTTTTTTTTTTTTAACTTAGCTTGTACTTGGCAATACGTGGCACCTAAAGCTGTAGGCAAGAATATTGAACTTGGCAGAATATACCAATAAAAAAAAAATGTGAACTCAAGTGAAAACCTGTTTTCAAAATTAACAATAATTGCTGACAATAATGCCACTTTTTGTTTTCAGACCAACAACTTGTTCTTTGTTTTTTCTGATGCACATGTATTTTGTAGCTTTAGTTAATGATTTTTATTTTGCTCCCAACTTCTCAGAATAAACACTTAAATCATCATAGTAAGTGTCTAGCATGGATCTTTTAAATACAGAGATGATATTAAAGCCTCATTTTTAAGGTTGTGCTTTTCATATAAAAAAGGGGAAGGGCAGAGGGAGAGGGAGAGACAATCTTCAGTAGATTCCCATGTAAGGTCAGAGCCCCACACAGGGCTTGATCTCATGACCCTCAGATCATGAACTGAAACCAAGAGTTGGATGCTGAATTGATTGTGCCACCTTAATATCCCGTATTTTGAATATTCCCCAGGTTTCTTATTTTTCTCTTTACCCCCAATTCACTGAACTCACTTAGTTAAAGGTCTTTTTATCAGAATGTATTTGACTCTATAGACATTTCCAAAACAAATTTCCCAAATCACATATTTATAATTCCTCCCATTAAACAAGAAAACATATACTTAATAGGCCTATAAATAAAAAATTTAGATATAATTTTAAGACAATGAAGGATTCCAAATATAGTTAATGGTGGGCATTGTAGAATGACTTTAGTATTAATAAATATAAATTTTTATATCTAAATATCTGAAAAGTAAAGAGAAAATTGTGGAATTATCAATTATTTGAATGAGTGTCATATGAAACTTAGTAGCCATAGAACACAGATGATTTCACTCAGGTGGCAAAGTGTTGCTTCCTTTCTAACTGGTCAAGAGTACCACTAAGGGATGTATTATGATTGTCATGGAGTTTTCCTTAAAAAACAATGACTGGTAGCTGGTATCATACTCTCTGCAAGTTACTGAGTAGAAATGTAAGGCCAATATTATTTCATGCATGTTTCACTTAATTAATGGATTCCAGCTGATGAAAATGTCATTTTCCAAATTAAATCCTGTCATTCCCCTCCCCTTTTTCTTTTAATATATGTTCAAGACATCATTACATTCCATACGCTATTTTCATTGATTTGAACATTTATTCCAGTGATAACCCTTTTTGCCCACAGGTATGCTTAGATCTGTTGTAAATAATTTTGTGACACATAGCTAAGTTAATAGCATTCCCTTTATATTTTGAGTTTATTTAAAGAAATATGTCCCTTGATAATATGCAAATCAATTTACTCAAAATGATGTTCGCTTTAGTGATGTCTTCTCTAGCTAAAACTTCATGGAAATGTCTAAGATTTGTATTTTCCCCAAAATTATAGTCATATTGATTCAACTGTCCATGTGCATATACTCATTTCATGATTAATGCTTTTTCAACTTTACTAAAGTTTCATCTGTTACCTGGGAGTAATTTTTATACTTGGTAGGTCCCTTCATAATTTTTATTATTTGAAAATAATAGCACATGCTATGCTTATTGAAGCCATCATTACGTGAAATAGCTCTAGGTACATTAAGGGTATTCTATCTTCAAAGTATATCATACTATTATCTGCGTAAGAACCAATATTTTCTTAGCATCCTTTAGTCCTCTTTTTTTTTTCTTCCTTATTTGAACTATTTGCCAAAGAATATCACCATTTTTATCAATTTGCAAGAAGTTCTATTCAGTGATAACAGGTAAAGAATAACAAAACTATGTTGAGATATGAATGTTGGGCCCGGTTTATTTACAAGAAGAATATTGAGGCCCATTTTCCAACCACACATTCTTGCTGTGTGTTTTTGGCTTGGCAACTGAACATAAGTTTTAAAAAGTTATATCATGTATCTATACTTTTTCCTTGAATAATTTAAATGAATATAAGACATGCCATATTGTAGTATTTGCTTACTGTCCGATTTCTAATTCTATATGTGAACATACACACAGAAAGTAGAAAATCAAACCTTAAGACTCAAGTTCCTTATTCATAATTTATTGCAACAAAATGAATTTCTCAATTTCATTTTGCAAAATGAAGCTGCTTCGGAGATTCATAATTTTTTTAGGAGCTTTATGGATATCCGTCATTCTTGCTTTAAATATTAAGTATTTTTTAACCATTGTGATCAGTTATTCATTAATTTCTGTTAATTTTTACTCTAAAATGATAATAAAAATCATCTCTATTTTTATTGTGATCTTTATAACCCAATTTGTTATTAAATTTTACCCAGTTTGATTTTTGGGAAAGCTATGTTTCTAAGATTCTTATTGTATTGAAATCGAGTTTTCAAATAGACGTTTAATGTATGTTTTGCAATAGAATAAGCAAGATTTAAGTCTGTTTTCCCTGCATGTGAGAGTGATGAAATTTCTTTTGAACTTCACATATCAAAAGTATGAGATATTTTAAAATATTTTTACTGTTGTCTCTTAATTTAAAACGGATGGGGTGCCTGGGTGGCTCAGTGGGTTAAAGCCTCTGCCTTACGCTCAGGTCATGATCTCAGGGTCCTGGTATTGAGCCCTGCATTAGGCTCTCTGCTCAGTGGGAAGCCTGCTTCCCCCTCCCTCTCTGCCTGCTTGTGATCTCTCTCTCTCTCTGTCAAATAAATAAATAAAATCTTAAAAAAAAAAAAGGATGATCTGAAGTAATACTTTTTTATAAGCAGTTTGGAATAAAAGTCTGAAAGAATTCCGGCACAGTTTTTTTTGTTGTTGTTGTTTTGTTTTGTTTCTTTTAAGGCTCCCCAATGGTTTTTGCAGAATGATCTTGTAATTGGGCAAATGTCAGTGAGGTAGGAAAGTGATGCAAACTTTAAATCTACAAAGTGGATATGAGTTCACATGCATATCAAACTGTAGCATTAATTTGATTCTCAAGGCCTATTACAGAATCACCTATGTTTTATTTTTCAATAATCGTAACAAGCCTAATTGGCTCAAAAAGTCTTCCCATGGAGAGAAAGGTAAGATCTGAAACAAATCAACATGAAAGTCTTTTTTTTTCTTTTTTACCAAGAACTATGCACTCCTTAGAATGCATGAAACTCAATATATCAAGTTGAATATAAAAGAAAATATTGGACTCTCTAATGAGATAACTTCTTAGACCACTTGAATACTGGTTCAGTTACAAAAAAGAAAGAGGGAAAAAAATCTTCCCTAAATGCCCCCAATTTTTTTCTTTTGTTATAAAGCAGGCTCCCCAATCTATGCTTGACAGCAAATCTTCCATCAAGAGCCTGTTTTTAGGCTCTTTACTACTACTTCTTCCAAAATAGTCTTAAATCTTCAACATTTCATATAAATAACAAAGACCTTTTCCACTAAATATAGTATAAAGTTTTCAATATTGAAATTTCTATTGCATTCTGAATCTATTCCTATTAAAATGACCTTTCTCCAATAGTGCTCTTCTGTTTGATGCTTAGAAAGGCTGAAGTTTCTCTTTAGAGAATAATATCTGATCCATGAAAATGTTAACTACGATAGGAATTAGAGTAATAATGTATAGTCAGTTTAAATTCCTTGGCAGGGAAATTCATAGTTGAAAGTTTAAAATATTTAAGTAAATGTTGTAATTTTTTATAAATAATTTACCTATCACTAAAATAAAATGCAAAATAAAACTAAAATATACATAATTTTTGCTAAATATGTTATAATTAGAGAGGTAATTTACTGTTAGTCACCTTGAGATGACTCTGTAGGGTACTGATGTTGGCTTGGTTCCCTCACATGTCTGAATGACCACACCTATGTTCCTTTTCTGAAAGTACTTTATCTTTCCTTTAAAAAGAACATGGAATATGATCTGAATATATTATGAACACTGTGTTTATATGTATTTATATTATTAAATCATTGAAGCCTTGTTTCAAGTTCTGTCTTCAGGGTTTGTTTATACATCCTTTGAGAGTATAATCCTTAAGGCCAAAGTTAGGTTTTAGCCAAAAGAAATGAAATCCTATGTCCAGGAGTGCCTGGGTGGCTCAGTTGGTTAAGTGTTTAACTTCTGCTCAGGTCATGATCCCAGGGTCCTGGGATTGAGCCCTGTAATGGGCACCCTGTTCAGTGGAAAGTCTGCTTCCCTCTTCCTCCCCCGCTGCTTATGCTCACTCTCCCTCTCTCTTTCTCAAGTAAATAAATATAATCTTAAAAATATGTCCATATAAAGACATGCACACAAATTTTGGCAACTTTATTTGGAATAGCCTAACACTGGAATAACCCGAAATCTTTATCAAAAAATGAAAGATACAGCGCAAATCAAACCTATAGAGGTCCATGGGTATCATGTTAGCATTATCACCTACCTTATTTTCTTCATAGTATTTATCACTCTCTGAAATTAACTTATTCTGTAATTTTTAAAAAATTATTTTGTAATGTTTTTAGTTCCCTGAGAGGATATTTGCTTCTTAGAATTTATACCTTGTTGCATTTTTATTAAGTACTCTGAACAGTACTTGGCACATAATAGTTTTGCAAAAGTTATTTTTGAGTGCATGTACAAATGCTTTACAGCTATAATTTTGTTTGATGATTAGTTTCTTGTTTTTCTTATAATGGAGTAGAATTGTGTTTCTAAGCCGCGACATTTCCTGGAAAGGATATTTTCTCAAAAGTAACACCATATTTTCAAGTGAGTTAAATTAATCTTAGGGTAAATTCAGTGCCTTAACAAAGCTTCATTACTAGATTTGCTGAAGTTGGCTTTTCTAAGTATTACCTTCATTAATATTTTCCTCTCATTTTTCCCTCATTACTATATTAGTAACTGCCAAAAGCTGAGGTTTTCAAGAAAACACGGTGCTGTTAAAGACTGAATATGTAATGAAGAAAGTATAAAAAATTTCACAAATTACATGGCAACAAATCTGTTTCTTGACAAGAAGTAGTTACAGCTTAAACATGCTTTTGAGCACTATGTAAAAATCACGGCACTTGTAAATATAATCACATTTGCATTGGTAACAGAAATGTACTTTGTAACTATCTTTACATGAAATTTTGGAAATTATCAATACTAATTTTTATCATGTCATTTGACAATATTTTGAGTTCAAAGAAAATATGAAAGATGTTATAGTGTAGATTTAAACACTAGGCATAAGGTCAGTAGATCCATTTCATCATTTTTTTATTATGTTTTGTTAGTCACTATACAGTACATCATTAGTTTTTGATGTAATGTTCCATGATTCATTGATTGTGTACAACACCCGGTGCTCCATCCAATCAATGCCCGCCTTAATACCCATCACCAGGCTCACCCATCCTACCAGCCCCCTCCCTTCTAAAACTTCCTGTTTATTTCCCAGAGTCTCTAGTCTCTCATGGTTCATCTCCCACCCCGATTTCTCCCCCTTCTTTTTTCTTTACTCCTAATGTCCTTCATGCTATTCTTTATGTTCCAGAAGTAAGTGAAACCAGATGATAATTGACTTTCTCTGTTTGACTTACTTCACCTAGCAAAAGTGAATGATTTCACTGATGCAGAAGTTGGGTATTCATCCTTTCTGATGGCTGAGTAATATTCCACTGTGTACATTTCATCATTTTCTTGGGATGATCCATCATTAGTTAAACCCACTGCAGTATACAAAGTTTTATTTTGTAATTTTAATTTTCTGTCAGTAGTAACTATAAACCTGTAAACTTTATAATAGAGACTAATAATGCATTTTTTTAATTTCTTTAAGTATGAAGGAAATATGCCCTAACAGCATTTATGCTAATATCCATTTTCACATTGTCTTTATACTTCTTCATGACTGAGTCTCACTTGATCTTAGCCGAAAGGCCAAGAAGCAATTCATGAATGATTCTCAAAAGGATATAGTTTTGATCTCTTTAGTACCACCTTAGATAAAAACTTTATATTTTATGTGAGTTTAAAATAAGGTATTTTAGTAATTCTTTAATATTTGCTATAAAAGTACCCAGATTTTCACAGGATAAAATAAAATAATTGAAAGGCGGTACTGTTTTATATTTTGTTTCATAATCTCTTAATTTGTGTCCATTCCTCTTTTAGAATTTGATTATATCATTGTTACTTGCTTAGAGTTAAATCCAATAAATTCTTAGAAAACTACTCTATAATAGATTTTTTTCCTGTTTCCTAGTAGACTGAGTGATCTCCTTTTTTAATAAACACAATGTCGTGGTCTCATAGAATAATGGGCAAGTAAGAAAACATAATGATGAAGTACTTCTTACAACGTTTTACTGAAGATTAAAAAATTATCACCACTACAGAAATTTAGCTTAAAAATCCATTTATTTTTATAGTTCTTAATGAGTTAGATAGAATTATTATCAACCTAAATGATGTGTCTTCTCAAAAATCAGTCTTACAGTATAGTTAATTTTGAACGTATATAATCATTCACAGTTAAAAAAAACCCCTTGTACAATTATTCTACAATCTATGGAAGATATTTTCCTCTACCATAAATCAATTCCTCTTTCCTATAAGTCTATTCTCTGGACATTATTTTTACAATTTTGTATGAACTGAATTCCCTAATGTATGCTTAGTTTTAAGCTTTCAAAATACATTTTAGGAATTCAAGAATAGCTTTGTTTCTCAAATGTGAGTTAGGATCACCTCAGGGGCTTTTGAAAACACTAATTCTGAGGCACTTTCCCAGACCAATTAAATCAAAATCTGGAAGGGTGTCTCAGGCATTAGCAGTTTTTACATTCTTCAGGTGATTAGAATGAGATACCAGGCTTGAGAATTACTGACACTGAATAATTATCAAATATTAACTTGTTTTGGGGAAGTATAGGTGTCTTGATAAAAATGCAAACTTTGGTTCAGTAGATTAGGGTTGGTTGGTCCATGAACAATATGTCGCAAGGAAATAGAACAGAGATGGTTGCTAGGCAAGAAAAGGGTAGCTCCTGATCTTTATTTAATCAGGAAAAAACAAAGAAAAAGGCAGAAGGAACCAAGTGAAGGGAAACAGAAGCTGGCATAGACAGGGACAGTCTTGAAAGAAAATTGATGAGCGTCCGTCTCTGTATTTACCAACTTTATTTAATGAATATCTACGGTATCTGGAAATTGTTATTCTAGTTAGTCTCCGCTAAATTTTTTGTGTGCAAAAACTCCTGAAAAACGGGCCCTGTTCTAACGGACTTTTGCTCATGCCCATTGCATACATTTCTTTCTTTCAATCAGAATACAAAGCTAAACAAAACAAAGCAAAAACAAAATAGGGAAAAAGCCTTTGTTTACCTTTACACTGATTCACTTGGTTGTTAGCACTCACTGCTTTCTTAGCCTAGCTTTTCTCTGGTGTCACAGCAGAGCCATTTCCAGCAGGGCAGCTGGCGAGTACGGCTTGTATAGCTCCCAAGAGAATGAAGCAGGTGAGAAGACTGAATAGTGAATGGTTAGCTGGCAAAAGGAATGGGCAGTTCTTGGCTCAGGTTCAGAAATTACTTGAATGTAGGCACTGCTTCCATCAACATGGCTTGGTGGAAATGGTTGCCACCTGCCTCTATTCCCAGGGGCTAATTTTCCTGCTGCCGAGTCAGCTTATAGTTCAAGAGACTATTAATGTCTGTAATACTAAGAATCTGGAGGCATGCCCTTGCTGCCCAGATGGTGGCTTCTGGACATCAGGTACAGTACATTTAGACTGGCAGAGTCCCATGCTTAGCAGTCAGGGATCCATATACTTCGGCTGCAGATACTGTTTGGTGACAGCTTCCCCAGACATAATGAGATCAGCACATCCCATAAACACATGAATAGGTTTGTGCATAGAAATGTCAGGTTGGATTTAGTTTTAAATAAAATAACATATTCCTGTTCAGGACAAATACAACCATTGCCTACGATAAAAAAAGAAATTGCTAGACTGTGAGAAGACAAAATGTAAAAATTATTATAAAAGGTTACACAATTTACTTTTCTTCATATTATTGTTTTCTGTATATACACATACACTTAAATGGCTTCGGGGATATAGGGATATAATGTTACATAAATATGAAGTTATAATTGATCTGTGAATTTATATTTATATATTTATAGTATATGACAAATACACTATGTTATATTTTGCAATATCTCCATTATCTAACTAGCACAAATGACCTCTTATGGTTTTACAAATATTCATTGTCATTAAACTTGTGGGTAAATACTTCACCTATAAATAAGAGAATTCTTTACAACTATTGAAGAGGAAATATTTAGGACAAGAAGATGGATTAGTTAATGTAAGTGTATACAAGCTCATGTAAGAGATGATTAGGACCTTAACAAGCATCTTGTCTCTGAGATAAAGAAGAATGATCAATTATGGATATTGTAAAAATAAAGAAAACATAGGAATGCATGGGCAGAGACCAACATAAAAGTTCTTGAGCAAGAGACTTCGTCCCACAGATTTCTGGTCATTATTACCCAGCAACCTACCCCATCCAATCCCCTCACTCTGGCTCCAGTAGATAACTTTGTCCTTGTTAAAATAATTCTATAGTGTAAGGAGACAAAATTGGTGTTCTTAACAGGGCTTACTGATGTGTAAGCTTGTCCATTATGAAAGTCACCTGCCTTTTGGCACTCACTTTATCCATGTATACACAAAAGACAAGGCCCTGCCATTAACTGTTTTGAATTTGGGACAAAGTAGAGCAAACAATTATTAAAGAACTGAAGACTTTGCCAGAAACTAGTGGCACCAACATTGTGCTTAACAATTGGAAACACAATTTTTTTACTATTATTCCAAAATATCCATTGCAACAATAGAAACAATTAGAATAAGGTCAAACTCACCTTGGATAATATGATTTTTAGCAGAAGTAAAACCTGTGTTCATTATAGCTGCTTTCATTCCTTTTCAGCTATTCCTAGTTAAGGAGCACTAAATAAAGAAATCAATAAGATGACACAATTATAGGATTTGGCAGATTTTCTTTTCCTGGCCTTTAGAGAGAATTTTAAGATTATGAATGGAAACTTAAAACAAGGAGGATAGGAAAAGAGAAGAAGTAAAACAAAGAAACACAACAAAATTAAATATACAAGGATATATATAGATATATATATATCTATATATATATGAATATAGAGGGGAAATGCTGCTCAGGAAAAAAGAACTTTTCCCCCAATTTATTTCCAAATGCTTCATGAGTTTAAGAAACATTATCTTTGGGGATCTTAAGTTGCACTTAAATTTATACTTTAGGAAACTTACAATATTCTGGCTGATAAGGTTGTTTTTTTTATCAGTGATTAGGCTACAAGAAAATTCATAGGAAATCCAAGCTGAGATCAGATATGTGAGAAGGTATGAACATTTGTGAGCTGGTGCTTAGTGGAGAGTAAAATCTTGGCATAGCCCAACAGTAACCAAACCTGAGTAACATTAATAAATTCCCCTTCACCTCAGACACTATACTTTCCAAAAGAGAAATGGTCAGAAACATAAAAGGTATATATTTGGACAAATGGACTCTTTATCAAGTATTTATAGCATGATTTTATTGGCTCAGTAGTTATAAAACATACTATCATTATACAAAAAACATGTGAATGTTAGTATAGAAATAATTTTCATTTAAGAATTATTGTGTATACCTTGTATGGCACAAGAGATTTAAAAGCACTTGTGATTTTAGCTAACCTTTATATTTAAATCTCCAATGTAATTTTTCATTGAAATTGAACGTTTATCTTTTAACAGATTGAGTAAGCAATAAAAAAAAAAATCACCCAAATTCCTATAGCAATTATTTAAATTTTAAAAGAGCATAAGGATTATTTTAGGAAGAAATAATGCTAAAGGCATTTTAATATTATTAATTAAATGTCAATATATTTGTTAATTTTTAATTTACATGTTGTCCAGCTGAATGGGTATTGATCCTTTCTATAATCAGAACCGTTCTAGGTAACACACAGAACTACCAAATATAAGTCCTATTTTTAGCCACTGTCAAATTCGGGCAGAGCCACATTTTGTAACAAAACTTGGAAACTATATGCTACTGTGAATAGCATTGTATTTGGAAAGGTAAATTTTTAGAATTGGAGAAGCAATTGAAATGGTGATGGTGAGGTTTTTAAACAAGATTGGAAGGTAAGGAAGAGGAAGATGCTCAGAGTTAAATAAAAATGTATTTTACAAAGCTAGTTGAAAATTTACTCCTTAACAGGCACATTACCCCACAGATATAAATTGACTCTCCCTCCATCCCCACCAAAGATAATTTTATGGTGATCAAGTTGAACATTCCATTCCTTCTTCAAAGATTTCCTTTATTTCAAACCTAGCTTTTCACTTCCCTCCTAAAGTCTGCTTATATTGTCTTCACCTCAACCTGAATATGGTTACATGTAAATCTGAATATTGTTTTACAACATTTCTGTTTTCCGGAAGATTTACATCTACTTCGCCATGAAGCATTCTTTTCCTAGTATTTCTAAATTTTATCTGAGACAAATTGTCTTTGGTCATTATATAATGGACGCCTCCACAATGGGCAGCAAAACTCATGAAGCTATCTCGGACTATTCTTCATCCACTTTCTTCCTTGATCTATGAGATCTGTTCTTGGGGTACATATTTTTGATGTAAATATTACCAGAACATGGTGTAGCACAGAGTATGCTTAGTACTTATAATTTGCTGTAAACAGTGTATGTAGAAAAATCCATCCTAACACCAACTATATCTAATTTTAGTTAAACTTTGTGATTGGCTCTAAATATTTTTTAAAATTTTCTTTAATATCCTTGGTGCTTCAAAGATCACTATAGGGAATGTTTATGCTATAATTTGATATGTTCAAGATATAATTTCATTTTATACATGAGACCAATAAACAAAAATAATGATAACTTTTCTACTAATATTTATATTTCTCTGGACTTATCCCATTTATATCATTTTTATATGTTTACTAAATCTTTTTTGTAAGATAAAAAAGTGAAAACAAATTATATAATTTCTTTCTAGAGAGAAAAAGGTTTTTATTTTTGTTTTTTACATTCTGCATCTTCTCTAAGGATTATAACATCGATGATACCAAAAGATCTTAGTAAGCTTACCTGTAATTCTGAAAGAACACCTTAAACTTAACATATTTGTTGATGCCCAGACTGTTGGTTACAAATATTCTGCCAGAAGGAATAAACAAATGCTATAAGTATTAGAAGCCACTGATTTTACTGATAAGGGCGGTTGGCTTACTAATGGATGTTTAGATAATCAGGCAATCATATTAGATACCAGAAGAAAATGACTAATATAAAATTGCAATTGTGAGGATTTTTTTGAAGATTTTCCAGAAATATTTTCATCTGAATAGAGCTGAAATAATTTTTTAAGTAATAGATTAATAATATGCATAGCCATAATATCGGGGCCTTTGCTACTAAGAATGATTCCAGTTGTTATTCTGTAGGTTGTGAAACTTCCTATTCCTTTCTAATTCTGTCAGTCATGGAGGGATTTATGCTCTAAGGATTATCTTGGATTCTCTGCTCTTCTACATATTTGGTTTATAGATCATCTCATCTTCCTGCTTATCCTATACATGTCTTGCCTACCATTTTTTGCCAGAAAATTGGTACTCAGCCTCTTTAGTTGATGTAAACTAATGAAACAAGCAAGCATACACACTAATAAACAAAATATACATAAGGTCTTTGTGTTCTCTATCATAGGTTATGTTCAGGAAGAAGTGATCCTACAACTTCAGTGGTTTATAACAAAATCATTTCTGATTCATGCTGAATGCCCATCTTGGGTTAGCAGTTCTTCTATTACATGTCTTTTTTTTTCCCCCCCCCTGGGCACAAGCTGTCAGAATTGCTCTTAACTATGGTTCCTAAAGAACATTTCAAGTGGCAGAAGGGAATAGACCTGAATGAAGCACACCCAGATTTGTATAGTGTCTAGTCAGAAATGATCTATTATTATGCTCATATTGCATTGTCCAAAATAAACCGAGTCACATTACTGTACCTGAGTTCGGTAAAATTGGAAAATATCATCTTCCTCTGTGGAGGGATGCAGAACAAGTAATCCATGATTCACTGAAGCTAGGGAGTCAGAAAATCATAGTTCAGGCTACAAATAATTTAACTGTATACACTACTCCACATTATATTTCTAACTCTCTTCCTCTTACTGGTTGCTTTCTCTTTCTCTTTCCACCCATATACCCTTTTCATTTTATCCCCTCTAGAGTTTACTTCTGAAAATTTAGTGTTTTCTCCCTTAGATATTCAGTAAAATATGTTGTAACCCATTTAGTGTGAGTAGATCTGCACATTTTCTGGGAACTGTTAAAAATGTGCATATTTGGGAAAAATTACAGAACATAGTTGTAAGGGAACTTCATTACAATCCAAAGGAAGAAATCCAAAATAGAGGCAAACATCTATTTATCTATATTTTAAGTCCATAAAATTGATATTTTAAAAAATGATTGTAAAAAAATCTATGTGATAATAAATACTGAATTTTTTTGGCCATTTTTAAGTGTTTAAGATGTTTAGCATTTTAAGATATCTTTGATATCAATATAAGATATACTTAAAATCTAAACTCATTTGTTTCCAGTATTTAATAAATGAGTAATGATGGGTTGACTTGGTTTTAGGGGTTACATTTTTCATGGCTAGGTAAATGTGCAAAATATATATTATTTGGCATAGGCTGCTTAGAAAGCTATGGTGCTAATAAAAATAATTTCAAAGTAATAATAACATTTTCCTACTTACCCTTTGCTAATACCTATTATTTACAGTAAAACAAAAAAGCAGAGGGGTGCCTGGGCGGTTCAGTTGGTTAAATAGCTATCTTCAGCTGGGTCAAGATCCTGGGGTCCTGGGATTGAGCCCCGCATAGGGCTCCTTGCTCTGCAGGAGCCTGCTTTTCTCTCTCCCTCTGCCTGCCTGCCTGCCGCTCCCCCTGCTTGTGCCCTCTCTCTCTCTCTCTCTCTGTCAAATAAATAAATGAAATCTTTTTTAAAAAGATAGAATTAGAAAATCAGTCCTAGGAATTTTTTTTTCTTGAACTATCTGTATCCTTGAAAGGCTGAGCCAGATTACCATCAATCATTGATTGATATGAGTATGTGATCAAAGATCCTCGAGCAAGATCTCTCTCTGTCTCTACTTTCACCATTATCTTTATATCTATTTATACCTAATCTTTAATCTTTAATCTTTATATTAAATCCATATTCATATCTATATTTGTATTTTTATAACTAAAGTTGAAGAAAGAAAATCGGGGCTGCTTGGGTGGCTCAGTGGGTTAAAGCCTCTGCCTTAGGCTCAGGTCATGATCTCAGAGTCCTGGGATTGGGCCCCACATCCAGCTCTCTGCTCCGCAGGGAGCCTGCTTCCGCCTCTCTGCCTGCCTCTCTACTTGTGATCTCTCTCTCTGTCAAATAAATAAATAAAATCTTTAAAAAAAAGAAATCAAAATCAGAATTACAGCTGTGGGAAAAAGTCAAAATTAATGGGCAACTATTTTTACACTTCAATCCATGTCAAATTGGGGGTAGAAAACGCATCTGTAAATAATTGGTTGACAATTTCTGTTTAAATTTTTATTACAAGCCCAGATTTTTCTATTTACTTGTTTCTAAATGCTGTGTTTTATTTATTCTGCACAACACTATATGATGAATGCAAAAGTGGAATGCCTGGGGAAAATCAACTGTCATACTGAATTCAGTCATTATAGTTACTGTGATGTCAAAAAAAAAAAAAAGTACTGTCACACCCAAACACTTAAAAGCTTGAGAAACATGTTTTTGCTGTTTTTTTTTTTTTCTTCTTAGGTTTTAACAGTTTTAAAATACTGAAGTACATAATGCCCTCACAGAGTCATACTAGTTTTGTGTGGGGGGAAGGTAGGGGAGAAGTTTAAAACCATTGGGTTTTCTGCATTGTATGTTTACTAGTATCTAGGGCCAGTAATGAGAAAAAGAAAATCACAAAGAACAAAGATTTTTATTTTGCCGTCAACAATTGTCTCGCTGAGCATGTTTCCTCCCTAGTACGAAACACAGAAAGATGAACTCCCAGACTTCCCAAAACATTTTGCAGATTTACTGTTGCTTTAAACAATATTTTAAGAAGAAAGCGTTGAAAGTTCTTGAAATGATCTAGATGAATAAGCAAAATATACACAAATTAAAAATAGTAGAAAGTCCAATCATGGGGGCCTGGGTGGCTCAGTCGGTTAAGCATCGGATTCTTGGTTCCAACTCAGGTCATAATCTCATGGGTCATGAGAGGGACCCACTTCTGGGCTGCGCTCAGCAGGGAGTCGGCTTGAAGATTCTCTCCCTCTGCCCCTCCGCCTGCTCTCATGTTCACACTCTCTCTAAAATAAAATAAATAAATCTTTAGGGGGGCGCTTGGGTGGCTCAGTGGGTTAAAGCCTCTGCCTTCAGTGCAGGTCATGATCTCAGGGTCCTGGGATCGAGTCCCACATCCAGCTCTCTGCTCAGCGGGGAACCTGCTTCCCCACTCTCTCTCTGCCTGCCTCTCTGCCTACTTGTGATCTTTCTCTGTCAAATAAATAAATAAAATCTTCAAAAAAAATAAATAAATCTTTAAGAACTCTAACCATATTAAAACCTAGTTGCATCCATAAGCTTTGATAGGATGATTTTTCTGCTTTCTATTTGTTTTCAATGTGGTTGTTCTGTAAAGAAGCAAACTAGACTCATATCTTATAATGTCAGACTTTTTATATATGTATTTATATTTATGTTAAACATCTGAGAATATATATATGTGTGTGTATCTATATGTTACACATTTGTGTGTGATATTTATAGGTATGTTAGGTATCCCACCAATTCTTTCCTTTTCATATAATTTCTTTATTCTCACCCCTGTCTTCCAAATGACCTGCTAGGGACCCAATATAAATCTATTATTGTGGGTTAATATGGATTTCCTGTAAATACTAATTTTACCCTGACAACAGATCTCAATTTGCCCAAATGGTGTCTGTGCAAAAAATTGAATTAATTAGCAAACTTTTAAAGATATATTCTGAAAGATGAACTTCACAATAATATCGTTTATCATAAGAGCTATCTGTGGTACCATTTTGAGAGGGGTGAGCCAAAGCAACCCTAAAACAATTATGAATTAAGTAGGCTATAATAGACATATAAATGTAAGGTTTCTAGTTTCTGCTGTCCATTTCCCTTTGTTCTTATGTACAGAAAGACTTCTATCTCATCCATCCATCCATCATTTATATGGTGCAACAGTGCCTTATTGGGCATCTAGCCTCCTCTGCTAACTTATAGGCAATTTTTTTCCCATCTTCATTTAAGAATTTATAAATGTATGCTCACTTTGGCAGCACATATACTAAAATTGGAAGAATTTATAAATGTTATACATGACACCAGGTACCAAGAGATATAAAAGTAAACTTCTTGTTGACATAGTAAGTACCAAAAGGATGCCTCAAGAAGGGCTCAGATCCAGTCAAGAGTGAAACAAGAGAGGGAGTGGGGTATAGACAGGGTGATGAAATTAGAGGGCGGTGGATGGTTTTGCAGTTTTAATTATGTTTAGGGGTAGAGATGATTGTTACGTGAGTGTCATGTGATTTAAGATTTTCAGAGATACCAAGAGGAGAAAGGAAAATGGGCCTTCTTTTCAGATTGTACAGATGTGGGCAGAGAATAAAAAACAAGCCTTTTCAGATTGCACAGATGTGGGAACTTGCAAACTCTTAGAACTCAAACAGTAGTAATGGAGTCTTTCTCTTTATTTTAGGTGACATTTTGATTGCTGTCCTATGGTGCTAGGATTGATCCCATTCCTACATCTGATCAGAGTAATATCATTCCTCTTTTTAGATCCCTTACAGCTATAGGAAAGTACATGACTCCCAACTCAGTTCATTGCTCAGTCGTAATTGAGTAGTAATTATGGGAAAAGTAAACTGTTTACTTTTTAATCTCTTTTAATTTTAGGATTCTTACTGACCCAGGAAGACATTGGTTAAGGGGGTAGTTGCTGTAGCATTTGTAATGGAATTTTTCTGGAGGAACCAAAAACACGTATGAATCAAAATCTTCCACTGACTTCATCCCCATCATAGTCAATAAAGTTTTGATAAATGTTATAGACTAAGCACATAATAGTGAGAGGAAAGAAAAATAATCTGTCCCTTGAAACTTGGTGCCATGCCAGTGCTAGAACGAATGACTGCCCATGTCTGATTATAAATTTCACTGACCTTCAGCCATTTGCACAGTATTAGAAGCCAAACAATGTCCAGTATGTTAGGAAGCCTTTTATGGTAAGATTCCATATATGTTTGTTTCAAATACGTTCCTCATGTGTGTATTTCAAATATGTTTAAATATTCATTTATCCATAATACTAGTTATTGCAGTAAAAGAAACTTTCCTTAATTGTTCTTATCATGCTTTCCTTACTACACATTTCAAGGTTCACTCATTGATTTCTTTATTCCAACCCTGTTCTGGGATTTATTTAAATATTCACTCAATGCATTCTTCTTTAATTCTCTCTAGGTCCTCATACCCTTCCCATTACTTACAATGAATGGGAGAAAAACCCTCTTTCCTATATCAACATTTTTTTTAAGATTTTATTTATTTATTTATTTATTTATTTATTTGGGAGAGAGAGAGGGGCAGAAGGAGAGAGAGAAGCAGGCTCCCCGCTGAGCAGAAGGCCGAACAGGGAGCTTGATCCCAGGACCCTGGGATCATATGACCTGAGCCAAAGGCAGATGCTTAACCAACTGAGCCACCTAGGAACCCCCATCACAACTTTTAAGTTTAGTGAAATACCTTAAAAAATACAAAAAAGAGATATAATCATTTCATCGTTAACTCTAAATATGAACGTAGTGTAGATAAGTATTTTAATTGATACTGAATTAAAAAGAATGATATGAGATCAAAACAACTAATCTCAAGCCTGAACATTTCTACTATTCATCCAAGCCTTGACTTTATTCATAGAGTCATTCTTAAGTTTACGTTTATTACAGTAAGTTTTACTATTTTAACTGCAAAACATTTTCCTTTAAACAAACATTCTAGCTCTAAGACTAGAGCTTAGGAACATTGTTTTCTCATTTTCCTGTTTATTCCTTGCTTTAAGAATTACATTTACATTAGGACTTTTATTTCCCATATTTCTCAGTGAAAATGATGTGGACCTATATATAGGAACCCTTATTTTTCCTTATTCATTAAAAATACCCACTTGTAGTTGAATGTACTTGAAACTAACAACATAACAGGATTATTTTCATCATGTTTCATTCACTATATGACCAGGAACACATTTCACAGTCGGATAAATAAGAATACAGTTTTGCTCCCAAGTGCTATGCTGTGTCCATATATTGCGAGATAATATTAATATGTTAAGGCTATCAGTGGGATTTTTAAATTGTTTTTAGTACAGGAACATAAAGATCTGTATCTTGCTCTGCCCACAACAAAACTTTTTGCATATTAGCATATTCATTGCAAGTTCGTATTTTAGTCTTGCTTGTCATCCAATACAATGGAACAGAGGAAAAAAAAAATGCTTCTCTTAGACTCCCTAGAAAAGCAAGCATCTGCATAGTTTCTACCAGCAGAGGCATCGTGAGAAAGCCTGAGGAAGAAAATCTGAAACTTGTGGTAGTAGTTGTTTTCTACCAAAAATCAAAACAAAAACACCCTGACCAATTATTTTCCTGAGACCTTTACACATAGGAAATGAGAACTGAGGAAAAACATAGTGCTTCAGTGACAGATACGCCAGTGCTAAATGTTTAATTGCATCAGACAACATGGGTCACACAGTCTAAGGGAGACCATATACTCTTCATTAGCCAAATTTAAACCATAACATTACCTGGGATAGTAACTGAAACCGTTGATGAGCGAGTCATAAAGTCGGTAGACAGGTACGTTGAGGAGGAGCAAAAGAAAGAAAGAGTAAAGAACATCTGTGGAAAAATAAATTTGTGAACTTTTAACATGTGCTGGCCCTACCACATGTTCAATGGACCATGATTTAGGATTTTCTCCCCTGTTCAGGAAAACTTGGAGGGGGATGGAGAGAAAAAAATGGATTTCTTCTTTTGCAGTAATAGGTTAAATTGTAATGTTCCTTCTGGGGATCTTTAGTTTTAAAAGAAGACTGGTAAAGTGTAAGAAGACTCTCATTTAAAGTGTCCTTAAAAATGAGAAGAGGTGCCAGGAGGTAATTCTCAGCCCAAAGTGCACATCATTATCAAATGTTACACCACCACTGAAATGTTGGCCACTTCAGATCTAATCAGTTTAAGGTGCATATGTTTTTTAAAACCTATATAGCTTGCATTTTGAACTTTTAGTGTAGTAATTATCACAAATTATGGATTTATTGTTTTCCAAAAGATCAGACTTGGATAAGTGTGCAATCTAGCACAATTTGAAGAGATTTAAACAAGGCCACTTATGAAAGGACTTCAATTATGTAAACATTTGGAAGCATAATGTTAGTGATAATTTCTAGGGAATGCTTAAAAATGAAATTAAATACAACCAGTACTTCTTAGATATCTGAATTATTTTTAAATAGAAGATGTTAGTGGTTTAAATTAGTAAACATCAAGAATATTTTTAAAAGTGTTTAAAAATGATTTCTCATTTACCTTATCCCATTTGATATTTTAAAATAGCAGTAACTATTGAAGATGTACATGTCCTTTCCAAGATGGGTATTCCAGAGAACTAATCATTTAGTCAGGTGTCATTTGCACATTTAAATTTCCTTTTTAAAATAAGCATTTTTGTGTGAGTTACTCTGAATAGCCTAATCAGGCCTCATGTGGGCAGAAGGTATTACCATATAGATTATACCTCTGTATATTTACACAACTATAGACCACAAGTTAAAAAAAAAAATGCATAAATTCAGATGTAAACACAAATGTTCACATATTATATTCAGAGGCAAAATTCTTAACTTTTTTTTTAAAGATTTTATTTATTTACTTGACAGAGAGGAGAAAGAGGCAGAGAGGCAAGCAGAGAGAGAGGGGGAAGCAGGCTCCCCGCTGAGCAGAAAGCCCAATGTGGGGCTTGATCCCAGGACCCTGAGACCATGACCTGAGTTAAGGCAGAGGGTTTAATCCACTGACCCACCCAGGCGCCCCAAATTCTAAACTTTTTATAATAAATTTTTTCAGGTGAAAAGTTTTGAATCTTCTGAAGACCTCTTATTCATCTTAAAGAGTTGTCAATACTTTTGGCATTAATTCTAATGGGTTAATCTGCACACAGAAATTATATCCTGTGAAACTGAGTATATTAAATAATACTACTCTAAATCTAGATATTTGTTTTTCAATTTTGAATTTTTAATGAATATCTCAGAATTAAGTAGTATAATCTGGAAAATATTGTCAGTATTCAGAGATAATATTGGTGACATAAGCCAGCATTACTTCCTTCAAAGAATGTAGGAACAGATAATTTGCAACCTTTTCATAATAGAGTGTGATTCTTTCCAGAAGCAATGAGGAAGGAAAGATCTGAAATAATTCTAAATGTTTATCTCTGTTTTTTGCCAACCTTCAAGGTGGTAAAACTAATTGATGTGACAAACGTGGAAACATCTCTTTCATAAGGAACCATTTTAATGACCAGCTCATATGTGAGAAAAGGAGAGTTCAGGTAACATATTGGGTTTTAAAGTCTACTATTTTTGATCTTCTAGAAAGATTTGAGATGCATTGCCTCTGATAAGCAGCACATTGACAACTCTGGCTCCACGTTGTTGAAACCGGCCAAGTAACACTGTAAATTATTAGCCACCCTATTTCCAACCAAATTATTATATAATTTAAATAAAACTTTCCTTTTTTTAAAAAAGATTTTATTTATTCATTTGACAGAGAGAGAGATCACAAGCAGGCAGAGAGAGAGAGGAGGAAGCAGGCTCCATGCTGAGCAGAGAGCCCGATGCGGGGCTCGATCCTAGGACCCTGAGATCAGGACCTGAGCCGAAGGCAGAGGCTTAACCCACTGAGCCACCCAGGCGCCCCTAAATAAAACTTTCTTAACATCATCCATGTTTTACCGTGGCAAGTAGTGAAGACTATAAAATGTGCACAATATTTTTTGCAAGGACAGAATGAGATAATGGATATCAGGAGACTTTTACCAATGACTTTCACATGGGAATGATCCCTCAATGAATGTTATTTTCCCTTCTTCCTGTCATATTATAAATAACATAAGGTAGAAATACATAGAATTTGTTTTGAATGATAGATATGTTCCTTTTGAGTGCCAGTGGAAGACGTTAATCCTTCTATATATAGATAACTAACCTTACTTGTTAGTATGTCACCTAGACAATGTAGACAGCCTTGTCTTGTATTTTCAGTGTTATATTGCCAAGATGAATTTAACAGTATAAACTACTAAAAATAAAAATACAATTTCTTCCTATAACTATTTAGTTCCTATAAACAACTGTTTAGGGTAGAGATTTTTAAATTATTGAACAGAAATCTAACAAATCACTGGCAATCAAGGCTAAATAGAATCCGATCCATTACCAACAAGAGGCAAAGATATTTACCTCTAAGAATATTGGTGTTAGAAATAAAAACTTTGATTCTGTACTATGAGAAGACTTCGTTAGTATGACATGGAAAGTATAACCATTCACATTCTAGAAAGAAAGCTCAATACAACTTCAATGTGTTTAGTAAAGCAGTTAATAATGTTAATTATTAACTAAGCACGCAAAAACTGGTAACAAAGTGAAGGGTACAGTAATCTTGAATCTAGTAATACATGATTATGAGAATTAAAGCAAGAAGGAACTTAGCATCAGCAAACACATTTTGTATAAGAAAAGTCTCAGCAACTGGAATCAAGTCAGGGTAAGATCTTGTATTTATGAGACAAACCTTAGCAGAGAGAGTGAATACTATCTCTTGGGAAAGATATAGAATACCAACAGTATTTAATAGAATACTGGATCTTAAGAGAAAAAAAAAGAAAGCACAAACTTTTTAAAACAGTTTTTGTTAAAAAATAAAAGAGGGCACCTGGGTCGCTCAGTAGGTTAAGTATCTACCTTTGGCTCAGGTTATAATCTCGGGGCCCCAGGGTCGAGCCCTGCATCTGGCTCCCTGCTCAATGGGGAGCCTGCTTCTCCCTCTCCTGCTCCTCCTGTTTGTGCTTTCTCTGTCAAATAAATAAATAAATAAAATCTTTAAAAAATAGTTTTTGTTTAATTCCAGTTAGCTACCATACAGTATTAATTTCAGATGTGTAATATGGCAATTCAACACCCATTCATCACCCTGTGCTCATCATAACAAGTATACTCCTTAATCCCCATTACCTATTTATCTCATTCTACCCTCTCTGTTAACCATCAGTTTGTTCTCTCTAGTTAAAAGTCTATTTCTTGGTATCTTTCTCTTTTTTTGTGTGCTTTGTTCGTTTCTTTTGTTCTTAAATTCCACATATGAGTGAAATCATATGGTATTTTTTCTGACTTATTTCACTTAGCATTATACCGTTTAGCATGTCCATCCATGCCTATTCAAATGACAAGATTTCATTCTTCTTTTTTATGGCTGAGTAATATTCCAGTGTGTGTGTGTGTGTGTGTGTGTGTGTGTGTGTGTGTGTGTGTATTCATCAATAAATGGACACTTCAGCTTTTTCCATAATTTGGCTATTGTAAATAATGCTTCATTATACTTCAGGGTAGATGTATCCATTTGAATTACTGTTTTTATATTCTTTGGGTAAATAACCAGTAGTGCTATCGGTATATCATAGGGTAGTGGTATTTTTAACTTTTTGAGGAAACTCCATATTGTTTTCCACAGTACCAGTTTGCATTCCCACCAATAGTGCATGGGGGTTCTCTTTTCTCCACGTCTTCATCAATACCTGGTGTTTCCTGTATTGATCTTAGCCAATCTGAGAGGTGTGAAGTGATACCTCGTTGTAGTTTTGATTTACATTTCTCTGATGATAAGTGATGATCATGTTTTCACCTCTCTTGCCCATCTGGATGTCTTCTTCAGAGAAATGTCTGTTCATGTCTTCTGCCCATTTTTAAATTGAATTATTTGTTTATTGTGTATTGAGTTGTATAAGATGTTTATGTATTTGGGGTTCTTACACTTTCACAGATATATCATTTGGAAATATCTTCTCCCATTCTGTACGTTGCCTTTTAGTTTTGTTGATTGCTTCCTTCACTGTACAGAAGCTTTTTATTTTGATAGAATCCTGATAGTTTATTTTTGCTTTTGTTTCCCTTGTCTGAGGAGATCTCTTTAGAAAGAAGTTGCTAAAGCCAATGTTAAAAAAAAGTTACTTCCTGTGTTCTCCTCTGGGATTTTGATGGTTTCAGGTCTCAGATTTAGGTCTTTAATCCATTTTGAATTCATTTTTGTGTATGGTATGAGAAAGTAGTCCAACTTCATTCTTCTGCTTGTTGCTGTTCAGTTTTCCCAATACCATTTTTGGAGACTATCCCTTACCTATTGGATATTTTATCCTTCCTATCTAAGTAATTAATTAATTAATTAATTAATTAATTGTCTATGTAGTTGTGGGTTTATTTCTGGGTTTTCTATTCTATTCTATTGATCTATGTGTCTATTTTTATGCCTGTATGGCATACGTACATACGGTTTTGATCACTACAGCTTTGTAATATAACTTGAAGTCCAGAATTGTGATGCCTCCAGATTTGTTTTTCACTGTGAAGGTTGCTTTGGCTATTTGGGGTCTTTAGTGCTTCCATACAAATTTTAGGATTGTTCTAGTTCTATGAAAAATGCTATTGGTATTTGATAGTAATTGCATTAAATGTGTAGATTGTTCTGGATACTACAGACATTTTAATATTCTTGAAAGCCATTAGCATGGTATGTTTTTCCATATTTTTGTGTGGCCTTCAATTTTTTTTTATCAGTGTGTTTATTTATATATTGAGAGCATGAGCTGGAGGAGGAGCAGAGGAAGAGAGACAAATAGACTCCTGGCTAAACATGGAACCCAAGGAGGGGCTTAATTCCATGAGCCTGAAATCATGACCTGAACCAAAATCAAGAGTCAGACACTTAACCAACTGAGCCCAGGTGCTCCTCTTTCATCCGTGTTTTATAGTTTTCAGAGTACACATCAGAAAGCACAAAATTTGAAAATGGTTTAAAATTTATAACTAATTAGTACTGAAGAGATCTTGATGGTGAGTTTCCATTATGTGGGTTAAGGCTTTTTAAAGGTCTTTTATTTAAAGAAATTATTTGATTCTATACAGTCCATTTTGGATGGGTCTTTAGATAGATTTCAGTTGGTTCAAGCTAGGGAGAAAATAAAATGTAACAGCAGAATACCTGAAGGAACCCAATATGTCCTTACTAGGTTTACAACTGTAAATGCACTGAATTCCATTTTTTTTGATTAGTGGTCCCTCTTAACATTGCATTTAGTTATTATTTATGTATCTAATGAATATCTAGGTAACAATTGCCTAAGTTATAACTTCTTATTATCTATTTTATAATCTAAAATATGTATTTCATATAGAATTGTATTTCATATAGGTTTAATACTATACATTTTACCTAAGGAATAATAAAAGGATGACCAATGCAACAAATAAAATTTTGAAAAATAAGTAATTCAAAAAGCAGTATAAACTAAACCTCAAAATTTTGAAACCTATTTAAAAAAATGGAAGACACAAAAACCCTAAATAAACCAAACCTCAGTAAATGTAGAGAAATCCCACACACAGAGTAACTCTGTGCCGGGCCACCAACTTTTTCTCAAGTAGGTGGACAAAAAAAATAAAAACTAAAGCAATCTGAGCCAAGTAGGATCCCTGACAAGTCCTTCAAAACTTGCAGGGTGGGAAGGTTGTGAAGGAAAATACATGAGACATTCATGGTCTTGATAAAGTATAGGACAGCTGGCTTGCTAAAGTTGGAGAGAAACAACAGAACTGAACAAGGTATTTCAAGGCACAGACAGTGGAAACTGCAACTGAGGAGTAGAGAAACCCCATAGCATACTCAACACTTGGTAACCAGTCTTCTAAGTAGGGAGAGATCAGTCACAGTTCCAGAAGTTGCCAGTTCAGCTATAAAGCAGAACATTGGAACTAGAGAAAAGGTCCAATCCCTGGGACTATTCTCTGGAAAGTACAGATTCCATGTTCAAAAGTTTGAATCCAGTGGTGAGCTATATAAAACTAAAGCATAAACAAAACCCATATTTAGTTTATCTACAGATCCTTTGGGTTCAGCTCCCACTATAATGATCTAAGAGGAAAAAATGCATAGTCCTTTGTAGAGGTAAATACTATTGACACTGTTCTCTGCTCTTATTTTATACTAAATGCTCATATTATAAAGATTACAATACACCTAAAATAAGCCAAGAAAATGAACCAGAGTTCAGAGAAGAGTCAAAGCTGGACACTTAAAGATGGGCCAAATTTAGAAATGACATAACAGGGATTTTACCCCAACCATGGTAAAATGGACAACACAAATAAGAAAATGCAAAGACATGTCTCATTCTTACCATATATTATATATATATTTTTTCTATACATTATAGTTATATATAATTTATATATATATATATGTATATAATTTCAAAAATCTAGTATCAGATTACATAAGGAACCCCTGTAAATCCATACAGAAAAAAATGGGACACATTCATCTCAAAAGGGGATATTAATGCATGGTGAGATGTGCAATGCAACAGTGCTACCAGGTAAATGTAACTTAAAATGATAAACAGTTATAAACTAATAAAAAAGCCTAAAATTTAAAAAAATAGAGCAATACCAATTTTTTTACAAGGGTGTAGATTATGTGGGCCTTCATATTCATGTATATATATGTGTAGATAGAGTATAAACCTGTCATTTTTCTGAAAAAATGCTTAATGTGAATTTATACAAACATCTACCCTTTGACGCAGGAATTTATTCCTAGTTTTACCCAAGAGAAATAAAAATATTTGCTAACAAAAGAGTTGTAGAGGAATGTTCACAAGGAGTAGAATGATAGATCATGGTATGTTTGTATGATGGAATATTAACCAGTAATAAAGATTAAATAGCTGCCACAAAAGACACTGGAAACACATGGTTACATAATTTACATCTCTATTTATATTAAGTTTAAGTAAAGACTAAACTATCTTATAATGATTGAGATTGGAAAGTGTTTGCTAATCAGAGTAGATACTAGGAGTTGGTAGGCCCAAGCAAACATTCTGCAGTGATGATAATATCTTTTACTTTTATTGTTGTAATAATTACACATATGTTCATGATGATCAGAACATATTGAACATTTAAAATCTACGGACCTTTATTTTCTATTAATTTTTCTTCAGTAATTAATAAATCATTTTCTACCCTGAAGTTAGGAGAAAATATTCTTCCATAATAATAGCTAAATTCTCTATAGCTTTTCTCTAAAATTTAAGTTTTTTGATATCCCTAGAAATGATCTAGTTTTACTTTTTAACTATGGATAACTACTTGTCCCAATATTATTTATCAAAAAGCCTAACTTTACCCATTTTAGAGTGGCACCTCTTTCATGTAAGGTATTTATGCATATGGGTCTGTTTCTGGATTTTCTATTATATATGCCCCTGTTTTGTCTATTCTTTTATCATTTTCAAATGGTCTTAATTATAGAATTATAGTTCTGTCATGGTTCTTGAAACTTTATAAAACTCAGCAGACAGTTAGCACTTTTCTCTTAATCACCATCCTCCCCCAGCCCATATAGTGGCGATTTCTAAACATCACTACACATTCCTCAAAGCTTTTGCCCTAGCCACTTTCCCCATCACACTCAGCTAAATACTTTAAGTACTACCTAATAGAGAATATAATAGCTCCCAGGCCTTCCACCTCCAAATTTATCAGTATCATCAATCATCCTTATAGCCTTCTTTGCCATTTTTGTAGAGATGTTACTGCTATAGACAGCAGTAACTGTAGTTGTTGTCTGAATCTCATCTCCTCCCCTTTTCTCAGGTATATTATACCATCTGTATAATTCTCTTTTCACATATTACCTTATATTGCATATATTTTGACTCACTTTTAAGATTAGTGATTTTTTCCCTATTTTTAAAAGGAATATATTTTAAAAATAAAAACTAAGAAAAACATTTCAAAAAAATTTTTGTATTTGTTGTGAGTATTACATCTCACAAAGTTCACACTGTACTCTTATTCATACATTTTTTATTAGTATAGATCATGAATTTGTCTCATGTCAGCAAATACTCTTTTAATACATGAATAATTCAATAGATAATTTAGTCATAGGGATGTACATATATCTCTCCTTGTTTTATGACATTTTCAAAATAATGCAAGTGCTTATGTTTTTGTTTTAAATGGACATAAAAATAATGAAAAGTAACTCCTTTCCTATTCTAAAGTATTTGGGGAATATCTTTGATATAATCTCCTTCTTATCAACACAAATAAAGAATTATATATCCTCTGCTGAGCAGTTCTGTGTTCAATAAAATTATCTCTCTTGAAGATTTTATGTTACACATTTGATATTTACAAAATGCTAATATTTTCTTTTTTTGAGATTGATTTATTTATTTTAGAAAGCACAAGTGCAGGGGGGGAGGAGTGGAGGGAGAAGGAGAGAGAATGTTACACAGACTCCATGCTGAGTGCCCAATGTGGGAATCAATCCCAAGACCCTGAGTCAAAACTAAGAGCTAGACACTTAACCAATTGTATCACCCAGACACCCCATATTTTCTAATGTCTGTATAATATTCCCAAACTATACTATGCTTTATAAACTACTCTCCAGTTTTTCATTTCTCTTCCTCTACCATGTCCATTCTCTCTTTGATGAATTTCCTATCTACTCTTCTGCTAATGCTTTAAAAAATTGTAATTTTGATTTTTTTAAAAGATTTTGTTTTTCAGTAATCTCTTCACCCAACATGGGGCTCAAACTCCCATCCCCAAAATCAAGAGTTACATGCTCTACCAACTGAGCCAGCCAGGTGCCCCTGTAATTATGATTTCTATTCCCAATTGATGATTAATTTTCTGAAGTACCAATCTGATGTACTAATATGATATTTTCTGAAGTACCAATCACTGATTTCTCACATCTTTGTAGTCATTTCAGTCTACTTTTTATGTTCAAATCCGATGTATCTGGTAACTGATTAGAAATTGTCCAATCCTGTAGGCATATGAGAATCAGTATTTCTAAACAAGAATGAATCTGTTTTCTCTAAATCTGAATACAGTATTTCATTTTTACTGATGTCTGTGTATTATTCACATTTGGTAAATGTTAATCTTATTGATCTAGTTACTTAAACCAAAAACGAGGGTTATTCTTGAATCTATTCTCTTATGTCCAATAAGGAACAAAGTACAGCATATTTTACCTTCTTAGTGCAATTAAAATTTATCTCTGATATCTTCTTACTCTTACCATCTTATGATCCTGCTCACTTACCTCTAAACTTAATTACTTACTGAGCATTCTAACTGGTCTCTGAAGCCCTCCAGTTCTTGCCCCCTAATTTTTCAAACTGTACATTGGTGTCCTAGTGATCTTTCTAAGATGTGGAGTTGGTTCTATTACTTCTGTACACTTAATTATTTCTCAGAATTATTTTCCTTCAAGATGAAATTGATTTCATATGCAAAAAATGACCTTCTATGCCAGTTAGAATTATAAATATATCCCCCCAAGATCATTTTCTGGCTATACAATCAAACATTAATCTACCTACTGCTGTGAAGAAACTAGGTTATCATTCAGCTGATCTTAATATAGGGCGATTATCCTGGATTACCATGGTGGCCCCAATCTAATCACATGAATTTTTAAAAGAAGAAGAGAAGGCAGAAGAAAGATGCAGACGAAAAGAGGTAGAAGGGGGAAATTAGAAAGATTCAAAGCTTGAGAGGAGTTGAACCTTCCATTACTGATGGAGTGACATGGAACATTTGAGAAGGAATGTAGGCAGTATAGAGGAACAAAGTGACAAACAGCAAAGAAATGGTACCTCAGTCTCAGAATCATGAGAAACTGGATCTGTCAGTGACAGAAGTAGATTCTTGCCAGAGCCTCTTGATAAGAGCCCAGAAGGTCAGCACCTTGGTATGGGCTTTGTAAAACCCAGCAGAAAAACCAGTCAAGTCAACCCAACCTTCTGATAGGTAGAGACTACCAAACTACTTGGTTTGGTAGTCTCTCTTGAATGCTCCACTTATATTTTCTCTTACACTGATGTATTTCCTTCAAAATACTTAAGACATCCTCTAGTAATTATCAAATTGTCTGTCCCCCATATTTGAATATAAGCTATACTGAAGAGCTAAGCTATAAATCATATCTGAATTACCTAGGACTAGCACAAAACACAACACAATATTTATGCACAAGAAAATTTTTTGAATGCACAACAGAATGATGGGTTTGCAGTTTGCAATGAATTCTAAGAATGATTTATTAACTACCACATATGTCAATGAAAGGTCACTATCCTTTCTGTAAAATTATTTTGTCAATAAAGATTAACCTACAGTGTTTTATTATATCCTGACATTTTATCATTTTTTTCAGATACTTTATTTTATTTTTACTTTTAATGATTTTATTTATTAGAGAATGGAAGCACAAGAGTTGGGGGAGCAGAGAGAGAAAGAAAAGCAGATTCCCTGCAGGGGTGGTAGGGAGGTTCAATCCCAGGATCCCGAAATCATGACCTGAGTTGAAGTCAGATACTTAACTGACTGAGCCCCCCAGGTACCCCCAGATAGCTTATTTTAAACTAATTGTCTATAGTAGCAATGATAATACATTTCTTCTATTTCACATTGTTTACTTGAAACTATGACTTTTTTAAGGCAAATATTGTCACTCTCTATATTTGCTTGTTCTCATTCCTGGTGGAGGGGTACTTACATGCATTTTTTTTTCCCCATAGTGGGGTAATTTACTGCACATTGCTTTAAGGAACAATATTGAAAGATTATTACCTACCCTAATTTTTCTCCACATTCCTAACCTGCTCCTCCTCAAGTTAGAGAAATGCTTGTTCCTGTAGTGAACCTGAAATCCATTGACCTCTGGGGTTCAGACTCTTCCATTTCCTTCACTAAGCTCTGCCTTCCTAAAACAGTGTTTGTTATTACTTCCACTCTTACTCTCAATGGTACTGGCATCTCTGTACTGTTGGGAAAGCTTGCATTTTCCTAACTGCTATATTTGTGACAGTGTAGTTCTAAAAGCTCGTTTATCAAGGGATAGGGAGTACTAAAAGGCCCATGTTGGCCTTAGGACAAAGCAGATCAATCACATATTTTGTGCCATTTTGCCCTCCCCCAAGGCATTTTGTTCAGAGGCCACTAAAGACTGAAATACAGCCCAGGCTTGACTTTCCAAGTCCTGTGCCCTGTAGGGCAAAGGGCAGAGGGATACCTTATGCTCATTTATAAGAAGATATATTTTGTATATCCCTATGTCTAATCTACCATTCTGGACTCCTTTATCTATATTCATTTCATTCAGAACCAATAGTTAAGAGATCTCACTAATTAGCTGATTTAAAATCACACACCAGGGGCACCTGGGTGGCTCCGTTGGTTAAGCATCTGCCTTTTGCTCAGGTCATGATCTCAGAGTCCTGGGATCCAGCCCTGCATGGAGCCCTGCATCTGGCTCCCTGCTCAGCAAGAAGTCTGCTTCTCCTTCTCCCTCTGCTGCTCCTCCTACTTGTGCTCTCTCTCCCTCTCTCTTTCTGTTAAATAAATAAATCAGATCTTAAAAATAAATAAAATCACGCACCAGACAATAAAACTAAAGGAAACTTAATTTTCAGTACCATGTCATTATCCAAGGGGTTACAATTTTATCTAAAATAATTTTGTCACACTTTGAAAATAAATTTTTGTGTTTTAAATCTTTAACATGCATATTTGGCCATACTTACTGATTAAAGTTTATAGGATCTCTATGCTATGCATATGCTAAACATACTGATACGTGGATAAAGGCTCTCATGTGCTCTATTTCTAATTTTTTACCGTCCTAAAAGGAAGAACATAGGCTATTATTTTACAAATAACTTTTGCCTCTTCTTACAAAGGTAATAATTTTAGCTTAATGAGTTACTGCTCTATTTGAAATCTATCTTTTTGTACAAAAAAGGGCAAAACCTTGCAAATTAGTCTGATTAATAATGATGGTAACTTAAAATTTATATTAAAATTTCATTGTAATGATATGCTTATGCTTTGGATGGTACTTCTACTCATCAGTCTTTTAAAGTACTCAATTCCCTTTGCAAAATGTTGTTTGGATAAGCAAAAACAGCGAAGTGAGGATGAATGCCGGATGTTTAATTAGCACCACTTCATCTAGTCCACTCCAAACAGCATAATGTTCTCCTAGAGGAAGGGATTTTCTGTCAGTATTTCATTTAAAATATACAGTAAATAGTTTTAAATGATTGAATGACACTGCATTGCAAATCTGTTAATATATAAAATTAATAGAAAAAGAAAGTGTTTATTTCCAAGTTAGTTTTACAAAATCATGACAGGTCAAGACACCAGTATGGATTATTGTAGGATAAATAAACACCATGTATCTTGACCACAGTCACATATTAATTTGTCTACAAAATGGTTCTTCAGTTTTCTTTCCCTATATAAGGTCAGAATATAACTTGTGAATATAAAGCAAGGCACACAAATTTCCTAAACTCTTCTAAGCTGTCTTTTTGAATTTTTAAATCTTTATTAGCCATGGCAGTTGGGATAATTACTTTTCAGTTTCCTACTACATAAAATCAACATAATACTAGAGATTTGCCTCCCAGGGTGTTGCAGGGGTTAACTGAGATAAGTCATGTAAAATGTTTAGCCTAGAGTTAGGTATATGGTAAGTGACAAATAGTGTTAACTATCATAATCATTATTAATTCTGAAAGCAGTAATTAGATGTGCTCAATCATCTTATTTTGTAAACTACAATATCCTGCTAAATAACATGTGAGAAATACCCAAAATGAGGGTCCAGTCTTCCTTTTACCCTCAATAGCGACAATGGATGCATTTGTAAGACAGCACACTTACATAATTATTTTTGAAAATCAAGTAAATTTTTCTCCTCTGCCTCGTTTCATTAAGAAAAGATTAAAAGCTCCTTGAATACCTGTATTAACATTACATTTAATTATGCTGATTTTAAAAAGGCGGATTATGCTACCTTTCTTTAAGGCTTGCTCTAAGGTATTTAAGATGTTAATATTTAGTATAGTAATATTTTTGTGGCAAATCTATCATTTCCACAGATCATTTAGCCACATTAAGCTTTAGAACCAATGCCAGAAAAAAAAGACATTAAGATTTTTAGAAACATAATTTAGATACCTAACTTCTTTATGTTTGAATATCTAGTTAGACTTAAATACTATAAATGCAAATAAGTAACAATCACGGGCACACATTAGAGATATACTTCTCTTTTTTTTAAGTTTTAATTTAAATTCCAGATAGTTAACATACAGTGTTATATTAGTTTCAGGGGGCACACCATAGTGATTCAACATTTCCATACTATACCAGATGCTCCTCATAGCAAGTACCTTCCTTAATACCCGTCACCTATGTAACCCATCTCTCCACCTCCCTCCCCTCTGGTATCCACCAGTTTGTTCTCTAAAGTTAAGAATCTGTTTCTTGGTATGCCTCTCTCTCTTTTTTTTGTCCCTTTCCATCTTAATGTTCATGCAAAAACAGGAGCTGAGGGGAGCAATGGTATAAATGAATATTTTAGACCAAAATATGCCTGAAGGAGCACCCCAGACTATCTGAACAAAAAGTAAATTATGAGGTGCCTGGGTGGCTCAGTCCATTAAGTGTCTGACTCTTCATTTTGACTCAGGTCATGATCTTGGGATCCTGAGATCCAGCCTACATTGGGCTCCTCACTGGGTGTGGAGTCTGCTTAGGGTTCTCTCTCCCTCTCCCTATGCCTGCAACATGCCCCACCCATTCTCTTAAAAAAAATTAAAAAGCTAATCAGTTAAGTGTAGTAGTATTCTGCCCACAGAAACAATGAACTCCTTATTTCATTCATTCACTTTTTCCTTACATTTTTACATTGATAATGTTGAATTTTTTTTTTCCTAATGTTTGTTGGTGGATAAAGTAAAATAAAAAGTGTTGGATGCCTAGAATGTGTCCTGCACTTTATTCAGCACTATATACTTTTTAAATAATTCATTCCTTATATCAGTATTAGATATTATGCATATATCTATTTCATATACTCTCAACAATTATGTGAGTTGCTTTCTGAATTCTATAAAGAAAAATCAGAATCCTCCCATTTAAAAACATATCCAAAGTAGCAAAAGTGGAATGTAGCTAGGAAAAAGCCTCAATACAAACTCATGACTCCCTGATAACAAAAGTTGCTATCTCCTCTGTCTCCTTTCAATAAAACATTCTTTCCTCCAATTTAACTTCAGTGCTCAGAAAGAGATTAACAATCTACTTTATTAGATATTACCAAAAATGTGAATCTTCTATGACATATATTGAATGTTTCTCCTTTTATTTAGCTGTTCATGTTATTATTGTACAGTAATACCATGAGGTTGGTCAAAATGTGCCAGGGTGGATTCTGCCTTGGAAAGTAATAAGTTCGTAAATAACTATAAACAGATGCCAAGTGGGCAAAATGAAAGCAGGATGGCTATGTGGGTAAATTCAAGATTAATTAGCTATAATCATTCCTCCTAATCATATCATGATAATGAATAGGAATATAGTATTTTTATATTCACTTGACAATTAGATCTTTATAATTACCGTGTGAAGATTTGTCATTTTCATGTGTATTCCTAGTTCTAGTTGCCATTCTCCCATGCATGAGATGTTGTTTGTCATTCTAACTTTACCGCAGTATCATTTGTGCCCTGTGTCTTTATATCTAAAAAGAGAAGTACATATTTTATAGACTTATAATTAGATTCTATTATAATTATGCTTGCTGGACATATGTATGAATCCTGATTATTTATATATTTGGCTAGCCCATGATTATGAGTAGATGGAGGGCAAAGAATGCCTGTCAGGGTGTTGGTCACACAGTAGGCACTAAAAATGGCTTTGATAAAAAAAAAAAACTAAGGGAAGAAAAAAGAATCAATCAAAATTTATACACTTATGATTTGATGGTTAAAAGAAGTTCTAAACAAAAAAAATCTAGTAGTATTTACATATAAAATAGATGCTTTCCCAACACTATTAATAATTTCTGTAAGCATATTTACAATTCTTTTTGGATCATAAAACACTTAGAATATGCATAATTATACCAAATTGTTGAGGTAATATGTGATAAGTAATTTTAGAAAAAACACAAAGTACATACATTGTCAGTTTGGGCATGTAAATCACATCTCTAACATTGAAAATTAAAGCATGAAAAAGAAAACCATAAGCTAGAGTTTCTGAGTGATTCTTTTTTTTTTTTAAAGATTTTATTATTTGAGAGAGAGAGGGAGCGAGAGTGAGCATGAGAGGGGAGGAGGTCAGAGGGAGAAGCAGACTCCTGCTGGAGCTGGGAGCCCAATGTGGGACTCGATCCCAGGACTCTGGGATCATGACCTGAGCCGAAGGCAGTCGCCCAACCAACTGAGCCACCCAGGCGCCCTGAGTGATTCTTTTTTTTAAACCACAATATAACATGGTTATTAGTATAAGTCTTTTAATTACAAAGTAAGTTCATTAGATCATTGAGAATTTATGATAAATAACAAATGAAAGAAATTTCTGCAAAAATGTCTTAAAGCCCCACACCTGCCACCCAATCCACGATTTTAATCCAAAGCTGAAAGTGTAATTAATGAAATGATAGTGAGGTTTGCCAACTTGATGGTGATTTAATTTTATGCAAAAACACTGAATGTAAGAAACTATCAATGCTTTCTAAAGAGCATTTAATCTTACCAAGTTTATTAAAGGCAGCAATATATTTGTTTTTATTATGTGGGAAAGAGAAAAAAGAAAAAGATTTAGTTTTCATTGCTTCTTATTTCCCATTGGGGAAAAAGGAGTGATAGTTCAAGTCACATTCAATGTAAACATATCACTGATATTGTAGGAATTAAAAAAATGTTATTCAAATATAGTATGGTACAGAAATATATATATTATGTGTGGTGTTGTTTATATACATACACATACATCATACATATATATGGAGTATTATATTTTGCTTATTTTTTTTAAGATTTTATTTATTTATTTGACAGAGAGAGAGAGAGATCCCAAGTAGGCAGAGATGTAGGCAGAGAGAGAAGGGGAAGCAGGCTCCCTGCTGAGCAGAGAGCCCGATGTGGGGCCCAATCCCAGGACCCTGAGATCATGACCTGAGCCGAAGGCAGAGGCTTTAACCCACTGAGCCACCCAGGCACCCCTATATTTTGCTTATTTTAATTTTATATATAATTTATATAAAGAACTTTGATAGGAATTAAAAGTTTGATAATTATCATGAATAAGTGTCGTTTATTTTATTTTTTTTAAAGATTTTATTTATTTATTTGACAGAGAGAGATCACAAGTAGGCAGAGAGGCAGGGAGAGAGGTGGGGGGGAAGCAGGCTCCCTGCTGAGCAGAGAGCCCGATGTGGGACTCTATCCCAGGACCCTGAGATCATGACCTGAACCGAAGGCAGAGGCTTTAACCCACTGAGCCACTCAGGCGTCTTGAATAAATGTAGTTTAGAGTAAATTGTAAGAATTTTTACACTGTAACAAGTGTTTTTTCTGTGAAAAGTTTTCAAATTAGTATATCTTTCTAGGACTTAGAAGTTAACTATATTCCCATGAAGGTGGAAAATATTTAATAAGATACTTAACCTTATTTTAAGGACTTTTCAATTAAAAAATAATTTATTAACTGGAAATTTATAGATAACAAAGATTTTTATTGCAACACTTCAGATACATTGTTTCAGAAAAGTATACTTGTGTCTGAATCAGGCTGGTTGTATCTTTACCAGAATATCTAACCTTCATCTATAATTTCTAGCTCTCATCCACTCATTTTTTTGGGTAGGGGCAAGAGAATATTCCCAATGTTTTCATTTTGTTTCAGCTCAATGTCTAGCATCTTCTCAGTTGTCTTCCACAGATCTGTCTTCTCAAAGTTCATAATTACTACTGGTCTGGGTACCCCTAAACTCAAATAGTGAGGATTTGGATGGAGTTTACTCATGTGGGCTTTGTCCACACACATGGATATGAGATTTCTATGGGGCAAGGTAAAACTCAGTATAGGCCAGGGTTGGTAAATGGGTCTTCCTTCTCTGCTTCCATGAAAAAAGAGGGGTCCAGTAAGTAAATCTAATACCTGTTACATAAAATATCAGGTAACTTTATCAAGGGACAAAAATAAAGAATATTTAACAGTATATAACATTTATATACTTAAAACATTTATACATTTATACATCTGGATATATGATATGTAAGTCTTTTTGTAATTTCATGCAAAAACCCTTAAAAGGTTAGGATTAGCCCTGCTTCATATTTTTCCAAGATGGAAGAGACTAATTTGTTAATAGAGCACTTCTTATACTTTTATGTCTCTGTGAAATTATTTCTCCTAAAATATTACCTTTTGTTTCCCATCACCATATTCTTCACTGTCATTTCCTTGGATATCTGCAATTCCTTGAGATATCTGTCTTTGTTGCTATAGAAAACATATCTCTAAGGTAAGCCTCCAACTAACACTTGCCTTATCATCCTCCTTGAATACATAGAGGTCTACCAGTAAGTTCTTCCTACCAAAAAATTATATAGCTGCTAAGGATGTGAGGGAAACTATCTTATCTCTGCAGGTTTTTTTGGTTTTTTTGTTTGTTTGGTTGGTTTTTTTGGTGTTACATCATAGTTCTCTTATTCCAGTTGTTGCTCTTTAACTTGTATAATTGTTATCTGCATAGTTATTTTTTTTTAAAGATTTATTTATTTATTTGAGAGAGAGAGAGAGCACGAGAGGGGAGAAGGTCAGAGGGAGAAGCAGACTCCCCACAGAGCTGGGAGTCCGATGTGGGACTCGATCCCGGGACTCTGGGATCATGACCTGAGCCGAAGGCAGTCGCTTAACCAACTGAGCCACCCAGGCGCCCTCTGCATAGTTATTCTAATCCACTCTCTTTAATATAAGCTGCTTGAAGGTAGAGACTGTATTTCACCTATGTAAGATCCTACATACACCCAATTCTTTTCAATATCCCTCTTTCCGTAGTACATACACACTGTGTTTAGCATACTCTAGTGTTTATAGATTTCATCAGTGTTGAACTATTAGATGGATGTATAAATTATTCAGTGGTTAATATTCAAAGTATATCATATTTCATGTGAATTTTGTCTTTTAGATTTATCTTTTAGAAAGTAAAGACTTACTGTAAACTACTAAAATTGATTTATAGATATAAAACTATAATAGGTCTTGCTTCAAATAAGTTTAATGGAAGTAAATGAAATCTAAAAGCTCAGCTTTGAATTTTTTAGATATTATAGCCTATCTTTTTTTTCTTATTTTGAGCACATCACACAACTCTAAATCAAATTTAACAATGGGATTTTAAATGTTGTTTATCTCTTGGATAAGTAAATTCATATAATTCATTGGCTTGAGCCAAAAGATCTGCATTGCGCACTTCCAAAATTACTAGTTGCCAAATTATTCCATGGTTAATTAAAAGATCATTGGTATGAGGCAGTTATGAATATCTGGAAGAGGTTTTGTTTTTGTTTTTGTTTTTAATTTTAAGAGCATTTTCTTAATGGGAGTCACAACTTTATATTTTTCAGAATGTTTGTGTCTGTGCCTGAGCTAAGTATAAGATAGATTTTCTGTAAGCTCTAATGGTGATCATTAGAATACTTTTCTTCCACTAAAGTCAGTAGAAGGAAGATTTAATCATTATGGTTTTGTATTTGTAAATGAAACTTATAATGAATAATGGTTTTGTTTTACTTTTAATATGACAGTATTTACATTTAGAATAAATGCCACATGCAATCTATAGAAATTAGCAAAATATTTTAATGATTCAAAAATATTTATAATTAGGGGTGCCTGTGGCTCAGTGGGTTAAGCTTCTGCCTTTGGCTCAGGTCATATTCTCAGGGTCCTGGGATTGAGCTCCACGTTAGGCTTTTTGCTCAGCAGGGAGCCTGAGTCCCCCTCTCACTCTGCCTGCCCTTCTGCCTGCTTCTGATTTCTCTCTCTCTCTGTCAAATAAATAAATAAAATCTTAAAAAAAAAATTTATGATTAGAATGTAAACTAGTGAGTTGAAAGTAACACTGTGCTGAGCTTCTGAAAACCCAGTTTCTAATTCTTCCACTATGTTAATGTGTATTTCTTCTTTAATCAAGTAATTACTTCAAGGATTATTAGATATATAAAATAATACAAGCTATGTGTGTAATTGTGTTATGTGTTTAACAAACTCTAGTTTTCAGTAGTATTCTTTGTTAACTTTATTAGTATCTTATCTCTCTAGTTTTCATAGTCCTTACCAGTAACTTGAGCTTTCATATTCCTTACCAGTAACTTTATGGATTAATGTTATTTTTTGTCTTGAAATTCTATTGTGCTATGATCTATATAAATATTAGCTTATTAGCTGTATAAGGGATAATGAGAGATAAATTTCTAGGTCTTTTATTTTCTGGCTGACAGCACAGGTCACTTTTTCCTATTTCTATATATTCTCATGTATCACAGAATAACATTTTATGAACTATGGTTTTATGAATATTTTACCAGAATGAAATTTAAATTTATGAAATCCCATTGATTAGTATTTAGTCAGGAAATAACATTTAGTTTAAGAGAAAGTTTTATTCTGCTGTTCTAGAAAACTTTATTATTTAAAATTTAAAATTCCTGGTCTCAAAAAAATAAAATAAAAATGTCTGGTCTTATTTGCCTAATATGAAAGTGATGGTGAATATGTGGGAGAGGTGAGATTGCTACTTGCTTCACTTCTACCTATTAAGATAAAAATCCTCTGAAATAGAAATGTATTAAACACCTACTCCAGAAGCTACTATATTCAATTTTATGAATGATATTTGTTGAGACAAATGGAAGAATATTATAGTGAACCTAAAGAAAAGTGATAGAGATTAGGCATGTAACTGGAGAGGTTTTCCAACCCAGATTGGAAATGGTTTTTGTTTTTGTTTTTTCTTTCAGAAAATTGATAAAGGGGAAAGGAATCAATAAAACAACCTAAGAAAGATGACACAAATGTGGTACGCTATCACACAGAAAAATCAATAAGGATTTATTTATATAAAACTATAAGGAGTAAAGTACCGAATGCAGTTTAGAAAGACATCAAATATAGCAAATACATTTAAGAAGGACAATCAAAACTAAATAAGATTTTATCTTTTAAGCTAAAGATCAGGAATTATGACCCATATGAAAAAAACAAACTATTTATTGACGTATGTAGTATAGTAGAAAGTCTGGGAGTCAAGACAATGAGCTTATTACTCTAGGGTAAATAACTTATCCTCTTTGATCTTTATTATAAAACTTATAAAATTGAACAAGAAGGCTTAAAATACCCCCGAGCCATAAAACATTGATTCTGTGGAGACAGAGATCAAATTGAAATTAACATCTCCGCATCCTCTTCATTACTTTTCATTACACCCCTCTAAAATTAGAATATAATTAAGTTTTAGTATCAATGTCAAGTAATTTTAAATAATATGCTTATGCTGTCACTGTATGACCTATGGGCAAAGGTAACTGTTTTTTTGTGTTCATATACTCATTAATGTGTCTTCATTTTTAATAGTTCCAATATATTTAGGGCATATACTAAAAACTAAATGACAAAGGATAAGTTTAAACTAATACATTCTGAAGAGATATGGCTATGAATTGCTCTCTCATACAAAATATGCATGGGAAGAGTCATGGGACACACAGGAGAAACAGAGACTATTTCAATCCCAGGGAATTGTAGAATGTGGAATAGAGTGCCTATTTGTTAAGGTTCTGAAGTGAAAATATACCTGGCAATTACTCTGCCACCTCTAGAAGCTTTGGACTGTCTGACATGGCTATTACCCTCTCATGACGGATTTCTTATGAATGGATAATGCGATTTGTACCAAACTATTTTACTACAACTTAATGATTAGACTAGCAAACGTTGTTGAACCTCAAAACAGCCATCTCTTACTCTTATGACTAACAGCCTACATAATCATCCTGCAGTTGAGTTGCCTTATAGAACAGTTACTAGCTAAATTAATGAAATATTTTGGTAGGAGAATTTAACATATACTTTTGCATTATGAGGTTCTCACATCATGAGGTTGGCTGTTTACATTCAGAACACTGAGAGCAACAACAAAACATTCCATCTTTGTGAATATTCAGAGTATCAAGGGACTTCCCACAGCAGGGTTCACCTAGCCTTTCATATAGACTGGATAAACACACAGAGAAAGAGTAAGCTTAAAGCAAAAAGCAAAATGATGAATCAGAAAATATATGAAATGATAAGATGAAATTGGCAAATTTATCAGGAAATGTTGACATTAAATCAAATAACATGGGTGAGAAAGGAGAAATAGTAAGGAAAATAGAACTAAAATTCCAGGATGGAATATTCTCAAAAGTAAACATATGATCTTTCTCTCCACGTAGACATTCTTCCCCTACTAGGTCTCCTCCAAAGCCTGTGCCTGCCAGTCTTATCTAACTGTTTGGACTGAATTATTTGGAGAGTGAGACTAAAGGAAAACTTAGATACTATTTGAAAACCTTTGTGTTTTTATTCCTCTGAACCTTTGTTTAGCTAACTTCCTTGCTGAAGACTTTCTTCTGTCTTTTCTTTCACTCTTCTAAATCCCATGTATCCTTCGACGGCAAGTAGTACCAATGCCGGGGTCAAAAGAAGTATCATTAGAAACTTTGGTAGAAATTAAAATTCCTTATATTTGTCTTATTTAATTGTATAAAATTTGATTAACATACCAGCAGGTAGAATACTTTTATAATTGTGGGATCTAAATAATTTCACCTATTACAGTTGGTTAAATTCTATCTTCATATATGTGATATACTCAATAATTAATAAAAAAAAAAAACTACAGTCTTCTGTCTCCATAGACAAAGTATTTGCATCTTCATATGAATCTTCCCACCCTTGAAATTAGTCTAAATCATGTGATGTTAATTTGGACAATTGGATGTTAGTAGGTATAATCCTCAAAATGTGTGTCTGCAGCTAGTATGCACACCTGTTAGAAAATATGACCTCTTAGGTCACTTGTCATTGCAAAGAAAAATTTCTTCCAGTTAGCTTCCAGGTTATTTCTCCAACATGGGCCACAGAATTAAAACTCATAGTAGACCAGAACATAAGTGGCAACCAAAAGTAGTCAAGAAAGCCAACTTACAGCTTACCACAGACACATGAAAAAAGAAAATTTGATTGTTAAATGCCACTGAGATTTGGTGATTATTTATTAAACAGTCATTAATAAGTAACATTCCTTTTGCTAAATAAATAAAAGGCCTTGAGATCATCCATTCTATAGAGAGAAATAAAATAGTGATAAAGGTAGGAATGAAGATGTTAAGGTAGAATTAAAATTTTAAGTAAGGGAATCAGAAATGGTTTCGTACTGATGGTGATACCGGAGACTGTGGAGGAAATGAGTCATATATGTATCCATGGAGATATGATTCGAAGCCAAAGATCAGTTAGTGCAAATGTCCTGAAGCTAGAATGTGCCAACCATTTAAGGAATAGCAAAGTGCTAAGTAGGGCAGGGAGACAGACTCTAATGGCCTTAGATTCACTCTGAATTACATGGGAAATCCCTAGAGGATTTTGAAAATACATTAATGAAGTAAAATATGAGCTTTACATTTTAAAAGAATTACGCTATCTGCTTTGCAGAGAATTGGCTGAAGGATGGAATGCTAGAGCTGCAGCAACCAGACTGGTTAGAAGGCTATTGCAGCAATTCAGAAGAGAGTTAAAGATAGCTTAAACCAGTGTAGGACAGATTTTCCAGGTAGGAAATCTTCAGTTTCTGGATGTTGTCAAGGTACAGCTGAGAATATCTGTTGATTACTTTTGACATGCAGTATAAGAAATTTGGAAGGGTTGTTAATTCTAAATTGGCCAGAAAAACTGTAAAGTCAAGTTACCACTCATCAAGGCAGGGAAGACAGCATAGGGACCAGTAACAACAGAAGTCACACATTTAAAAAGTGTTTAACCTAGCATAAGTTGAAGGGATATATATGTGACAGGATATTGGGTGGAGAATTTTCCTGATGCCCTGCAAAATATCACTAAAGTCCATAGTAATAAGCAATGAGTACTTAATGCCACATAACTTCTAAAAGTCTAGTAAAAAATGGAACCAGACACTATCTCCCAGGGCTTACAAAATCAGACTAAACCATGTCTTTCACAGTGAACTCCTTTTCTCCTCACTCTCCTCCATCCCACTCCCCACTAGGGTATATAATCAAAACACTAGGGAGAGCGAGAAAAGAGAGAAAGTCCTAGATAACCACTGATGAGAAATAAAATGATTTTATTTACACTGCCCATTTGGGTAAGTGAGATTCTCTCCTCACCAAGCAGAATAAGAATTTATAGGTAGAGATTCACCTTAGAGACAATAGAAATTGGAGGTTTCTGCAAGGTAGGAGACTGGTATCTCGTTTTCTTACTAGAAGATAAGTGAGCTTTGAGTTTCAGGATCTTCCTTATGCTACTATAAGGGAGCTTTTTGAGTAACCTGACACATGTTCCTGGACTCGGTGTTCAGTGCCTTTAAAAAAAAAAAAAAAAGGCAGTGTAGCTTGATATAGAAGCCTAAAGCAGAGGAACAAGAAGAATCTATGGCATATCTGGGAAGAAGGCAGTGAGAACTACTTAGTGGTCCTTTGGCTCCATTTTTGGGTATGGAGGTTAGAGATGGCTCATGGGAATGCCCCAATAAAGTGGCACACAACCCAGAGATGGTTTATAATAGACTACTCCTGAAGCCATATTTAGACAGAATCGCTTCATTATAAAGAGCTTCCCACAAAGAGAAGGAACAGAGTAAAGCTAAACATGGTACCTAGAAATTCATGAACATTCTGGCCTGAAGCCACTAGTAGGAGACATAAGCAAAACAAGCAGGAGTGAAACAGATAATTTGTTAGCAAAGCAAAATGAACAGATTGTAAATGAAGTTATGTGCCTCTTCTATTACTCTTCCCAACCTCAATCCCAGAGTGGTAAGAATCTTCAAAACAGAGAGGAAGACTATCTCAGAATTAGACCATGATAGTCACCCTCTCCTTATCCCTCTAGCTGGGATAGCAAGAAGAGAAGTGAAAGAGTGATCAATGCTTTTTTTGTACTTCAGCTTCTGTAAGAAACCACCTGAGTATGCCTGAGGGGAGTGATTGCATAGGATTAAATCAACAATGAAACTGGTGCTTTAAACATAATTATTTTTTTAATATTTAATATGAGAGAGTGACCAATAACCTGTGAGATCATCTAGATATATATTTTTGTAGATCAGGAAATAGAGATTTAATGATCATCATTGAAAGTAACTGTGGAAGAAAAAATTTCTAGAATTCACTTAGGTCAGAACTTTGTATATCATTCATTCTCTCTCTCTCTTTCTCTCTCTCTCTCTCTCTATATATATATATATAAAATTTCTGCTATCTTGAATAACATTTTTTTCTAATAATCTCCTCTTACATTCTTCCTTTCTGTAATGTAGTTTTAAGAGTAAACATAAAACATATGTCTTTTAGCCTTTCAAAAGATATCTGTGATAGTAACAAATTGAGTACTTTCCTAAAATATGAATGTAAATTGTACATTTAATGAGAAATGTCCTCTCCTCTGAATTTATACAAATTTTGGTTGACTCAAGGGACAAAAATTCCATTCCTTGTTGAAAGAAAATATTTCAGTCCCACCTTAATGGGAATGAGGAATCTATACACAGCAAAAGCCACTTTACTACAGTGTTTAAAAGCATGTCAGGTTATTCTCCATATGTCTAAGATATGTAACTTAAAAATGAAAAGCATGAATAGATTTTAGATCATTTTCAGTTGTGGAAGCATCCTGCATGAGGTCAGCTTGATGTCAACTCTTAATTAGAAATGCAGTTTTCTTTTTCTTTATAGCTCCACTTTTCCTCTATTCTTTGATCTCTTTCCCTCCATGTTCTCAACACCTTCATGTTTTTCTCTTTAGACTCTTTTTAGAAACCTTTAGCCAGTAGATGTCATATCTCATATTGAACTATTAGTAATGTCCAAGACAATGGAAAACAATAATCTCTACACAGCTCCTCCCTACTTTTTGAACGTTCATATTATGCCACTATACATTTGCAAATATTTGTATGCTTATATTTGTATCTTTTTTTTTTGTATCTTTTATTTTTTTATTTTTAATTTTCTTTTGCTAACCAAAGAAACTGAAAGAGGAGTTTACTTTTATGGAAAAAAGAGGAAATGCCAAAATAGAGGTCAGTGTTTGTTTGGTAATGAACCATTACAGAGGCAGGGTGTGCCCTGAGCAGTGAGTGTGGCTCTCCCAAGCACTTTCTCTAGGAACTGCACTCCGTATCTCCGCATCAAGCCGCCATAGTTTTGAACTGTGTCTGTGAGCACCTGTGCTTTATCTCAATTTATTTTGTGTATCCATTAGTAAAATGAGTCCTAAAGTATCAGAAAAGCCTAAAAGAGATTATTTTGAGGGATCTGAGGATGTTCAAAATTTTTTTTTCACATAAATGAGTGGTAACTGCTTCTTTGCTTTATGCCATTTTTGATTATGGAAGTTTTCATAGGAGTGCTCTACTCTCTTATAGGGAAGGAAACCTGTTACCAGCAAGCTAACATAAAACTGAAAAGATAGGGGCACCTCGGAGGCTCAGTTGGTTTAGTGTCCAACTCAGGTCATGATATTAAGATCCTGAGATTGAGGCCCACGTGGAGCCCCACGTCCAGCTCTGTGTTGAGGGTGGAGCCTACTTAAGATTCTTTCTCTCCCTCTGCCCTTTCCCCCACTCTCTCTCTCTCTCAAAAACAAAAACAAAAACAAAAAAACCACAAAACTGAAAAGGTAAAGGGGAAGATATGAAATAAAAGCAATCAACAATTCCAAAGTTTAGGCCTCACCAACTTCAGTCATTACTTTATTCTGATTTGTTCTATGATAATTGTGTGATTTTCACTTGATTTTACCTGTCAATCTTTAATATACTGATGAGAATTCATCTCCTTTTATTTTAAATACACAACATATTTGTCTCATCTTTTTCTCTTATATTTCTCTTGTATCTTGTTGTTTCATTTGGAAAATTTTACCCTAAAATATTTATAAACAAACTGATGGGCTATACCTTGATCAACTACTATTCAATGCAGTTAGAGGTAGAGCTTGCAAAATGTTCTATTCTGCAAAATGACACTGAAGAGCAAACTATTTAACTCTGTGGGAGGCTAGAGATTCCTCTTTCCCTAAGCCTGAAGCCACCAAGTATGCAAACACGTTCCATTCATTTGGAAATATCAGGAGGCATCTAGATGCCCAGATAACTTTGTGGTTAAAGCCAACTAGCTGGATACCTCAGAAATTCTAAATATAAGTTGAGTTGTGCTTCAAATAGCACAGAAAAAAAAATCAATAAAAACTTATTCAAACATAATTTTTGGGGTGTAGTTAAATAAGCATCTTCTCCCCCAGATCAGTTTCAGTGATTGCACTGGAATAGTGGTTTTAATCTAGAACTAAAGATGACCCTTCCCAAGGTATAAATTTTCATGCCAGGTTTTCAGCTGGTAGCAGTTCTACTCACAAATCAACTGAGATTATTGCCAAATCTGGCTATAAAGAGGCATTATGTAGTAATTATGTTATCAGTCTCTGATTTCCTTGGTTCTATTCAAAAATAGCTATGAAATTTGTGCAACATACTACATTGCCCAAACTGTCAATGAACCATTCCTAATCAGGCCAGAAAGATTTGCTGCTGCTGCTGTTGTTATTGCTGTTGTTTTTCCCCATTCCCTCCACTGGTGGTTTGAAAAGTAGTGAACATTCCTCTTTCATCTATTGACCTGCTCAACTAATATTAGTTGAGCCCCTGGGGTATGCTATTCTAACCATTAGGATGATTTTTTTAGTTCTAGTCCAATTGAAACAAACTATCTAGTTTTGTATATATAGATACAGATACCGATATTTAGAAAACTGCCTTTATTAGTAGTTGGAAAAATTAACTGGTACAGAAAAAAAGTTTAGCCAGCTGGAGAGGAGAAAATGAGTGCCACCCAAGAGAATTGGCGTCTTCTCTGGGAGGGAACCTGGATACAGTGAGGAAAAATAGCATGTATATATATGTGTATATATATATATATAGAGAGAGAGAGAGAGAATTATGTGTGTATACATACACACACACATAGAATATATAGAATATATAGAATATATATGTGTATATATATATATATAATTGTTAATATTAACAGGGAACTAGAGTAATAATAAATTGACTACTAGGAAGTAAAGAAACAGCAGATTTAAAGAGCATTCAGTACACTAGAGCTTGGAGAATGCCCAAGAAAGAGCTCCCTATCCCGTCTGAGATCTAGACAGCGATGCTGAAGGTACAACCACAACTCACTGAAAGAGGAGTCACTGTGGTGTTGCACCAGTGCAGACCGATGCAAGTTCACATTTATGTCGTTACAGAAAGTGGTTCGAGGGTATATAGCTTATCAGAGGCTCTCAGAAAGAGTTGTTGATGAAAGCTGACAGGTGGTGGGTGCTATGCGCTCCAGATACTACAGGAGCCAGAGGGAAGTTGTCCAAACTGTAGGAGCCTAGCAATGGAAAAGTCTCCCATGCAGTAGGAAGATTGCACTGGTTTACTGTCGGTCTTATTCTTCTAAATTGCCTGATGACTTTCTAAAGCATGTTATGCCATGCATTATTTTACAGCAATTCTACATTTTGGTACAAACCCATGAAGTGTTATTATGCAAGACAGCACGCAATGATAAAATTCCCTTTTTTTTTTTTTTTTTTTTTACTAGCTGCAATGTCCTATAGTGATTGAATAAAGATATATAAGTGAAGTTCTTGGGTATGAGCCTTAAATATGGAATATACAATCATCTATTTTATATAGAATGGTTCCAAAAGCTGCTTCTGAGGTTCTCAGTACATTATATACATGCCATATGCGTAAGCATCTGCAAAAAGACCACACTGCTCTGTTTTGGTAGTAGGATGGCTCGGTGGACTTTGGCTAGAGGCTTTGCCAAAATGGAATTATGTACTCCATTCTCTGGTACGTTGATTTTTAGAATAAGGAATCTTACTAATGTTTTTATTTTCTAATACGTAGGGAATTTGGAACTTACAGCTCTTAAAAAGAACATACCGTTTTCCCAATAAAACTCTTAAATAAAATATCCTATCCTTCTATGATGGGACCTAATAAAATATGGGAGTTTTCTCAGTTTTTATATAGGGAAGACTGAGTGCAGTGAGGTAGTATGCCAGGTTCACCAGAGAAATTTTCTGTAACATGGGAATGTGGCAATGAATGGTTTGTAACTATGTACTACTTTACTGTTACTGCTGTAACAAATTGTTGTAGATTTGGTGGCTTAAAACAAATGTATCACAGTTCTCCAAGTCAGAAAACTGATATGGGTCTCAGGGGGCTAAAATCAAGTTTCTGGCAGAACTATACTAGTATAATTGAAAGTGTACTGTTACCAGTGCTGAAAGTGTACTGTTACCGGTGACTTGGCCAGTTTTCTTTCTGTTATTGATGTCTAGTTTCTTTTCTTTTTTCTTTCTTTCTTTTTTTTTTTTTTTTTTGAATTTTATTTGTTTATTTGCCAGATAGAGAGAGAGAAAGCACAAGTAGTAGGAGTGGCAGGCAGAGAGAAAAGCAAGCTCCCTGCTGAGCAAGGAGCCTGATTCTGGATTAGATCCCAGGACCCTGAGATCATGACCTGAGCCAAAGGTAAACGCTTAACTGATTGAGCCACCCAGGTATCCCTGATGTTTAGTTTCATTCCATTGTGGTCAGAAAAGATAATTGGTATTTCAATCATCTTAAATTTATTTCAACTTATTTTGTAATGTAATATGTGATCTGTCAGAGAATGTTCCATAGGCATTTGAGAAGAATGTATATTCTTCTACTGTTGGGTAGAATATTCTGTATATAACTATTAGGTCCATTTGGGCTGTGGGGTTATTCATGTTCACTGTTCTATATTGATTTTCTATCTGAATGTGCTATCTACTGTTGAAAATAGGGTAATAGTCTCTTACTATTACTGTATTGCTATCTATTTCTCCCTCCAGGTATGTGAAAGTTTGCTTTACAAACTTGTTGCTCGGATGTTGGTGTGTATATATGTATTCTGGATGAATTGGCTGTTTCATAGTTATATAATAGCCTTCTTTGTCTTTTGAGAGAAATTTTATCTTGAAGTCTTATTTTGTCTGATAAATTTAGTCACCCTTGTTCTCTTTTGGTTATCATTTCATAGAAGATAAAACAGAATTTCTGCCTGGTTCTTTTTAATTGTCTCTTTTTATTAATACTCTCATTTTGTCATATATCATCTTCCTAATTTTATTTGGTATTTTAATCAATGTTCTCTTGTAAATCACTGAGCTTCATACTTACTTTGAATTATTTGTCTGTAATTCCTACATATCTAATTTCTTAGGCTTGGTAAATAGAGATTTATTTTGTCCATTTGATTGTGTTGTGTTTTCCAAATTTTCATGTTCTTTGTCACTTTGCATTGGTGTCTGTACATTTGAAAAAATAGTCACCTCTCTTTGGCTTTGATTGGGATAGAACTTCACCAGTCAGGCTTGAGATTCTGAGCTTTTGTTTCTAGTTACCTCAGCTGTCCAGTCTTTTTATTTATTTTTCTTTGAGGAGCTCGCAATCATTTTTTTTTTTTTTAGATTTTATTTATTTGAGAGAAAGAATAAGCAAGAAAGAGAACACGAGGTGCAGGGACAGGGGGAGAGAGAGAAGCAGACTCCCTGCTGAGCATGGAGCCTGACACAGGGCTCATCCCAGGACCCTGCAATCATGACCTGAACCAAAGGCAGACAGTTAACCAACTGAGCCACCCAGCTGCCTCATGGAGCTCGCCATCTTTTATATCATTCTTCCCTTTCAATTTTTAAGTCTTTGTAAGGTCACCTCATTAAGCAGCCTTTAAAACAGAAAAAGTACTGAAAAGCTAACATTTTTACTTGCAACAAGTGTAACAATATAATGAGTGAAAGTAAATTTCTACTTACTTAGAACAAAACCCTCTTTTTGTTTGTTGTGATGAATATTTCAAATAGTCACACAGATTGACCACTGAAAGAAATGAAGTTTATTTGGAAATTCATAAATTTGTTTTATTCATTGTTCCAATAAACCAAAATAAAGAGGCTCTTGAGAGCATGAACAATATCTGCATGTGGATAAAAAAGATGGACTGTTGCTTTAGACTAAAATTAAAACTTTCCCTTTAGGATATTTCAGGTAGGAGATAACAGTTGTTATAGCATCCTTTAATAGAGGCAGAAGTAAATGACTTTGCACAATCTGTTTGTCTCCTTAGGAGAACTGTTGTGTTATTAGTGCTACCAAGGGAAATAAATTTTATGTTGGTGAATAAGTTGACAATCTGAATGACTGACTCCATTTTACAAAGTCACATTATAACGAAAAAGTTATATAATAATGCATGGAGCCTGTCTCTGTGAATAATTGGCTTCTTTACAAAGCTCCAGATGATAAATAAATAAATGTAAGCACCATCAGCGATAAATTATTATGTTTACAAAATTAAACTCTAATATATATAACAAATTACATGGTTTCCAAAACACTCAATTTTTGTCTTGTCTCTATTATCACATTTAAACAGGTCTGGCACTTTAGTCAAATGTCTTATTTGGCTTTTTTTTTTTTTTTTTTTGCCAAAATTACTGGCATAAAATAGGTGTAGTTTATTTATTTTCCTCATCTTTCTTTATTATCTATTTTCTGAGATAACTACTTAGCAACTTCTTTTCTCTCTTCAAATTTCTAGTGTATCACATGGTTGGGTGACTCAGTCAGGTAAGCATCTACCTTCAGCTTAGGCCATGATTCCAGGGTCCTGGAGTCAAGGGCCATGTTGGGCTCCCTGCTCAGTGGGGAGTCTGCTTCTCCCTCCAGCTCTCCCCCTGGCTCGTGCTCTCTCTCTCTCTCTTTCTCTCTCATTCTCTCTCTCTCTCAAATAATAAATAAAATCTTAAAAAAAAATTACAATGTATCATGTTCTCCAAGTTTTTCTACTATATGGCCCTCTGCTTTTCAAGGTTTTGTTTTTGTTTTTGCTTTCCTAACTCCTCACCCTACAGAAACTCTGTCAATATGGAATTGTGCACAAGAGTTATGACTACATCATTATTCTTATTCCTTAGGTGATTTTCTCTAGCTGTTTAGATTGGAATCACATTTATGCACAAATACTTCCAAATTAATACTTTGCCCCAGCCTCACTCAGCATATCTCTACTCTATCTCTACTTCAAAGTCTCATGAGCATGTCAAAGTCCTATGTCAAAATCCAAGTATTGATTGATTCCCTTTTCAAAACAGTGCATGGCTCAATCTTTCATAAATTTGCAAAAGCACAAACATTAACCCTATTTCTCAGAGGCAGAAGCTTGTAGTTACCTTTCTCTAAATTCTTTCTCCACATCTTACTGGCCAGTCTTGAAACTCTGCTTTAAAGTAGATCGTGAATGAAGTCGTATGCATCACCTCCACCTTCTTTAGGCTGTCCAAACCTCTCTCCCATATGTGGTAATCATCAAGCTTGTTATCCTGCCTCTAGTATTCCACATTTTGTAGTATTTGATAAAACAGTGTGTGAGTGTATAAGTATGTGTATTTATGTGTATGATATAGGAGTTTTGAAAATAAAAATACATCCATAAACCCATCATCAAACAACTGTTATTAGATTGGTTACGTAAAACTCCCCTCCTCACCTTACTTTTCCTTCAGAGGAAATAATCATTGTAAAAATTTAGTTTTCTCTACCACCAGAAGCAGTTGGAAAACTGTATGAAGAATGTGAAACGAAAGGTTTTTAGGCATTGGACAATAATCTGTGAAGAACTGTGATCTCAGAGGGAAAGATGGCAATTGAGGTGGTCCCAGTGACTGCCCTGGTTTTCTTCCTAGGAGCACACTCAAGACTACAGTGGAGGGGAATTCCAGGGTGGTGGTGATGTTGAGGTGAGGAAACCTGAAATCACAGACAAAGTTGGCTCGGGGGCTGGATGTTGTGAGACAGTGTTCCCCAAAAGAGGAAGCTATGCAGGAAAAGAGCTCCAGAAATGTGCATAGAGTTTCCTTTGAGTATCTATGGGATAATAAACTCTGGGTGCAAAGGTGGTTCATGGCAAAAACTACCCCTAGAAAAAAAAATAATAAAATTAAATTAAATTAAATTAAAAAAAAAAAAAAAAAACTACCCCTAGAGTAAAGTTACTCCAGATCTGTCCCTGTCCTGCTTTACTTCTGTGGTAGTTTATCTCTGCTTACTAATGTGCAATATATGTGTGCCCTTGCTCTGTTGAATGTCTCAGGTGATCAATAAGAATCTCCACATCCATCTTTGGCTGGCTGGAGCTTAAATATCTTTGTGACCTCTTTGAGCTCTCGAAATTGTTTAGCTTACATTGCCCTGGCTGACATATTTTATTATAATTTTGTCATTAAAATGTTATATTTTCTTATAAACACTAAAAAATTGTCTTCCATATTTACTTCTTATATTCATCTAAAGTTGTATGACAAAATATAAAGAGATTGAAATTAATTTTTTTCTTTATGGATAACCAATTCACCCAGCAAAATTTACTGAATAATTCATCCTTTCCTTCTGATCTACAGTGGATTCTCTGTTGAATCAAATTTACATATATGAAACAGTTTGGTTTTAGATCATTTACTATTGTATTGCTCTGTGACAATACCACATTTTCCTACTGGATCTTTAAAATATTATATCCTATAAGGAGTCCCTCTACCAGCAACTTGCTCATTTTGAGTGACTAATTCTTGGGTCTGTTTTCTTTTTATCCTTGATCCTTATAAAAATATCAGAATCATCTTAATAGTTTCATGAAATATATTGTGATTTTGATTGAAAGTATATTGTGTGTTCAGATCACTATGAAATATGACCAAAAGTATTTTTGGGAATAAAATTTAAGATTGAATTGCACATGGATTATAATTCTTGTCAGTAATACCATTTAATAAAACTGCATACTTGAATGTGTACATATTTTTAAATAAGATTCAAAAACATGAAAATATCAGTTCATATAATTGATCTCATGTTGGATATAGAGTTATTTAGAGGAGTTTTGATGCACATTCAGGCAAAAACAAAATAGGAAAATAGTCATTTATTAGGGAAGCAATCCTACTAGATGAATACATGTCCAGGAGTATTAATGAGACTGAAGTCATGCTCTTCCTCAATGGTTATCACTAAATTTCTTCCATAGGATGTGCATTTCTGATGTTTAAAATGTAGTGGTATAAAATTATAGTTTTGCCTGCACATTATTTTACATATTTTGGAAATGTATACTTTCTGGACATATAATAGGGGTGTTTACACAAACTACAATGTGTGTTTTTTTTTCTTTAAATTTTATTTTATTATTTCAGTGTTCCAAGATTCATTGTTCATGTACCACACCCAGTGCTCCATGCAATATGTGCCCTCCTCAATACCCCCCACCCCTTACCCCTCCAAAATCCTGTTTGTTTCTCAGAGTCCATAGTCTCTCATAGTTCATCTCCCCCCTCTGAAGGAAAGGAAGGGTGAATTGGGGGGAAATGACAATGTGTTGTAATTTTTATTTCTAAAAACACTTTCAGAATAAAAGACTGAAAATTTTCCAGAAGTGATTTTGACTATATATGTTTCCCTTATTCACCAGCCTGGGATGCTAACCATCTGTGTCAGCTATCTTTTGGTTGTAGCAATGCTGCATAGCAAACAACCTAGAAAATAAGTGTTTTAAAGACACAACCACTTCTTTTGGGCTCATGGATCAGCTGCATCTTGGCTTAACTCTGCTAAGCTGTAGTGGTTCAATTAGGTTTGCCTCCAAGATGTGAATTAGCTCTAAATTGACACTTAGATCCCAACTGCAAGATCATACCTTATCGAGGAAGTGGAATTCTCATGTCTGTGAGTGGGAGCATAAGAGAGAACAAACCTGTCCTTCAAGGACAGATAAGCCTCTGCTTGAATGTATCCATACGTCATAGCCCCTAATATTCTTTTGGCTGAAGTGAGTCATATAACCAAATGCAGCATCCATGGGATGGAGAAATAGAGTACTCCCATAGAAGGGGCCAAGGAGGATGAATATTTTCTGAATCATAACGTAATATACCACACTATTAGTATGACTCTATACAGTCAGCTAAATTTTCCTTGTGGAAAATACCGTAATTTTCAGGCATGACTACTGTTAGGATCATGTTATTCATTTAAAAAAAAAAAGAAGAAAAGAAAATATTATATTGCATAAACATATGCTTGTATTTCCCTCAAACCTAGACTCTTTTGATTTCAGGATTTTAATGAGATTTTAAACAGCTTTTTATAACTTCTTTGCATTGCCTTAGTTTTTGACAAAGAATATTAAACAAGTTGTTTGTTAGATATTTCAAAACATACCTTGAGTTGGTCTACTAATTAGCATTACAGAAACAGAAGCGCTGAAGTCCCATAGAAGTGTTATTTATAGAGAATCTAAATTTCATCAGAGTAAACTTGTTTACTATTAACTGTTCTTTGCAAAAAAAAATATATTGTTATAGCTATATTTAATGAGAAGCATAAATCACATCTAATGGACCATGCCTCAGATTACCATCAATTTATGATGCTAAAATATGGACTTAGGAATCTTTCTATGACTAGTTTAGTTTGGGTTGGAATATTTATAGATGGGAAGAAAAACTTTATTCTTTTTTAAGCAGCAATAGAACTCTGTATTTTTTTCTTTTTAGTTTTTAAATATTGAAGTAATAAATACTGCTAAAAATGCAAATATACAGACAGGCAGCATGTTAACCTAAAAATCCCAGCTAACCAAAAAAAAAAAAGTTATTTTGGGGTGAGGAAGATGAAAGATGACAGAAAAAGAAGTATATGTATCAATGTTTTATTTAGTAGTATTAGTTCCCCACATTCGGTAGCTTGTGACACTGTGTCTTTGTGCAGTATACCAAGGGACAGACCATACTGACTCCCAGATTCTTCGGAGATATTTTTGACGTTTGCAATCTTGAGAGCTAAAATGTGGATGTCTTGGTTTTAACGGAAAATAGTGCACTTTAAAAACACGTTGGGTATAAGAATATCATTTGTGCTTTTCAATATCTTACTGTATTCTCCTAATTTTAGCCTTTTTTTCTATTATCATAACAAAGAGAGGTAAGGTCAGTTACTGCAGGATGCCCTGGTGGCTCCATCAGTTAAGCCTCTGCTTTGGGCTCAGGTCATGATGACAGGGTCCTGGGATAGGGCCCAGGCTCCCTCTCAGTGGGCTCCCTGCTCAGTGGGGAGTCTGCCTCTTCCTCTCCCTCTCCCCCTCCTCCTTCCCCCTGCTCCTTCTCACTCATTCTCTCTCTCACAAATAAATAAAGTCTTTAAAAAAAAGTCAGCTATTGAGCTATTGCAAAGCTTCACTCAAAATCTAAAGTGTGTGATTAAGGGGCTTCTCCTACTTCTTCCTTCTCCTTTCTTCTCTGTATATGGCCATATGATCATTGATCTCCTATCATTAGTGACTGAAATATTTTTCTAGCTTTTTTCTTATTCTATAGATAGCACAGGGCTAGCTATTTTACATATGTATTCCAGCATTGATTGTGAGAGCCTGGTAGACAGTATCAATTGGGATCTGAAAGCCAGGTAAAGTGCTGCATTTAGAGTAACTTGTCTCTAAACATAGACCATATAAACCTATGAGGGGCTATCTGGAAAGATAGCTTACTCTCTCACAGAAGTGACAGGTGTGAAAAGAGCGTATTACTGCTGTCCTTTTCCCTTCTTCCTCTCTGGAAAGCAGACTTGGTACTTGCAGCAGGGTTTGGCATATTGAAACCATAAGGAAACAAATAGAGGGAGAAAGACACAAGATGCTAAAGATATCAGAAAAGAATGATAGAGCCTCAGAACTAGTTTGTGAAACTGCTTCACCAATAACAAACACTGCCTATGTCCAATTATATGTGGAAAACACAAACCTCTATTTTTAAGGCACGATTTATCAAGTTTTCAGTTCTTTGCTGCCAAAGGCATTCTTACATAGTGTAGAATATGTATGTAGAATAAAATTGTAAACAGAATTTCCTGGTTAAAGAGTACACACATTTTTTTTTGTTTGTTTTTTAAAGATTTTATTTATTTGACAGAGATCACAAGTAGGCAGAGAGGCAGGCAGAAATAGAGGGGGGGAAGCAGGCTCCCTGCCGAGCAGAGAGCCCGATATGGGGCTCGATCCCAGGACCCTGAGATCATGACCTGAGCCAAAGGCAGAGACTTTAACCCACTGAGCCACCCAGGCGCCCCAAGAGTACACACATTTTCAATTAGAAATGTTAATGTAAAATTTTCCTTTACAAAGTTACGCAAATGTACAGCCCCCCAACAGGAAATGAGAATGCTTTTTTTCTACATTGCTATGATATTAAATATCAGTTTATATATTCACTAACATTTATTAAATGCTTAATAAATGTTCCCAGCACTATGCTAATTATAAGGATAGGAAAATAGACAAAAGTAATATGGTATCTGCTTTCCATGTTTCCAGTTATGCTTTTATGACCACTTTATTTTTTCTCGATGAATCCTGAAAGTTCTTAAGTTTGGCTTTGGTGTTGCATATTTTGTGTTGCCTCTGTGTTTGAAATCAGGGGACAGTGTAGGAAGTTTAGGAAATAGATTCTAGAGTCAGTCAACTTGGGTTCAGGATCTTGTTGCCACCTGAATAGCTATGTGGTGATGGCCAATTTAATTCTCTGAGGTCCAGTCTCTTCACTTGTAAATTGAGGCTAATCACATTTATTATAAGACCTATGAGTTATATAAAGGACTTAAAACAGGGCCTGTCTAATGGCACCTAATATTACCATGAGATTTTTAATATATTTTATAATTAGTTTGTACTTGTATATATTAATGTTAGAAAATTTGGTACATTAATTTGTATGCAGCTGCCTTACTGAATTTTGTGCTGATTACAATAATTTTGTTGATTCTCTAATGTTTCTAAATATTTAATCATATTATCTGAAAATAGTCATATGATTTCTATTCCTTTCTAATATTTATACTATTTTTTATTATCTAATATGGAGCACATTAGAATTTCCAGAAGAATATTTCCATGGCTATGTTAGAAAGCTCTGTAATTGAAATCCTACAACTATTTGAGTATCTCTTCTGTTACTAGTCCCAGTGTTACAGGCACTCATAAAATAATGCAATCTCTTTTGTAGTTGACACACAACGTTAGATTAGTTTTAAGTGTACAACATAGTGATTCAACCAGTCTATATGTTATGCTCTGCTCACCACAAGTGTAGCAACCTTTTGCCACCATACAACACTATTATAGTATCATTGACCATATTCCCTCTGATGTGCCTTTTATTCCCTTGACTTATTCATTCCGTAACTGGAGGCCTATATCTCCCACTACTTTTCACCCATTTTGCCCATCCTCCTCTTTCCCCTCTGGCTAAAGGTAACTGATATACTGATATATCCCACTGACCTAGTAATAAGAAAAAGTCCTTGTTAACCAGAAGTTAGAAAGAAAAAGATATCTCCCACACTATTACTGTGCATTTAGAAGGATTAGATATACAATGTCAACTTAATTTGAACTGATAATTTTAGTAACAAATTGAATTACAAATTAAATAATGAGTTAACTTGATATAAGAAATTGTTGAAAGATGTGGGAAGCATGCAAAAAAAAAAAAACTACAGCAAAATGGAGACAGAAAGAGAAAGTAGATACAGAAGCTAAGATGGATATGATGAATAAAGAATGTATTCTGCAAGAAAAATTCCTATTTATAGTAGTTAGGAAACAGATATTTTATAGTCCATATAATCATATAAGAGAAAATTGGCAACTTATAGAAAATATGATCAAAGATGAGCTTATTTGATGATAAAAAACATTTTACAAAACAGGTTGCCATAGTATTATCAGTTTGTTCTCTGTATTTATTGCTCGGATTCTAATTTTTGTTTATTCATTTATTTTTAGACTCCACTTATGAGAGAACTAATATGGTATTTATCTTTCTCAGTCTATTTTTCTTAGTGTAATACTCAAGTTGTGTTGTCACAAACGACATGATCTCATTCTTTTTTATGGCTGCATGATATTACCAGGTCAGTGGGAAAATCCCCTCTATATCAAATACTTATTGCCATTGATAATAGGGTATAATAAACTGAGCAAAAATTTAATGGAATAAAGTAAAAAAAAAATTATCATACTATTCCATAGATTGACAATTTGTGTTTGGTTTGTCCAGGCCATTGTGATCTCAACTGTGCTCCCTCATGCTTCTTTGGTCAGCTGCTAGGTTAGTTGGGGTTAGCTGAGATGTCTAAAAAGGCCTCAGGATTGACAACTCATTTCTCCTCCAAGAGTTTCTCTTTACTCAATAGGCTAGCCAGAACTTGTTCAGTTGGTAGTATTTTGAGAGAGAAAACGGAAGCCCAGCTTTAAGGGGTCAGGAAATAGACAATACTTTTTCATGGGAAGAACTGCAAATGGAGGTACATGATACAAAAATAATTATAGTTATTTTTCACAAATTATTTATATTACATCATCTCTCACTCTTAAGGAGCTAGCTATATTAGATCACATTTTGCAATGATTTTTTTTAAAGATTTTATTTATTTATCTGACAGAAAGAGACAGATCACAAGCAGGCAGAGAGGCAGGCAGAAAGAGAGGGGGAAGCGGGCTCTCTGCTCCCCGCTGAGCAGAGAGCCCGATGTGGGACTCGATCCCAGGACCCCAAGATCATGACCTGATCATGACCTGCGCTGAAGGCAGAGGCCTTAACCCACTGAGCCACCCAGGCGCCCCTGCAATGATTTTTTTAAATTTATTTCCTCATTTGTGACCTAAAGTATTTGAATCATATGGAGTTTAATTATAAAATAGGTGAAAATAGTAACGATTTGGTAGTTCTTACTTAAACACTACTAATTGTTTGATATGTAAATACTGATTTGTATTTTGCCTTATGTTTGAAACTGATTACTATATCACTAGTTCTTGGATAGTTCAATGCCTGAATACATATGTAACTTTAATTTAATCAGTATGGCAAATTATTACCTTACCACCCTGTAGAAATTTGTAAGACTGTAACCAAGTGGTCCCAAAAAGGATGCCCATGGAATTCACATTTGGTTGTTTCATATACTATAACTAGCTGAAGGAGCACTTTTACTTCTCTAAGCAATCAGGAAACAGCAATGCATTAGTCAGAGTACTTTAGAAAAAAAAAAAAAAAAACACAACCAACAGGATATGTATACCATGTTTTTGTGATAATGCATAGATGGCAGGAATGACTGTTCCTACCTTTGCATCACTAAATCCTTCTAGAGATGGTGAGAAGTCATATTATTTAACAGTCCCTTTTGCTATTCACCTCTCTTGCCTTCCACTGCACTCAAACAAATTCCCTATTCCTCTTCACTGTTACTTGGAAGATGATTGGCAGCGTAATGTTGGGTTGAAGTTTATTTACATTTCAAGAAATTAAATTTGTCTCTTTAAGTCATAAGCATTTGGAGGGGAAAAATAATCTATTTTAACTCTATCTTTACATAAAATAAAATCTTTCTTAAGTGCAAGAATACTTTTATTTTTAGCATACTCAATTGTGATTTTAAAATGAAACTTTACCAAAAGGTATTTTCAGGAATTAAGGAAAGCAGATATGAGTGGTAAATTCTTGGGAGCAAACTATATCCTTCACAGGGGTCAACCTGAAACAGAAATGCTGATCATAAAAATAAAAAATAAGGGGATAAGCTTCTACATGTCAAATAGCAAGTTTTGTGGATTATAAAATGTAGTTCGGAACTACACGGATGTATACATCTGGATGTGATAGAGGAGGTGTGTCCGGCACGCGCATGCGTGCATATGTATGCTTGCCTGTGCGCACAGGAGGGGGAGTTAAGACACAAAATCTCCAAAGGAAAATTAGAAATGTGAAAGACACATGTATATTCATTAGAAAACAAACAAAAACACTCAACAGTAAATGTAATCACTTAATTAGCATCATTAAATGAGGGAATCCCCATGAATCTGATTTTCTTTTCAAAACTTCTTTTATTATCACTATTCTCTTACTTTAAACACTACTGGGATGCAAAGGAGAAAAAAAAAAAGGTGACAAATCAAAATGCTGGTGTCTAATTTTATTTTAAGCCCTGTGTAACAAATCAATCTACAGATCAGGTGGTTTCCAGGGCATTTTTTCAATAAAATTGAAGAAGACTTAATCTAGTTGTCAGTGGAGAGATCGTTAAAATGATTTTTGATGATAAATAACCTCGTTCGGTTTCTTTCTTTTTTTTTCTTTTTTTTTCTTGGCATATAAATCAGAAGTTTAAAGTATTAAGTGACTTTGCCATGGGAAAAACTATTTGCATTTAATTTTTTATGTTCAAAAGTTTCTTGGTGCTTACTCATTGCAGCATTTAGAAATAATCATCTAAATATAAACTGATGAGAAAAATGTCCAATATCCATTTTCATTATTGAGTCACTTCCAATTAATCTGAACTTTAGACATTACAAATTATCTCAATGTGTTAAATGTAAAATGTTTTGTTCAATTGCTTTCTATTTATAATTATTAAAATAATTTCTGAAGTCAGAAAAATTTTAAAGATTAAACTTATGAGCACAACAATATAAACATATAAAATGTTCATTTGTATTCATGGCTTTGTTGTGGAGAAATGTAGGGACATAGTTGTACCTTCAGAAATGTATATCACATGGAAACAGATCTTGTGGTCAAAGTAAAATAGAACTATAAGATCAAGGAGAAAAACATTATCTTCTAACATTGGTCTACCAAAATGATTTTCTAGCTCCAGTTTAGCCATAATCTTGTTCTTTATGTAGTATATGATAGAAGGCCTGGGGGTGGGGGGAGTTTAAATAGGGTTATGCTAAGTTAAAGGGAATGGGACAAATATCTATAGATCTGATCTTTCTTAGTCTCTACCAGAATTCTTAAAACCATGGATCACAGTTCTGAATATATTATATAGCATAATCTCTATGTTCTTTGTGAAGTATGATTATTTTATGAAACATAACTAAAATATTGCCTTTAAATTGGGGCATTCACATGTTTCCTCTACAGTGTGCTTATAGTATGATTTTATAAAACTGTATGCCTGCATTGGTTATATTTAAAATCTGTTAAAATTTCAATAAGTATTCCTGTTTATAAACAGTTTAAATAATGTAAAAGCGTAATATCTCAGATACAGTCACCATCTCATGTTTATCTTCAAAGTTTCTCCTCGATAATCTATGGTCAAACAGGTTTGTGTATAACTTTCTCCATTTTAATGTGCATATAAATGCATAATTTGTATAAATACATGTAAAATTTTATATGTACACTTTATAAAAAGATAAAGCAAACGTCTCTGTTTCAAAAAGCTGGAAATACTGGTTAACATAGAGCAATGTTTAAATAATGTTCTGGACTTACAAGAAAAATAGGACAAGACTCAGTGCTTATAACGAAGAAAGAGCTGAGAACCCAAGTACTGAGCATATAAGCCAATGCCACAGCAGTCCAGGGTAAGGGAAGAAAGAGTTAACCAAAAGATTCTAAAACATATGCAAAGATAGGAGATGAAGACTGTCTACTTGAGGCAAGAAGTTGAAACTGAGACCCCCACACAAGTACAATCCCTGCATAGTAGGCTCCATGCTTTTTAGTTCAACTGTCTCCATTTAGTATAGTCTAAACTCCCATGATTATTCATTTTTCAGCAAATTTGTGAAGTCCTAAGACTAGGTAACATGACTAAACAATCATGATGACAATTTTAATAGCTAAATGAGAATAAATATATATGTATATGTGTGTGTGTGTGTATATATATATATATATATATATATATATGCCAAACTTATCAAAATGTAGGCAAAAAAGATAAATTTGAATGCTCATATAAAGAACGTAAATCATTAAAACCCCATAATGATTATCCAGGCATCTTTTTAAAAATGTTTTTAACAATCACATAAGAAAGCATTTATTTGAGGTTTGACATGAAATTATACAAATAAAATTTGTATAAACACAAATCCAAATTGAGTTATAATACAGATACCAAAAGACAAAGGAAAAATAAAGGAAACTAATTGGCAGCATATACAGTTAGACACAGTTGTGTCAGACTAGAAAGTCTTTTACAAAATGATCATCTTCAGTGATCATCTTTTACAGAACGACCAGTCTTCAATGTCATCCTGCAGGCTGGGTTAACTTTAGCAGTCTCCTCCTATTTTCTCCAATGTCTTCCTTTAGTATGGCTGGTAAATGTTTTGGTGATTGCTACTCCCTCTAGCAAAAGTGCTCTTTTGGGCACTGTAGTTTGCATATCCTTGTCCATATCCATAGTTCTCATGTTATACCCAGTATAGTCATAGCCACCATAGCCACTATAGTTTTGATCAGCACTATACGCACTAGTGTAATTTCCATATCTTTGGTCATAATTGTTGTTAAGTCTTTGGTTCCAGTTTTATCCCTGACCTCACCCACGACCCCTAGTACCACCTTTTTCACCAGCTGCAGCACCTCCTCCTCCTTTTTGTTATTGCTGTTGCTGCCTATATACTACTTTGGGTTGTGAAATTATTTCACATTTCTCAGAACCAATTTGATGATATCTGCTTTCTAACAATTTCTTTACTGGCTCTTTGTGTATGTGATAAGACAAAATCCTCTTCTTTCATTTATTTTTGTATCCATGGGAAGTTCAATATCTTCAACCTCTCCAAAGGCTCCAAAATATTCTTTAGTTTGTTCTTCAGAAGTATCTGGGCTCAGTCCACCCACAAAAACCTTTTTGGAGGGTTCTTTCCCTTTGAAATCTTGGTCCATTTGGGGTATATCAATTTGCCATCCAGTTTGTGTTCTTTCAGTTCCAAAACCTCATCACTAGCAGCATCTTTGAAAAGCACAAATCCAAATCCTCTTGATATTCTAGTCACTGCATCTGTTCTACCTGTACAGTCTATAAATTCCCCAAATTGAGGCAAATATTCAGTCAGATCTTTCTTATATCCCAGCTCAAGCCTCCAATAAACATTTTGCTCTCATCCTGCTGATTCTTGGTAAGGATCTTGTATTCCTCTGCAAATTCCTCTATTTTCATGTTGCTGTATTCCTTCATGTATTCCATGATGGCAGAGTTGTCATGGGGGGGCGGTGGTACTGAGGAGGCCCTGGAGCTCAGTCCGGGTCACGCGGCAGTGCCCCCCCCCCGAGTGTTATAAGGAGTTCTCTAGGTCTCTAGGCGTCTTTTAAACAAAGAATTTAGAATAATCTTGCAATTAACTTTTAGGGAACTGAAAAACAAGTGTTTCCCAAATTGTATTATGTAATCAAAATTGCAGTGGTAGTAAAGATGATATATTATTTATTAAATGAGAAAACTTGCCCAATCTCCCTCATGTATGGAAAAGTTGGCTAAAATTTTGTCCTTTGAAGAGCTCTGTGCCAGGATTACTGAAGGGATTTTTTAATCTGAAGGCATACATAATTATTAAAAAAAAAAACACTCAATGGACTATAAACTTTGTGTTGTGATATATAGCTGTGAGGTTGCAACCTTGAACTTCATTTGAACAGAGATGTGATTATTGGAGAAATTCAGCACCTTCAGCTCCAGAGAGAGTTAGTTCCACTAGTTACCTAGCCCAAGCAGTAACTGGATATAAATATGTTGCTTTAAAAAAAGACACCTGAAAAAGTATACTGAAAGTTTCTTATATAAATCATCCTAAAAGAATTTTCTTTTGTGAGATGTTTTTAAAATATAGAGAAAACAACCCCTATTTTCTTAAGATTTCAGTAGATTTTTTATTTTTTTTTTAGAATCATAGACTGCTAGCAGTGGAGGGGACATTTGGGATATTCTAGTCTAGGTGTTTCATGTTGCAAATTTGGGATGAGAAGGATTAAGTGATCTTCCTCAAGGTTACATTAATTGACAGATAAGTTGTAACTGAAACCGAGTTTCCATAATTTTAGTCTCTCCCCTTTTAGGTGCGGATTCTAAAAACTACTTGGTCTAAAAGAACACTGTACCTCTAATTTCCTGTAGTGTTCAGTCAAATGAAAGAAAGTAGGGTTGTGAAAGAGAGACTGCCATAAGAAGAAAAGAAGTCAGGTGGTATACTCTGTCTGTCCCAGTAGGAATTCACAGAGCAGTATGTTCCCACAAAGTTCATAAAGTGAAAATACTAGAAAGAATCAGAATTCATAGTGGGCAGAGATCATGGCTTATCTCTGGAAGTAGTATTTTGAGGTATTTTAAAGATGTATTTGGATCATTTTTTGGCTGAGAAAATTCCTTTTCAACCAACAATCAGTGACGAGGACATAGGTTTGTTTTGTATGACATAACAATAAAATATGTTTTGTTTTATTTTTTTAATCAATGTCTGTCAAACTTAATATGCTTAGGATAAAGCAGGAAAGTAAAAAAAAAAAAAAAAAAGAAAGAAAAAACAAAAAAACAAAGTTCAGGGATCCCATACACAAAGACTGCTTTAAGTAAGCTTGTTGGGGAGGCTAATCATTTGCATTGAGAACAGGTAACTGAAGTGATCCCAGTGTACTGGTCTTAAGTTCACCTTTTGAGAAAAATTGTTTCAAGGCATCTAAACATCTATAGGAGCATTTTCTGACCTTTGTTCTTGACTGTTAATTACATTTACTTGCCTTTGAGAAACTTCACTATAGTCACTCATCGTATGTATACCAAGTCTGACATTGATAAGTATATTTTATTCATTTTTTCTATCAGTCAAAACATATTGCAATATACATGAATATATACTTATAATGACTATATTTATTATTATACTTGAAATATGCATCATAAACTGAATATAATCACATATACCCATGTACTATGTGAAGTCCCTATAAAAGAAATTTGATTAGGCCATCAGCTAAATTAATTGAAGTTATGCAGATTTGGCTTTTAGTCAGAGATTCCAAAACAGATACTTATTCCAAAATGACTCCAAAAATACCTTGCTAATTAGTTGTGCTATATTAGAGGTTCAGTTAAACTGTGCATCAAATTATATATCCTAAAATGCATTTTTTTTCAGAACAGTGTCTCTCTCCAGGAGATTTACCATAAGAATCTCCTGCAAATCTGCATTCAATAAAACTCATTTTATGAATGTACATTCTGATTCTGTAGGTCTGGAGCAGGGCATAAAAGTCTGCATTTCCACCATGCTCCCAAGTGTTATCCCATTTTGAACAGCAGTGCTTTGGAGGATATTTCTTTCACAAAGATGTGACATCCTTGTATTGTGAATTTATTTATAATGTTATTCTGACAGTAGTGTTCTAGCTGAGTCTTGTTCAATCTATCGAAGCTCATTGAAGGTATATTCTGGAGATTTCTTTTGTTGTTGAAAAGTAAAAAATTTTTTTCACTGTTAAGTAACTTTTTTTTCTGTGCTTACATATATGGAATGCCCTTGTCCATTTGTGTTTTCTGCAAGCTAATTGACCTAAGATAAAAATCACTCAACTCTTCAGCTTGCCCTGGGCAAAAGTGAACTTGCCAGGCTTCGCTATCTTAATCTAATAAATCCTTGGTGAGAAATAAGGCAAGATCAACGTCTTTCTGTTAAACTAAATGCCTCATCAGGTGAAGAAATAACAATATTCATACTTCCAGAACCTTCTGGTTGAAAGGTAAACAAAAGAAGTTTCACATTTTGTATATTATAGTAGAATAGTTGAAACTTGCTCAGAAAGATATTTTGATTTATCCACTTGAAAAGGCAAAAGAAAACACTGTAGAGAATTATCCTTTTAGGAAGTTTTAAAATAGCTATTACAAACCATTCCATCTTTAAGAAATTCTTCATACAGATTAGGTCTTGGGAAATGCATAGGTACCACCCCTGTGCTGAAGTCAGAATATTATGCCATTTAACTAATTTAATATTCCACTTTTCTAATTTTACATTCTGCCTCTTGCTTGCTTTTTCTGCCTTTTGCTATCTTTCCTGCGGCCTAAAGAGCAAAGTGAGGTTTATTTTCTGTTCAGTTATTTCCCATCCCCATGTGAAATATCTTAGAGAAGATAAACTAAATTGATATTCACCTTCAAGGAGAAAAATATGACACTAAAGTCTCTATCCTGCATTTTGTGGATTCCTAGAACCCAGAGCTTGGCTCCACATTTTAAAAAGTAAATAAAAAGTAGCTGCCATCATATTTCAATTAGAGTTTTGCATCCTTTTGTCCATTCTAAAGACTCTAGTCAGAATTATTATGATTTTTGCACTGTCAGTGGTTTCCAGCTTCCTTCCCATTAAAGACTATCATGAAAAATATATTGATTCTTTCCCAATTGAAGCTGGTAAGCATTTATATACTCTGTTGTGCATTGTAATATACTTTGAAAGAAGGAAAAATTACTGATCTATAAACAATATAAACATATGGAATCATTGTGATGGAGGCATTAGAGTTAATATTGATATAGCAATACATTCATAGTATTAATTAGGAAACAGAAATTAATCTATATCTCCAGCTTCATTTTTCTTTTCAGTAAAATGAGGCCATTTATACCTGCCTTAGCTCTCCTCAGATGTTACGAGGATGAAATTAGACAATGTGTATAAAGTAGGTTGATAAACTAAATACTTAAGTTGTTTTTTTTTTTTAATTTGTTCCATAGCATTACATAGTATAAGATTGAACAATCAGGTCTGGAAAGGAGCTCTTGTGTTTCCTAATTCTCTCTGTTTAATCTATCATAGTATGTCCATGTGCTCACTCACATGGAACCAAAAAACAAAGGTAGAACTGGTTCTACAGAAAGACAGAGCAAGTGAGTAATAAGGAAATATAGAAGATAAAGTTGTAAATAGAAAGTTAAAGAGAAAAATGCTTCAAACTGTTGAAAAAAGTATTTCACAGATCATTAACCCATCATACCTATAAATTTGCCAAAACTGTGTAGGGAACTATGCCTGGGGGGTAGAGTGGGGGAGAAAAAACAAATGCCTTCTACTGCAAGGTTTCCTAATGAGTACAATATGTGCAAAAGTTGCCAGGCTTTGTTTAAAATATAATAATGTCATTCTGCTGAGAAGTGCTCCTCAACTTTGCAAAATTTTCAGATTTCATTTCACCTAGTAATTGACTTATATTAAATGATAACATTTTTCATGTCCTGAAATTTATTATTTCTAATTCTCAAAATACAGAATTTTTAGTGTTGCAGTTTGTCAATGATTTTTAGGGAAAACAACATTTTTAATTGGAATTTTTATTTACATTTACATAGAGTTATGTTATACTCATAGGAAAGTTTATAACTTTTCTCTCTTTAACACTTTTAAACTGTTTTTCTACAATGCTCTAGTTCATATACAAGAAAAAACTGCAGAATTTTATGAATATAGTTCTGGAGAGATCATTAAATTTACTTAGGTTAATAGTTTCAGTGTTCCATAAAATATGCTAAAATATGCTAAATAAATTTCTAAATAAATTTTAGAAACATAGCAAACCCTTTTTGCTTAAGTTGTAGTCTCTTAATCTTCATTAGAAATATTTAGGCTGATTTTTAAAAGTAGATTACTGTTTCCACCTTATTCTCCATCTACTCTCACTATATCAGATCTCCTTAAATAGCACTCTTGAATCCCTTTTTACAAGCATCACAGTGACTCTTTAAAAACAAAAACTTGAGAAAGCTCTGAAAATTCCTTCCCAGCTTTTCTCCCAAATAACTTTTCACAAGAAAGATTGTCCTATAGAAAACATAAAGCAAAGTTTAAAATATAGCAAGAGAGATTATCACTCAATGAAATTCCAAGAGTCTGCAAAGTAAGAGCAAGTGCAATATATCTTTTTTTTTTTTCCCCTCATGCCCTTGTCCCTCCCAGTCTAGTTCTGACTCATGAAGCAGATGCAGTGTTGATCTTCACAATCCCTTAGAATTCTAATGACAGAATGCATTACGTTTGGATCCGGGTAGATTGAATGGCCAAGTCAGAAATTGACTGGTTTTCACAGAATAGCCCACAACTGAGAAAAACAAACTGTTACAGTTCTACTTTCTGCATTCAGAGAACAGCAAGCCATGAGACCTGAGCCTAATGAAAGGCACAATTTTAAGAAAATTGTCCTTGCAACCCTCTCTCACTTGTCTTCCCCTATTTAGGAGAACTGGAGTTGAGATACAGGAGCACAGGTGGTCTTTTGAGGAAGAACAGATCATCAAAAGAAGTTACTCTCAAGGAATTGGTACTGGCTGGTTCTCATTACCATCATGTTATGTAGTAGGCATTGGAGAATTGCTTGTATTATTATCTGTGGGTATCTGAAAGGAGGCATGGATATCTACTTCCCAAGTAAGATAACTGTTTGGCCATTGGCCTCAGTGACTTACACGATTTTGAATTGATGCATGATCAGGTAATAAATAGGAGAAGATCCTTCAGCAAACAAGATTAGGAAAGGGAAATCCTAAATGTACATTTCCAAGAGATGCAGAAATGGACATTACCCTTGCCTATAAGAACAGGCTCATAACCTACAGTGTTAGAATTTTGGAGGTCAGATTACATATCCACTTGGCAGTTACACAAATGCTGGGACTGCTAGAGTGTGACTCAGTGTTTCAGGCATATTAGGAATATGCCACCAGGCCTCCTTTTTAGAGGAGTAAGTTGACTCTTTTAACTGTCCTCTGATGTCCTGATGTTTGAGGCATATGATTGAGCTTGAATCAACAAGGCCTGCCATGCCCTGTACTTATCCACAGTAACACTACAGACAATAACTTAGATCAGTTATGATGACCAATTTAAGAATGGGATGAGCAGCAACATAATCTCTTTACATTTTTGTATGATTCCTTTTATAAATACCAAAAAAGATGATGGCCAATTGATACACACTCAAATAAATACTCATTCAAAGCCTATCTTTTATTTAAACCTCCCGTTTTTTCCTAGTCTTTTCACCAATAAATTGGTGGGCAAGAGAGGTGAGTGTGAAAGACTGTTACGTGGCCCCACACCCCTCCTCTTTCAGACCACTAGAGACACACATCTGACCTACATTAGTGAGAGAAGAGCTTTGAATTGAATATGAATCCTAGACTTTATATTAAATTACCTGAAATTTCGAAAGCCACAATAATAGAACCTAACAACCAAAACCAACTGAAAATGTTAAGATTTCCACTGAGATGTCATTAAAGGAGCCCATGACTCAGGTGGAAGAGTAGGGGTGGAGGATGAGTTGAAAAGGCATAGAGGTGACAAGAAAGAAAGGGAGAGGGGAGGAGGAAGATGGAGACAGGGAGTGATGGATAGAAAGAAGGGAGGGAAGGAGGAAGGAAGAAAAGGAAGGAAGGCATTATTTAGTGTTTGTATGGTTTTGTATGGTTTGTATGTATTAGTATGGTTCAAAGAATTGAGTGAAATTAAACTATTCACACTATCCTGATTTTTACTAACTATCCCTTATTCAACATTTTGCTTCTTTAAGAGACGAGGTACTAGACTACAGTCCTCTGTGGAAACAACATATTGAAGAAGCTAAGTGATTTAGATATGTAACATATCATCTCCAAACATTATTTATCTCATTCTTTTCTTTTCACTTTTTTTTTTTTTTTTTTTTTGCTATATATACCATGAGAGGTGGGGCAAGTTTGTCAATGCCTTGCCCTCAAGAGGCTTACAGTACTGCTAACATTCAGGAGAAATTATTCAGGAGAAATTACAAATACAAAACTGTAACAATTATTAACGTATTGCCTCTCAGCTGAAATCCAGCCTTCTTTGTCCTGCTTCGTTCTTTTTGCCAGACGGTGCAGTGTTAGGATTTGTCAGTAGAAGTGCTGGAGGTACGTGGGAGGGCAAAGGTGCACATCTTTTGAATTTCTGTTTGTTTCTTGCTTGGCTCACACAATGGCTAGTGGCCTGTACAACTTCCAAAGGTCCTCAGTCCTCAGTTTCAAAGCACCTCCATAAGTAGCTTCCCAGTGACAGTGTCATTCCCACAGGCAGCTTCCCAGCAAATTGTGGCTTTTTTTTTTTTTTAATAAGCACTTGGTTTTATTGCATGTGGCTTCCTTCTCTATCTGCTAGCCCCATATTCTTTTGAATGATCATTTACCCCTTAGTAATTAATCTTCGGTTATTAGCTAATAATTCTTTAAATCCCCCACCACTTATTTCCCTTTCTTAATATGGTATATAATTCTGCTTACCTCACAAGACACATAATAATGCTTGGTATGGAATATTTTGTTAGTAGAGGACCAAGTAAGACATTTCTGACTGATCTTCCTAAGTGTCTTAGTCTATTTGGGCTGATATAATAAAATACCCCCAAAACTGGGTAGCTTATGAAACAGCAGAAATTAATGGCTCATAGTTCTGGAGTCCAGAAGTCCAAGATCAGAGTGTTATCATGGTGGATGAAGGCCCTCCTTCCATTTGCAGACCTCTTATTGTACCCTCCCATGGTGGAAGGGGCTAATGTGCTTAGTGGAATTTCTTTTGTAAGGCACTATCTCAAATATTTGAAATCTCACCCTCATAACATAAGCTTTTCCCAAAGACTCCACCTACTCATGCTAGCACCTTTGGGGTTGAGGATCTCAACATGACTTTGAGGAATACAAATATACAGAAACAGAAAACAGCTTAACCATATATAAGAATGTGAATCATTTTAAATATAAGGTAATATTCATTGTCTTCCAAAATTTTCATATAAACTCATATTCAAAAGCTTATTTTGATGCCATGTCCTATTATTAGGCATAATACCTGCTTGTAGGTCTAGATTTTAAAAAGGTCTATTATATTATGTCATGTTATATGGGATCAAAAAGTACCAGCTTCCAATTATAAAATAAGTCATGGGGATGTAATGGATAACGTGGTGACTATAGTTAATAATATTGTATTGCATATTTGAAAGTTAAGAGTAAATATTGCAGTTCTCATTACTAGAAAAAGTTACAACCTTGAATGGTGATGGGTATTAACTAGACTTTTATTGTGATCATTTTGCAATAGATACAAATATCAAATCAGTACATTATATACCTGAAACTAATATAATATGTAAATTATACCTCAGAATTTTTTTAAAGATTTTATTTATTTACTTGACAGAGAGAGAGAGAGAGATCACAAGTAAGCAGAGAGGCAGGCAGAGAGAGAGGGGGAAGCAGGCTCCCTGCTGAGCAGAGAGTGCGATGAGGGGCTCGATCCCAGGACCCTGAGATCATGACCTGGGCCGAAGGCAGAGGCTTTAACCCACTGAGCCACCCAGGCACCCCTTCCTCAGAATTTTTTTTTTAAAGATGAAAGGACATAAATTCAGGGCCTGGGCTATTTTGAAAAAGATACTTTTATCTTGAAAAATTAAAAAAAAAAAAAAACATGAAGAGTCCTGGAGTGCACAGGGCTAATCAAATTACAGTTAAATAAAATTACTCAGAAGTACACAAATTAATGTGGTGGCCTCCCCAGCTACTGTTCCAGATCACCTCAAAATAGTGACCTTTAAATTTAGAGAGTGACCTATGTACTAAAAAGCTTAAAAATAAGCCGGCTAAACTATATCAATTGTTTAGTTGGATGATTCATTATTATCCTGCCTACTTCAGAAGTAAATTCCTGTCTATGAGCACATACAATTAGTTTTTCTCTCCATTTTCTGGTCTGATTCCTATTGATAGTAATTTATTCCTTCAGCTGACATTTTATAAATTACAAAATTAGCTCGTGATGGGTCATGGGAACTCTCAAGATCTCAGGTGGGCTGATAATAAACCCCAAAGGATAATATGTTGTAGGAGGAATCAGGCTTAAATTTGATTCCCACTTTACTCTTTCCTTTAGCCATCTGGAACACACACACACACACACACACACACACACACTCAGGAGCTTATTTAGACTCTATGTCCTATGATTAGATATCATACACCATAGCAGATCCAGATTACAAAAAGTCTGTATTGCTACATTATATTACCTAGCCTTTTTAAGGCATTTTCAGTAAACCATTATAATGTCAAGAAGTTCCAAATATTTCTCCCAAGATCACAATTCTGTGAACTAAAAATATTTTCTAACTATGCATGTTAATCATCTTGTAAAACAATTCTTACACTATAGGATGTGGTTATGAATGTTGCTTCTCAGGGACCGTAAGCCACAAATCACCTAAATCCAATTTCATATAACTTATTTTATATAGTTATAAATTAACTATGCTTATTAATTGTCTTAATTTTGAGTTTTCATGGTTATTATATCCATCAATAATTGGTAAGAATCAATAAGCTTTATAGCATACCATACATCATATTATATTACTATATGCTATACAAAATGAAGAAAATTATCCACTTCCTATAAATATTTCATAATCTACACGTGTTTCATCTTTAAGTTTCTCCAGTTGGTTAGAGTAAACCAGATGCTTTTATGTTCCATATTACATAAGAACTATGATTTCTTAATCTGTTTAGCAAATCTTATATTGATTATGTAGTATCTAATTAGAATACTTTGACAACCAGAATAAAAATCCCAGTATTCATATGCTTTAACATGAGTAGTCTCTTAGCATTTTTAAAATTCTAAATAAATAATTAAAAAGAAATTAAAAATTAAAATTACATCAAAAGCATAATGGATTAGGTGCCTTTATTATTCCTTAGAATATACATAGAAGGAAGTTATATGAAAAAATTGCTGAAAATACTTTTGGTGATTAATTTCAATCTATAAATTTCTTCTTCCATATTATTTCTAGGGCAGTCAGATACTCAATATAGCTCATTTTTCTGAGCTAAGCAAATATTCATTATAAGCACCTATTGTTTTTGTTTTATTTCAAAATTCTCATTGGTACTTAACTTTTCTGTCATTTCAAGGATTAGGTGACTGGTTATTAAAAATTTTAAAACATTACTCTAAGTTACAATGTAAAAACTCTTGAGATCTTCAGTGTGTTTTAAATATTTAAAAAAAATTCCTTGCCAATGAGAATTATGATGATAAAATGCTTGGCTTCCATTTCAGTCTCACGTCCTAATGGATATGAGAATTTAATGGAGATGGTGGAGCTTATGCAGCTTCAACTGGCACTAGGGGAAAAATTACAAAAAGTTACAGTGGATTGAAATCACTTGGCAGAAACATTCACTTATATGGTCCAAAAGTATAATGTTTACTATTATACTGGCTACATTTTGGAAACCTGCTTAACTGACACTTACATGGAATATTTCAGATATTACAACAGATGAACCCTTTATGAATGAGAATCTGTTTAGAATCAAGTGCTGACAAATATCTTGCCTAGAAGAACCTTGTTCTTCATTTCTGTATGCTATACCAACTTTAAAACACATTGTTACTGGCATGCCTGCAAAAGCAATTGAAAAGAATGGAAGCACTTAAAAAATCACCTGGCAGGAAACATTTTATTGCATTTTTACAATCTGGCACTTAAAATACACATTATGAATAAGGAAAAAAGACAATGTCAATTAATTTTGCTTTTTCTCTATGTACTAGGGACTAGGATGGAGCAGGTATATTTGGCACTTTTTTTAAATACACAAATTGAGAATGTTTTAAAAAGTACAAATTTATTTTTAAAAGATCTTATTTATTTGAGCAAGGGAGAGTATGAGTGTGCTGAGGGGCATAGGGAGAAATGGACTCCCTGCTGATCAGGGGCCCAATGTGGAGCTTGATCGCAGGACTCCGGAATAATGATCTGAACTGAAGGCAGATGCTTAACAAACTAAGCCACTCAAGCACCCCAAAAAGTACAAATTCTTATTTAAAATAATATCATGATTTGGAAAGGATGCATTAACCTTTTATATACGTGTGATATTTGCATAGTATGTATTTTACTATACACTAGCCTCCCCACACACCTCCATCATGAGAAGGCAAAATATTTTTCACTTGATGAATTTTCACTTAGTGAATCTTAAATTCACTTAAAATATCACTGAATGTGATCTACACTGGCTTGTTAGAAATCCTAGTATATAAATATTGTACAGTTTTAACATATATTATTAGTCTCAGATAAATCCTTGAAGTTAACTTGGTGGTCTGGATAATAAAATTCTCTGTGGATGGTACTTTTAAAATGTAGATATTGGGTTTCTTTCTTTCTTTCTCTTTTTTTCTTCTATTTTTGGTACAGAGATCTGTAAGTGATAGCAAGTACTATACCTCACATATTGAACTATATATGTCATTTATGTATTGCTTCATTAATATCTACAAAACTCTTGGGAAGTAGGACATATTCTCAAATTACATCTGAGGAAACTGATGCAGAGAGTTTAGTAATTTTTCTTTTCTTAGGAGATCTTGTAGTAGGATGACAAAGCTTTTAACTCCAAAACTGGCTATAAGAATATTATGACAACTTACTGCTGTGGTCAAAGTCTGCCTTAAAGAAATTTTGATATTTGGAAAAAGAAAAATAAGTTTTGAAAGCAAGATTACCAATGAATAACAAAGCATTTCTGCCTGAAGACATATAATTACACAGAAAAGTTTGAGATGAACAGGCCCAAATTAAAAATCAAATGATGCTGTGGGATGACACATGTATATTACTTTCTCTTTCTGAATGTCAGACTGTTCCTCTCCAATTTGAAGAAAATAATAGTTGGCATACTGATATTTCTGTGATTTAAATGATAGAGGATATTTAAACATAATACTCACGGAAACATATACTACAGTATTATAATCTTTAAATTTTTGTTCTTCCTCCTTTTTTTCCTTCTTAGGATGAAGGTGGTTATAAGTAATATAGTAGCACAGGTATGAGCAAGACTAATTTATCCAAGTTAAAAAGTGTACTTGCATGACTAAGGTAGGGCCATCATAAATTGTCAAAATTAAATAATAAACTATGCAAATGTCCAGCAACAGAATGAGGGATTTTAACAAATAGCTCTCAAGAAATGTGAAGACAAAAACAAAAAAATAATAATCAGTAAGATTATATTGTTAGGAGGCCATCCTCCATGGATCTTTTGCATTTCTGAATATTTTGTGAGGAAATGCACTGGCTAATTTCTGCACTAGTTTTTCAAGGATATTTGTATAGCAAACAGCTTTGAAAGACATAATGTAGCCTAGGAAAAGAGAGAGGTGTGTATATAGACTTCAAAGATAGAAACAGTGTTTCCTTCTGAAAACATAGACATGTAACGCTTGTTAAGGGAAAATGGCAACAAGTGTGTTGTTTTATGGTTGAATTCATCATTCTAACCTTAGATCAATTTGGAAGTGGCAGTGCAAATTCTCATCCTGGTTGGAGTAAGGGAGCTTTCCCCACCCTCTAACAGAGTTTTCCTTGAGACAGATCAACTAACACAGGAAAACAAAGGACTGACTAGAATTTAAGCTCTTACTACTCTGAGTTGGCCTTACAGTGCTAATAAAGGAAACCCACTAGAGAGCACGAAAGAAGGGCAAAGAAATCTAAATAATTCTTTTGCCCCTAATGTTGAAAGCAGCTAAAAACTCAAGAGATACAGTCTTGAGAATAGAGTAGCAGATGCCCCATATTAAAAAGACTCTTTAAAAATTGTTGCCATTCTGTGAGTCAAGCAGAAGTCAGCCAAATGGAACAAGTCCCGTAGCTCTAGTCTGAAAGCATGTGGCAATGGCTTCTTAGTAAAGGAGTTCCCAAAGCCAAATAAACGTTGCTAGTTACGACAACCATGCTACATGATATAAAGCTTTGGGTAGACAAAAATACTACAAGCTCATTTGGTTGAGTTACAAGCAGTCGCCATGGTACTGGAAACCAGAAGTCAATGCATCTTACTAAATGGAAAGGAGTCAATCTCTCCTATCTTTCCTTCCTTCCTAATGAACTTACTGTTTTAAGAAGAAGATAGACAATGAGCAAGCATGAATGCATTCAGGAGAGTGGTGCTGAGGTTTCACTGTCCACAAGGGGGACCAAAGTGATATGAACCCACCCATATGAGTAAGCTGGGGAACTTCAGAAAGGGAAGGGACTCAAGTTTTGATGAATCTGTTGGATGCAGGTGTCCAAATCACCAACCTATCCCTTGACCTATTCAGTCTTGAGGAAGGGCGAGCCCAGATTACCTGCTGAAGTGGCAAAGGTAGCCAGCATGACCTTGTGGGTGGTACCCTTTGGGATACCTCAATTTATAGTTTTAACTACCTCTACTGCTGAATGTGTAGTGATATTGATGTTTTTCTTGCCTTCTCTCTTAAATTAAATGGTAGAATGGATTCTCTTGATCAGGAAGAACTCATGCATGAAAGTGCTAATGGGACACACAAATAGCTCCACAATTTGTCTCCCACTTCACTCTCAGGCAGTCCAACAAAAGCAAAATGGAATCCCAGGATGAGAAAGGAAAATCACAGCTTTGAGTTAGAACTTAAATTTTACAGATGTAGTAAAATAACATGGTATCTCAGTATAAAAGCCCTATATCACTGGCAGGAAGCCAGATGGAGGTAGAGGCTTATGGGGGATTATCAACAGTGAATTTCAACTTTGGTCCGTTAGTCCCTGTTTTTTGAGGTATTAATGCTGTAACTGAATACATTGCATATGCTGATGATACTTGATATGCTATCTTGGACATTCCCAACTCCTTCCTTTCTAACCTACAGGCACCTAAAGACGATGATTAATTTATATTTATATAGCAAGTCCTCCAGTATATATTTGCGGTATTCTCCCAAGAATATTTAAGCCCCTACCATTTGCCTCCAGTACCTAGGTCAGGATTTAGTGTAAGCACCTCTATCCTCAGATTTTTCTAAGCTTTAACTAAATAAACGGTGCCTTATTGCTTGGTAAGGCAGAAAAGTCCATATCAAGCACCCTGACCGCACTATTTCACCTCCCTTAGCAGAGAGAGCTGAAAATACCTTACAAACTTCAGGAGGTTGTTTACCAACTAAAGTTTATTGGAACTATGTGGGCTTATCACAATGTTAATTCCTTTGGTAATCAGTAAAAAAAAATGGGGTCCTCATACCCCATCACTTAAAGAGGACCCTACTGGATCCCTGAGACAGTATATGTTTATTTAGGCATTCTACCTGGTCCTCTATATCATTGAAATCCCAAATCAGTATCTGTTGATTGAAGCCCAAATCAAGGCTATGCTGTAATCAGTTCAGCAAGATGTGACAAATATTATTTTGAGAGATCCACAAACCCAATATAACCCCACACATGAAAAATGGAAAAACAATCAAACTTTAATTATAGTTTTAGATTTGTATACATAAATGGTAAAATTATAAGGAAAAGTAAGGAAATAACTTATGAAAGTCACTTTTAACATAGTAAATATATTTTTATATTTTAATTACTTGAATAATTTCTATATGAACTGATCTCAGATAAGTAAAAATTAGATGTCCAAAGGAGTGTAAATGGGCTTCATAGAACCTGTCATGTCCTGGTTCTTTCCTTTTGCAATTTTGATTACATGCCATTTTCAATTTGCTTGCATTCTAACTTGGGAAATGTTAGAATGAGAACAAGCGAAGTTTTTGGTGTGGCCAAAAGTGCTGCTAACATTATTTTTCTTTTTATTCCAGGAAAATCTGCAATGCTGGTTTCCTTGTTATAGTAGAGATAATATTTCTCATCATGGTGGTACTATTAACTTTTATAGGACATAATATATTACTTAAGAGTGATACTTAGTGTTTGTATTACCAACCATATTTTTGGTCATGGATCCCCAAATGAGTACTTTAAAAGTGCTGGCTGGCAAAAGGGAAAAATCCATGGTGTTTTCTGACCTATTTCCTATATAAGATAAATAACGAAATATCAACAAGAGAGATACCTGCTATGTGACTAACACGTGGAAGAGACTTGAAAAGGAATTCCAAACTGAACGTCACACACACACACACACACACACACACGTGTGTGTGTGTGTGTGTGTGTGTGTGTGTGTGTGACGTTCAGTTTCAGGTATACAATACAATGATTCTACAATTCTTTACTCAGTACTAATCAAGAAGAGTGGACTTTTAATCCCCTTCATCTGTTTCACCCATCCCCGCACCCATCTCCCCTCTGGCAACCATTCCATTAGTTTGTTCTCTGTATTTAAGAATCTTTTGTTGTATTTGCCTTTTTTTCTTTGTTCATTTGTTTCTTAAATTGCACATATAAGTGAAATTGAATGTTATTTATCTTTCTCTATTTGACTTACTTCACTTAGCATTATACCCTCAAGGTTCGTCCATGTTGTTGCAAATGGCAAGATCTCGTTCTTTTTCATGGCTGACTAATATTTCATTTCATATATTCATATATCCCCAGTGCATCCATTCATCTATAGAGGGACACTTGAGTTGCTTCCAACTTGACTATTTTGCGCAGCAGTGGAATACACATGGAAGTGTATATATCTTTTCAAGTTACTGTTTTTATTTTCTTGTAAATACCCAGCAGTGGAATTACTGGATCATATGGTAAATCTATTTTTAATTTTTCAAGGAATCTCCATGCTGTTTTCCACAGTAGAAAACAACATTAAGTTATATACCCACCCACAGTGCATGAGGGTTCCTTTTTCTATCATTACTAACATTTGTCTGTTTGATCAGCCATTCTGATAGGTGTGAGGTGATATCTCACTGTGGTTTTGACTTCATTTTCCTGAGGACAGTGATTTTGATTTGAGCATATTTTCATGTGTCTGTTGGCCATCTTTGGATAAATGTCTATCCAGTTCCTCTGCCCATTTTTCAGTTGGATTATTTGTTTTTTTTGGCTATTGAGTTAAATAAATTCTTTATATATTTTAGATGTTAACCCTTCATTGAATATGTCATTTGCAAATATCTTCTCCTATTCAGTGGGTTGCTTTCTTATTTTGTTGATAATTTTGTTAGTTATATAAAAGCCATTTATTTTGGTGTAGTTCCAATAGTTTAATTTTGCTCTTTTTTTTTTTTTTTTGCTATAGGAGACATCTAGAAAACTGTTTCTAGGGCCAACATCAAAGAAAAATAATACTGCCTGTTATTTCTTTTAGGATTTTCATGCTTTCAGCTTTCACATTTAGGTTTTTAATCTATGTTGAGTTTATTTTTTTGTGAATAATATAAGAAAGTGATCCAGTTTCATTCTTTGACATGTAGCTGTCTAGTTTTCCCAGAACCATTTGTAAAAGATACTGTCTTTTCCCCAATGCATATTCTTGCCGCCTTTGTTGGAGATTAACTGACTATGTATTAGTGGGTTTATTTCTGGGCTCACTATTCTATTGATCTATGTGTCTATTGTTGTGTCAGTGTTGTTTTGATTATCACAGCTTTGTAGTATAATTTGAACTCTGGGATTGTGGTACCTCCAGCTTTGTTATTCTTTCTTAAGATTGCTTTGGCTATTTAGGGTCTTTGGGATTCCATCCAAATTTTAGGATTATTCTAGTTCTGTGAAAAATGTTTGTATTTTGATAGGAATTGCAAATTATTTTAAATGCATAATTAGAATACTACATATATCTTTAAAAAGCTATTCTCAGATATTCTTCCATGCTTATTTCGATGAATATAATATTCTTCAAAACTAAATAGAGGTGGGCACCTGGGTGGCTCAGTTAGTTATGCCTTTGTCTTTGGGCTCAGGTCATGATCCCAGGGTCCTGGAGTGAAGCCCTGCATTGGACTCCTCCTCTCCCTCTGCCTCCGCTTCTCCCTTTGCCTTTTTCTCTCTCTCTGTCTCTCATGAATAAATAAATAAAATCTTTAAAAAAACTAAATGGAGGTAATAAAATAGAGAATAATGACAATTGAGTGGAAGGAAAGAACTTGTCCCTTCAAATATAACTTGAGAAGAGACAAAATAAATGGACTAGGTTAGAGATCAAATTATTTTCTGATTTCTTAAGCTATTTATGTTTTTCAAAGAATTTTCTTTATATGAATGGAAAAGTTTATACTGTTCAGAATCTGCACCAAAATATCCATTCTTTTAAATGAAATCTATTTCCTCAAAAAAGTCTGTCCTTAAGATAGAGGGGAAAATGTGATAAATTCTTATTACAAATTATTATAAATTGCAAAATTAGGCAACTAAATTTGTTTAATACCACCAATTTCTCAAAACAGTGCCTTTCTTTTTTAGTTTCAGGATTTTGCAGATTTTGACAACTCTACCAAAATATTGATATCCTAGGTACTTAAACCTACTACCTACTTTGTTATTGGAAAGACAAAAGGGAAATTTATAATAAGGACCATTTTACTCTGCTATTGAAATTAGTCACTGATCTTAATTGAAGTAGGTAAAGATATTGAGCCAATAAAGAACACAGAATTATAAAGTGCAGTGGTTTTCAAATATTACTGTTTGAATGGCTCATCTGCCAACCTTAAGAAAATGGAGATTCTAATTTAGTAGGTCTGCAGGAGGCCTGGTATTTTACATTCTAACTAGCTGCCAAGTAATGTCAGTGCTGCTGGTCCACACACACACACACAGAGAGAGAGAGAGAGAGAGAGAGAAACCCACACACACCTCTTTATCATTTTCTAGGAAATGACAAAATTCATGAAAAATACATTGAGTGATTTTCTCAAAATGAAGGTACACCTGGCATCAGCACATGTTAGGGCCACTGGAGTTCACAGCATCAACCCTCTCCAGATGAGGTGATTTGTTAGCCAGACTGGGAAAAGTCCCTAAACAAAGACTTAAGAACCTCCAAGGACCAATTCCCATCCCAAATTCAGATCCACTTTAAGTTTCAAAGCAAAGTTGTGTTTTGTTTTGTTTTTAAAGCTGGATCTGCTGCAGCGAATTGCCATTAGTTCAAAGCGGCAATTAGTTTCAGCAGTGGTGCTTCATATCAATGGTAGTTATTAAAAGTTACATAGTTTTAAAAAAGAGGAGCAAAGGTGTTAAGAAATAAGGGATTAAATATGTAGAGATTAGTTGTTTTAGTAGTTTGCATTTTTTAAAAATGAGCTATGAATGTAATCGTCAATTAACACTAAAATCAGCTCTTCCTCAATACTTCTCTAAAAGCTGGTTTTCTATTCAACTGTTAAAGAAATGAATTTTGTTGGGCTGAGATTTGATTTTTGGAAACCCCACAGTCTTACTTTATAAAATTATTTTCTTGAAAGGTGCAAATGCTAGAATAATGAAAGCTTTTTAAAAATCGTTTGTACTTCCATTCATGATTTTTTGTTGTTTAAATAATGCAAAGCTCAAATATAAATGATCTTAAATTTTCAAGTGCATACTTTCTATTTTGAAGTATAGGAATTCAATTTGTCCTTTTTGCTTATTTTTTTTTTCTGATGGTGCTTAGTGTATCGCTATAGACATTGTGGGTGCTCAGTAAATGATTATAAACATACTGAGAGTTTAAGTCCAAATTTTATGACTGATCTATTATAAATCTGGAATTCTGCTGCTTGGTTTTCACATGGTTTTAATGCCTAAGGGAGTATGAAAAGAAACAGCTGCATCTCTATTATGACACAACCAGTTGTTGAAATGATTGGACAGGTGGTTGATGGGCCCAGTGGCAATCCTGGAACAAGTGTTAAGCCTTAAATTATGTTAGGTCACTTTTCCAAGCTTGATGTTCCCCATTTGGTACAAGCATCTGAGAATGTTATTTTGTCATAAAGTATATTATGTGCTAAAGTCATTCTCTATAGATGGATTTCATGTTAATGTATTTTAGTTGAAAGAATAACTTGCATGTTCCATCCATTCTTCTATTTTCTTATTGTCCACTATTCCTTACCTCCAACTTATTATGCTCTAAATGCAAACTTTTATCACATTCAACTTTATATAGATGCTGTACATATGTACTGTGTATATTCTACATAGTATATATACTCTGTATAGAATATTATATAAACTATTATTTTTTCTTTTTATTTATTTATTTATTTATTTATTTATTTGACACAGAGAGATCACAAGTAGGCAGAGAGGTAGGCAGAGAGAGAGGGGGAAGCAGGCTCCCCGCTGAGCAAAGAGCCCGATGCAGGGTTCAATCCCAGGACCCCGAGATCATGGCCTGAGCTGAAGGCAGAGGCTTTACCCTACTGAGCCACTCAGGCACCCATAAACTATTTCTTTACCATGTCTCTCTCTGTACATACACTGTAAAGAAGATGCTGTAAATAAGTGATGCAAATTTTCAGTCCTAGTTTATGTCCATTCCATTTCACATATTTATTTTTTGTCATAATTGAAAAGTTGAAAATGTGCAATCATAATAAATACCATCCAAACTGGACCACATGGTCAAAATTATTTTTGAAGTTTTATAATAGCATTGTCAAGATAATATAGATGTTATTTTTTATAAAAAAATATTTATGATGAAAAACTTTAAAAATATGAAATAATTATGTGAAGAATACAAAATCCACATTTCTACTGCCTTTTGATAGGTTTTGATAGGAGTTTCTTTCCTTTTATCCCTGCCATTTCAGATGGATAAACACAGATACTAAAATTCACTTATGTTTAGGCCTTGCTTCTGTATAAATTGTTGAATCACAATATCCGTTATAGTATGGCATGGGGATTATTTATAAGATTGTCTATATGACATTTTCTCAAGGGAATGAGGCATGGGTCATGTAAGTATTATTTGTACTTGAGCATTTCAGTTATTCACATGTTATTACTCCTTAGCTTATACATTAGATATTTTAGATATTTAGAATTTTGAATTTTGTTGACATAATAAGCACTTATAAATTTATTTGCGGGAAAGTTGAGTCATTTCATAATCACATTAGCATTTACTTAGAATGCCTCTTTCAACTCAATAATACCGTCAGCTTGGTTTTTATTTTTACTTATTTCTAAGTGTGTGATAATTCTTAGTTATATTTCTCTATTGGATTATTTAAAATATCTTGCACCATTAATACTCCCTAATACTTGACATGTCTACCAACCTCAAAATATATTTTTATTAATTTTCTGGAATGTTAGAATATCTTGAATAGTTCATACTATAATTTTGCCCACAATTTTGTATTGCATATGTGTGTGTGTTTTAATTTGATATATAGCAGTTTTAAATACTTATTTGCTGAAGTCTAGTGAACTTTGTGGTTTTCACTTCTTTTGTTGTTTTTTTTTAAAGGTTTTATTTGAGAGTGCATATGTGAGAGAGAGAACATGAATAGAGGGAGGGACAGAGGGAGAGGGAGAAGCAGACTCCCTGCTGAGCAGGGAACTGGATGAAGGGCTCAATCCTATGACCCTAGGATCATGACCTGAGCCAAAGGCAGAAATCTAACTGACTGAGCCACCTGGGTGCCCCTCTTTTGTTGTTTATATGCTTAGAAACTCATTTCTCAGACAAGATCAGGAATCTATTCATTACTGATTAATTCTGATTTGCTTTTTATATTTAGTCATTAACTTTATCTAGAATTTAGAGGAGGTAAGGATCTTTTTTGTTTTCTGAAATAGCAATGATAATCACATTTATTGAAGGATCCATTATTTATTATCCAAATACATTTTTTCTGCTTATTTTTAATTAAGGAATAGTTGATATACAATATTTTGTAAGTTTCAGATGTACAACGCAGTGATTTGGCATTTATATATATTACAAAATGATCACCCTAAGTGTGGTTACCATCTGTTTTCATAAAAACATATTACAACATTATTTATTTATTTATCTATCTATTTGTGATTTTATTTATTTATTTGACAGAAATCACAAGTAGGCAGAGAGAGAGGGGGAAGCAGGTTCCCTGTTGAGCAGAGAGCCCGATGCGGAGCTAGATCCCAGGATCCTAAGACCATGACCTGAGCCGAAGGCAGGGACTTAACCCACTGAGCCACCCAGGCGCCCCTACAATATTATTTACTGACTCTATTTTCTATGCCTACTTTACATCCTCATGACTTATTTATTGTATAATTGGAAATGTAGACCTCTTGATCCCCTTTACTTATTTAGACCTTCCCTTTACCTCCCTGACTTCTGGTAATAACAGTTTGTTCACTGTATTTATAAGTCTGTTTTGTTTTGATTTTTTAGATTCCATATAAAATTAAAATCATATGGTATTGTCTTTCTCTATTTGACTTATTTCACTTATCATTACGCTTTCTAGGTATATCCATGTTGTCACAGATACAAGATCTCATACTATTTTATGGCTGAGTAATGTTCCATTATATATGTATACCACATCTTCCTTCTCCATTTATCTGTCAGTGTATGTTTAAGTTGCTTCCATATCTTGACTTTCATAAATAATGCTGCAATAAATGTGGGGGTATATATGTCTTTTCAAATTAATATTTTTCTTACATTAAATACCAAGAAGTGGTGTTACTGGATCATATGGTATTTCTACTATTAATTTTTTTGAGAAACCTCCATGCTGTTCTCCACAATGACTGTAGCAATTTACATTCCCTCTAACTGCACAAGAGTTCCTTTTTTTCCCCACATCCTCACCAATACTTGATGTTTCTTGTCTTCTTGATACTAGCCATTCTGACAGGTGTGAGGTGATATCTCATTGTGGTTTTGATTTGCATTTCCCTGATGAGTGATGTTGAGCATCTTTTCATGTGTCTATTGGCCATCTGCCTGTTCTCTATGGAAAAATATCCATCCAGGTTCTCTGCCCATTTTTTACTTGAATTGATTTTTTTTGGCATTGAGCTATATGAGTTATTTATATATTTTGGTTATTAACACCTTATCGGGTGTATGATTTGCAAGTATCTTTTCCCATTTAGTGGGCTACCTTTTTATTTTGTTGATGGTTTCCTTTACTGTGGAAAATTTTTATTTTCGTATAGTCCTGATAGTTTATTTTTTCTTTTGTTTCCCTTGCCTCAGGAGACATAGCCATAAATATAGTGTAAGACTGATGTTCAAGAGTTTATTGCCTCTTAATAATAAATTATTATTATTTATTGAAATAGAGAGATAAAATTTTAAAAAATAAAATAGAAATAGGGCGCCTGGGTGGCTCATTTGGTTAAGAAACTGCCTTCGGCTCAGGTCATGATCCTTGAGTTCCAGGATTGAGTCCCACATGGGGCTCCCGGCTCCACGGGGAGTCTGCTTCTTCCTCTAACCTTCTCTCCTCTCATGCTCTCTCTCACTTTCTCTGTCTCTCAAATAAATAAATAAAATCCTTAATAAAAAAATAAAATAGAAATAAAGGAATATTTTCTCAACTTGATTAGATCACTTTTTTTTTAAAGCGATTGCCAACTAACATTGTATTTAACATTGAAGGACTGAATGTCTGCCCTCTAAGTTTGAGAATAAATATCTGTTGTTGCCATTCTTAAATCAGTTTGCACAAAATGCCCGTAGATTGAAAAGGAAGACACAAAACCGTATGTGTGTGTGTGTGTGTGTATGTTTTAATTTGTAGGTGACATTATGGTTTACCTAGAATATTATAAAGAATCTCTGAAAGTCTCTGATAATAAATTTTTTCAGAAATTCAAAGGATACAAGATCAATTCATAAAAATCATTCACATTTTTCTCTACACTAACAAACATTTCATTTTTTTTAGATTTTATTTAAATTCAAGTTAGTTAACATATAGTATATTATTAGTCTCAGGGGCAAAATTTAGTGATTCATTAGCTCCATATAACACCTAGTCCTCATTATATCAAGTGCCCTCCTTAGTGCTCATCACCCAGTTACCCCATCCACCTCCTCCCCAGCAACCCTCAGTTTGTTCCCTATAGTTAAGAGGTTCTTATGGTTTGCCTCCCTCATTGTTTTTATCTTAATTTTCCTTTCCTTCCCCTATGTTCATCTGTTTTGTTTCTTAAATTCCATATATGAGTGAAATCAAATGATATTTGTTTTTCTCTGACTTACTTCGCTTAGTGTAATACACTCTAGTTCCATCCCTGTCATTGCTACTGGCAAGTTTTTATTCTTTTTCATGGCTGAGGAATATTCCATTGTGTATATATAGATGTAGACATATTATATATATGCCACCTCTTCTTAATCCATTCATCAGCCAATGGACATCTGGGCTCTTTCCATATTTTGGCTATTGTGGACATTGCTGCTATAAACAGTGCATGTGCCCCTTTGAGTTACTATTTTTCCATCTTTTGGATAAATACCTAGTAGTGCAATTGCTGGGTCATAGAGTAGTTGTGCTTTTAACTTTTTGAGGAAACTCTATACTGTTTTCCAGTGGCTGCACCAGTTTGCATTCCCACCAACAGTGTAAGAGGGTTCCCCTTCCTCTGCATCCTCCCCAACATCTGTTACCGAGTTTTAATTTTAGCCATTCTGACTGGCGTGTACTGGTTTCTTATTATGGTTTTGATTTGTATTTCTCTAATGGTGAGTGATGTTGAGCATTTTTTCATTTATCAGTTAGCCATTTGTATGTATTCTTTGGAGAAATGTCTCTTCATGTCTTCTTCCCATTTCTTGACTGGATTTTTTGGGTTTTGGGTGTTGGGTTTGATAAGTTTTTTATAGATTTTGGATACTAGTCATTTATCTGATATGTCATTTGAAACTATCTTCTCCCATACTGTAAGTTACTCTTTCGTTTTGTTGATTGTTTGCTTTGCTGTGCACAAGCTTTTTATCTTGATGAAGTTCCAATAGTTCATTTTTGCTTTTGTTTCACTTTCCTCTGGAGACTCGTCTAGTAAGAAGTTGCTGCAGCTGAGGTCAAAAAGGTTGTTGCCTGTGTTCTCTAGGATTTTGATGGTTTCAGGTCTCAAGTTAGGTCTTTCATCCATTTTGAATTTATTTTTTGTGTATGGTATAAGTAATCTAGTTTTATTCTTCTGCATGTTGCTGTCCAGTTTTCCCAACACCGATGTTGTCTTTTTTCCGTTGGATATTCCTTCCTGCTTTGTCGTAGTTGTAGAGGTAGTAGCACTATTTCCAATCAGTTATGAAAATAAAATGCTTTTGTATGAATTTCACAAACTTGTTTAGGACTTTTAAACTGCGCACTAAAAAAACCCACAAATGAAATAAATTTTTAAAATATCTAAATAAATGAAGATGTATTTTCATGAAGATAGCATATATTCATGGATTGGAAAATTTGACATAATAGAGATGTCATTTTTTTTCCAAATGTATATAGAGTTTGCCATAATTCTTACAAAAATTCCAGAAAAAAATTTTGTATTTATAGATGGATTTATTCTAAAATTTGTATGGAAAGAAAATGGACTCAGAATAAGTACAATAATTTTGTAAAAAATAATAATGTAGGAAGAATCACTCTATTAATGTCTACTTTATAGCTGTGGTAATTCGACAGTATTGTTCTATTGGAAAATAGACATGCAAATTAAAGGAAGAGAATGGAATCTCAGAAAAGATCCATACAAATATGCCCAATTGATCATTGACATCGATACAGAATAACACAGTGAAGAGAGAATAGCCTATTAAGTAAATGAAGTGGAGCAATATGACTTTCACAGGATGAAAAAAGAACTTGGAACTAAATTTCAAACCTTACATAAAGTAAATTACTTTTAGAAAAAAAATCTTAAAAATCTAAAGTTTTTAAAAAATAGAATATACTCAGTAATCAAAGCAAGACAATTTTTAGACTTGATACCAAGAGCGCAATCCACAAAAAGGAACCTTCATAAATTGGACTTCAAAATTAAAAATTTTTCTCTCAAAAGACCCGGGGTGGGGGAACTCACTGCGGATTGGAAAAATATGTCTGCAAAATACATATCCTACGAAAGCCTTATATCTAGAAAATGTAGAGAATTCTCAGGGCTCAAGAGCAAAGCAAAACAGAAAACAAAGCAATAAAGACAAAAAACATTCCAGTTGGAACATTGGCCAGAGAAATGAACATACATTTTCCGTAAGAGGACACAGAAATGCCAAATAGCACTTGAATAGGATCAACATCATTAGGCGCTGGGAAGATACAAATTAAAACCATAATGAAATACCACTACGTACCTGTCAGAATGACTAACATGTACAATATTGACAGCTTCAAATACTGAGAAGGATGCAGAGAACCTAAATCACTCATACATTGCTGGTGGAGATCTAGAATGATATAGCTACACTGGAAAAAATATGACAGTCCTTTAACAAAACTAAGCATTACCTACCATATAACTCAGCAAATGTATTTTTGGGGCATATATTCCAGAGAAATGAAAAATTATATTCACAAAAAATTCACACTCAGATGTTCACAGTAGCTTTATTTCTAATGATCAACAACCGGAAATAACCTGAATGTCTTTCATTGACTGAATGATTAAACAAACTATGATATATTCATATCATGCAATATAATTCTGCACTGTAAAGAATAGATTATTGATTAATGCAACAACTTGGATGTACACTAGGTGCATTATGCTAAGTTAAAACACCAATCTCAAAAGGTCACATATTATTAATTCCATTTGTATAAGTCTTGAAATGACAATATTATAGAAATGGGGGCATAGATGAGTGGGTACAAGTTGCTAGGAATAATGAGAAGCAGGGTGTTTAGGGGAAACTATAAATGAGTAGCCTGAAAGAGATCCTTGATAGTTTTTTATCTTAACTTCAGTGACAGATTACATGAATCTCTATATACTATAAAATGACATAGAATTATACACTCACATTGTGCCAATGTTAATTCCTTGGTTTTGATATTGAACTATACTTATAATAGCTGTAACCTTGGTAACACTGGGTGAAAGGTTCATGAGAGTACTGTCTTTACAGCTTCCCATGTATCTGTCATTATTTCGAAGTAAAACTTTCAAAGTAAAGTTTTAAAATATTTTAGAAAGGGCAAAAGATCTGAGCAGACCTTTTACCAAAGATAAGTGGATGGCAAATAAACACATGAAATATACTTAATATTATTTGTCATTATAATAATAGCAATAATATCATGAGATGTGAGTTCACACTCGCTAGAAGGGCTATAATGAAATAAGCAGACAGTAGCAAGTGTAGATTGGGATGTGGAGTAACTGGAACATGCACGTATTCCTCTTGGTAATGTAAAATGACAGTCACTTGAAAATACTTCGATACTTTTTATAAAGTTAAAAATTCACTTACCATTCAACCTGAAATCCATCTCCTAGGTATTTTCACAAGTGTCCTACCAACTTTTGTTTACATAACAAAATATGAATGTTTATAACAGCTTTTATCATAATCACCAAGAATTGGAAATCAACAAGTTGTACGTTAACAGGTGAATGGCTAAATAAACTGTGGTACATACATGCAATGGAATGTTGCTCGACAATTTAGAAAATCAGCTAATACAAAAATATCAGTGACTCTATATGTAGTTTGTTAAATAAAAGAAGTCAGATTCAAAAATCTGCATATTGCATGGTTTCACTTTATGGCAATCTGGGAAATACAAAATCACAGGGACAGAAAACAGGTTGATTGTCAGGAGATGGGAGAGAGCAGAGTGATTGGCAAGAAAGGAACCGCACTTGTCTATTTTTTGGATGATGGAGCAGTTCTGTATAGCATTATGGTGGACATATGTGATTCTGCATGTGTCAAAATCCATAGAGTCATACAACAGAAAGAGAGATTTTTATCATATGTAATAAAAAATCAACTAGGGTATTGGGGGGATAAAAGTATGGAATACAGACCATAGAAATTGATCAAACCATATTACAAATACATAATGTAACCTTGCTGAAAAGAATTAGTTAAAGAGCTGTGTAAGCAATTTTGGAGAGCCGTATTTTTAGTGGATACTCTGAAGTCAAAATAGAGCTGTCTGCAAAAACCATATATATATATTTATAGTTTTAGATATTATATACATAATATATATGTATACACAAAGGGAATCAAGTTTCTCACTGTCAAAAAACAGTTATAATAAGCAAGGGTGTAAGAGTAGAATGAACTTTGTATAACTGAATTATAGTTGGAATATCAGTATGAAATCACTTTATATATAAACATATACACATACATAGACACTCAGAGATAGACTATATTTATGATAGGTGTATATATGAGTTCATATACATATGATTTCTAACTGCATTCACTGAAAGGATCAAGTGTGGGAACAAGCAGTAGCAATGACCATATTAAGGCCCACATTTTATGTTGTAAATACTATTCTCCAATAAAAGGATCCAGTTTTCCCTGCAGAAATGAGTGATTCTGAGTTGAGGGCAGCATATATATGAGATAAACCTGGAGCATATTGTGATGATAAAAAAGAGCTACAACAGAAAGGATAGGGGCATGTGAAAAAGACACAGTAAATGAGTGAAAGAGCTCTCAGTGGAGACACTGGCACAGTTTGAACAAATAAGTATCTATAGTGTGGTACAATGACCCAGAGAATAAAATATGTGCATATCTGTGAATCCATACTGGCATAAATATTTGGATATGTAAAATAAGTGGGAAAGAAGGAACAAATCTTCCTGTTAAATAAGTCCAAATGTTGAAAAAAAGGATGAGGGGAAATGGAAAATCAGCATTAGAACATAGTCATTGCTCTTAGGCAAGATTCACTGATACATTCCAAAATCGATGTGTGAGACTTTGAGAAACTGGACATTTGCAAAACTTTACACTATTTCTTATAAAATATTAATTTACCATGATAGTTTTAAAATAAGCCTACAAATTCTTTGATATTCTTCTTTCCAGAGATGGAACTTAATTTCTCATACTTCTTGAGGATGGAATGGACAGGATCTCTTTCTTCTGATGAGAGTCTGGAAAGGGAGAGAATGACTTTATAGTAAGGAAACTTGACAGGGAAGTTCCCTAAACTTTAAGGGAAGGTTCATATCAACAATGATAATTCATATTGCTGTTATGTTCCCACTTGCATGATACAAAGAGAAAGACATTTACCTGTGTGATACTTCACCTCAGATCCATAAACCTAGTCTGATAAAAAAAAATACCAGGCAGTCCCCAAATGAAGGACATTCTAAAAATACCTGATCAGTATATTTCTAATATATAAAGATCATGAAAAACAAAGAAACACTGACAAATTGTTATCCTAATTATATCCTGGAACAGAAAAAAGAATATTAGTGGAAAGAAAAGTGGCTGAACTAAATATATACATAGTTTGCTTAATATTGCTGTATCAATATTAAGTTTTCAGGATTAATAAATATACAGTGGTTATATAAGCTGTTGACATTTGGGAAACTGAAAAATATAAAGAAGCTGTCTTGACTATCCTTATAACTCTCCTATAAGTCTAAAATTAATTTAAAATCTTTTTTAAAAAAATATGTTTCCCTTATTTTTTCTTTCCATTTCATGTGTTGGTAATAATACATACTTTCCCCACTCCCCGAACTTAAGGTACAAAGTCAACTTTCTTTCTTTGAATTATTGCCCTCTTTCTTTTCTTAATTGAAAATTCTGAGCCAGGTGAAAACAATAGCCTGTGTGGGAGGTCAACATACTTAATCAGAACTTTGCTCAAGGCCAAGTCCCCTTGTTTTCAGGGAACGTGTAATGGATCTTCTATGTTCATAACCTTTTTCATCATGTTTTCTGTTGTATAGATCCAGAAGATGTTTGCTTTTCCCACTCTGAAGTCTTACATTTATAGATGTAACTTATTTTCATCTCTACTTGAAAACAGGCTAATTCTTGCCTGAGCTAATCTTTCTTATGATATCTTGCTAAACATGGCAAACAACATTTAATATTCAATAATATACCAACTTTTTCCAAACTTCTCTCCCAGAGCTACAGTCTAAGTACTTGATTTGCTTTTCAAGTTAATGTAGATAGTATATGTACTAAATATTTTGTTGCTGATTATTGATTTGCTTTTCAAGTTAATGTAGATAGTATATGTACTAAATATTTTGTTGCTGATTATGATCTCCTCCAAAATCAGTCTATCTAAAAGTAGATACTGTTTTCTTTTGAATAACATGAAATTACTAAATATTCATAATTTTAAAAAAGTTTTTTTAAATCCATATTTCAGTACAAAATTATACAATAATCTTTGTAGGCTACATTGTACTAAGGAATACACCCAGATCATTAGGTGGCTTAAATGGAATGAATGGTTTTTGCTCATAAAACAATTTGAAGCAGGACTTTCTCATTGCCAGAAACATAGGATCACTGGGGGCTCCACTTTCTTCAACATAGGATTCAAAGATAATCTTGAATGTTATATTCATTTCTAGCTCCCAAACAATGGGAAAGAGGGGAAGAGCATATAGAAATAGAAATAGAAATATATATATATGCAAAGTATATATTACATATTATATGTAATAGAGAACATGGAGGAATGTATAATATGTATGTTAAAATAAAACTTATATTTCTATATTACATTGTATATATTATATATATAAAATATGGAGAGAGATCATTCATACCTCTAGAAATGTGTTCATTGAAAATACTAGCTGCTCTCACTACATTGCTTAGAACTTATTACATAACCGTATCTAACTGTGAAAAGTTAGATAAAAGTGAAAAGTGAGGTTGAGAAACATGATCCAGCTCTGTGATGACAAGTGTTGTTCACATAAAAGTTACAGTTTTTATTTTGATTCACAGAATACAAGTATTTGGCTGAAAATATTTTTTTAATATTTCCTTTAAAATTTTATGTTTTGAAACAAATTTTTATAGAGTTAAGTAGTTCATAGACCACAAGTCAATATTTAATGTTTTCACTGTGGTTCTTCAACATGTGGTTAACAATGAATATAACACAGGTTCATATAGAAATGCTCTTTTAAATATACCTCAGAGTAATCATTTAATATTGAAATAATTCCAATGAAAGTTTTAAAATTAAAACTATTTTTCACTTTGAAATCATTGCAAAAAGCCAGAAGTCTAAATTGCATGTAAGTAATCCACTATTTCTGTAATTGTAGCAATTTAAATTAAAAATATACATTTAATAGTAGCTATAAAAATTTCCATCCAACTATCACATGAAAAATAGAGTATTCATTACCTAAGCAAATTGCTTTATTTTTGGCTAGATTTAAACAGTAAACCTAGAAATAATAAAATCCTTTTGAGTATAAAAGAGATCCCTGAAAGTTATCCAGTATATGCTTGAATGTTCATTATGATATGTACTGCATTTATTTTTTAGGTTAGATACATAGGAAAATAATTTAGATTAACAACTTTACATATAAATTAAGACATAATACAGACATAAATATGTAGCTATTGTCCATTTAATTTTGTTTTCCTATAAATATTACTAGTTGATGCTCATTTGAATCTCTAGAAACCTGCAGTTACTTGAATACGGGTACATCTCTCTCATAATGCTTCTGTTTGGTAAAATTCCAGGATATTTGATATTTTCCTATTATATCTAGATTGTATTCTTTTTTTTATAATCTTGAGTATGTCAACTAGTCTGAATTACTTAAAACATATTTAGATTTTCTAATTTTGGGTTTTGATTATCACTGGAGATATGGCCTTACAAAGGAATTATTTTTTTCTGCTTTCTAATCTGGTACATTCATGTCAGAATTTTCTTATACCATTCTAATTGGCATGGCATTTCCGTGTGATTTTTTTTATTCGATAATACTTACCAAGTATGTTAGTTGCTAAATAAAACAGTTACTCATTTTTCATATTTCAAATTGGGAACAAGAAAGTAAGTCACTCTGGTAGTGGTGGTAGTATGGGCTGTGATAGAACATTATCTCAGGTTGTGAGGTACCTAATTCGTCTAATGCTTCGTTTAACTCTAAGGTAGTTAGCTAGCAACCTTAACAATTTCTATGGGTTTTTATTATTTAAAATATATTCTTTCACTTTGCTGTCAAACTGTGTTAATACTGCAACATTAAATGGTGGAGAAAACCTTACATTCACTGGATTTTGGTTCTTGGCTTTGTGAGGTAGAAGTTATGTGACCTACAGTAAATCACTTATATGTTATATTTTCTAACTTTCTCAACTGAAAATAAATGGATTCAATTGCATTATTTCTAATAACTTTTTTTTTAAAGTATTTTTTTTTAAAGATTTTATTTATTTATTTATTTATTAGGAAAGAGAGAGAGTGAGAGAGAGAAGGTCAGAGTGAGAAGCGGACTCCCCATGGAGCTGGGAGCCCGATGTGGGACTCGATCCCGGGACTCCGGGATCATGACCTGAGCCGAAGGCAGTCGCTCAACCAACTGCGCCACCCAGGGGCCCTCTAATAACTTTTTGTTCTAAATTTCTGTGAATTTTTAAAAAGATTTTATTAATTTATTTACTTAGAACATATAAGCGAGCAGGGGTAATGGCAGAGGGAGAGGGAGAGAGAATCTCAAGCAGACTCTGCACTGAGTATGGAGCCCAACATGGGGCTGATCTCAGGACCCTGAATTCATGACCTCAGCCAAAACCAAGAGTTAGATGCTCAGCCAACTGAGCCGTCCAGGTACCACTAAATTTCTGTGATTTTTTTAAAGCTATTTTATATGATTAGTCATTTTAAAACCTTTCAGAATGTATATCCCCCACATGCCTTCATCTTCTTTGAATTAGATAAAAAGGAAGCATGTACAGATCATGCATACCCGGACATATACTCACATACACACACTATTACACATATGGAAATAAGTAAAACAAAAAAGACACTAAAGATATTTATTTTTTAATTTTTTATTCTTTAAAGATTTTTATTTGAGAGAAGATAGAGCACAAGACGGGACAGAGGGAGAGGGAGAAGCCCACTCCCTGCTGAGCAGGGAACTTAATGCAAGGCTGGATCCCAGGACCCTGAGATCATGTCCTGAGCCAAAGGCAGATGGTTCCCCAACTAAGCCACCCAGGTACCCCTAAACATAATTAATTTTAAATATGTATAGTTAGATATTGTAGGTGATATTTTCCATATTAACATATCAGAGAAAGAAAAATGGATCTATGCTGATGAGCATATATTTATTGATGTTTGGTTTCTATTAGAATGACTCGGTATAGGGCGCCTGGGTGGCTCAGTTGGTTAAGCAACTGCCTTCGGCTCAGGTCATGATCCCAGAGTCCTGTGATCGAGTCCCACATCGGGCTCCCAGCTCCACGGGAAGTCTGCTTCTCCCTCTGACCTTCTCCCCTCTCATGCGCTCTCTCACTGTCTCTATCTCAAATAAATAAATAAAATCTTTAAAAAAAAAAAAAAAGAACGACTCGGTTTAGTTATCTCAGAAATTAAAGAACTTATTTAAATTGTGTTTTGACTTCTATTGATGTGTAATAAATTGCAGCAAAATGAATGACTTAACCATATTCTTTTTCATATCCCTGTGGGTTGGCTGGTGCAGAGTTTGGGAGTCCCCAACACCACTCTCACTTTTGACATCAACTGCAAGTTCAGAGGTCTCCAAAATCCATCTCAATTCTGATACTAAATACAACTGCAGGAGTCCCCAAGACCAGCCACAGGCTCACTAATTAATTGGAAGGACCATCAAACTCAGTGAAAATGTTATTTTCACAATTATGGTTTATTATAGTGAAAGGATAGAGGTTAAAGTCAGTCAAGGGAAGTAACACATAAGGCAAGGTATAGGAGACTTCAAGGACAGAGTTTCCCATTGTGCTTTCCCAGTGGATATCCCATACTGGGATATTCCCTAATTTTCTGGCAACATTGTATGACAATATGCATGGGGCATTGACAACCAGGAAAGCTCTCCTAAACCTTAGTATCTACAGTTTTCACAGAGAAGTTGTTGTGTGGACATGACTGACCACCAGCAGGGATAACTTTGGTCTCCCTTCCAGAAGTCTTCCTGATACCCCATGGCCAGCATGGCCCCCATCATAAGCCATGTTGTTAACATAGACTATCTAGCATGGCCAAAGGCCCCCAGGAAAACAAAGATACTATTATCAGGCAAGGGGTTTCAAAGGTTTAGAGTTACCTCCCAGGAGCCAGGGTAAAGACGAAGCCTTTCTTGAGTAAGATTAATCCTTTACTGCGTAACGAGGCTCAAATATACCGTTTTTTTGCTCCATATGGTCTCAGTTAGGGTTATTTATGTAGCTAAATTTAGCTGAGAGATTAACTGGGGCTTGAAAATTTAAGATGACTTTATTATTCTCTCTAGATCCTCTTCTGGGGATACTTAGAAATGCTGGGATGCAACCAGAACACTAAAACAGAGTAATAACAATTCTTACACAGTGACATGGGGCTCTAAGAGGGTGAAATCTAACCTGAAAGTTTTCTTTAGATATAGATAGGCTGAGATGTCTAAGGAAATCACTTCTGTCACTTCCTATTGGAAAGAGTATGTCATGAAACCAGGGAGATTTAAAGATGAGGAATAGCCTCCACCTCTTGATGAGAGGAGAGGCATTGCTGAGACAGGATGAGAGAAATTGTTAGCCATATTTACTTACAGGTAATTTTCTTCCAACAGTATGTTTAAAAGATAGTAATAAATGAATTGAATATAAGTTTTTGTACTATGCCATTTCCTTTATCATGGGACCCAATATAATGGAGGGAAATAACAGAATTTTTTACAATTATTTTTTTTCTTTTAGATTTTATATATAAGTGAAACCATAGAATATTTGTCTTTCTCTAACTTACTTTGAATAATGCCATCTGTGTTCACTGTTCATCAGCGTTGTTGCAAATGGCAGTATTTCCTTTTTTTAATGTCTGGATAATATCCATATATTAACATCAAAGAACATTTAGGTTGTTTCTATATCTTGGATATGGTGAATAATGTTTCAGTGAACATAGGTGTGCTGATATCTCTTAAGGATACTGATTTCATTTCCTCCAGTTGTATATGCAGGAATGGGATTGCTGGATCATTTGGTAGTTAGTTCTATTTTTAATTTCTTGAGGAATAGCCATACCGTTTTATATAGTATCTACAGTTGATACAGTAATTTACATTCTCACCAACAGTGTATAATGGTTATCTTTGCTCTACATCCTCTCCAACATTTGTTATCTCATATATTTTTAATAATAGCCATCCTAAAGTTGTGAAGTGATACCTCATGATGATTTTGAATTGCGTTTCCCTGATGATTAGTGATATTGAACATCTTTGCATGTACCTGCTGGCCATCTGTATGTTTTCTTTGGAAAAATGTCTATTCAGGACATTTGCCCAAAATTTTTTAAAAATTAGTATATTTGCTTTTTTGTTGTTGTTATCGAGTTGTATAAATATTTATATAAAATTAACCCCTTATCAGATATATAGTTTGCAAATATTTCCTCTCATTCCATAGGCTACCTTTTCAATTTATGGAATATTAGTTGTGCAGAAGCTCTTTAGTTTAAAAAGGTCCCACTTGTTTATTTTAGCTTTTGCTGCTGTGCTTTTGGTATCTTATCCAAGAAATCATTGCCAAGGATATTTCCCTTGTGTTTTCATCTAAGAGTTTTACAGTTTCACATCTTACATTTAAGTGTTTGATCCACTTCAAGTTAATCTTTTGTGACTAGTGTATGATAGATTTCCAGTTTCATTCTTTTGCAAGTAAATATCCAATTTTCCCAGTGTCCTTTACTGAAAAGATTATCTTTTCCTCATTGTGTAGTCTTGGTCCCTTTGTCAAAAGTTAGTTAATTGGTGATTTTGGGTTTATGTCTGGGCTCTCTGATCTGATTCACTAGTCTACATGCCTTTTATTTTCCCCTCAGTACCAAACTGTTTTAATTATTATAGCTTTGTAATATAGCTTGAAATCAGGAAGTATGATGTCTCCAACTTTGTTTTCCATTTTCAAGATTTTTTTGACTTGATTGTTTTGACCTGAGTTTGATGACTCAGAATTGTCTGTATTTTCCTACAAATTTTAGGACTGTTTTTCCTGTTTCTGAGAAAAATGCCATTGGAATTTTGTTTGGGATTACATTGAATGCGCAGATCATTTTGGGTACTATGAACATTTTTACAATTATTAACAGATTGGAAGACAAACATAGATAGTATGCAATAATAGTACAGAACTTCAAAACCCCACTTCCTGTGATAAAAGTGCAACAAAAGTCAACAAAATGATGGACTTGAACAGTACTTTGAACCATATGCGCACTAAGATTAAAAACCCTTATATCCTTTAAATTTAGTAATACTTTTAAGGGTTATTGAATATTTTAATCTTGGAGTCAGAAATTTCTATCAATTCTATTTGCATATACACCCAGACTTTGTGTATAATTGTATTCATTCTGTGATGCTCATCTATCAACCTCAGAAAAGATTTCCGACCATGGGTTTTTAATTAGCTGAGTATTAGGAGAGGAAAAAAAAAATTATAGTGATTAATGCTTATGTTATATAAAATATTACAAAACCAGGTCAATTCTATATATTTAATCAAAAGAGGAAATCAGACAGAAATGTTAATGCATTTATAAAAATGCTTGGGACTTAGTATTAACTAAGTGGAATTTCTTCTTAGTGTTTTGATGAATTTATACCTCTGTGTACACATATTTTTTCTTTGCTTCAATTCTTACAAGATGAATATGTAGTTCAAAATGTACTAATGTTTTCATAATTTTTGATATATATTACCAAATTACACTTCAAAAATTTTATATGACAAGGTATGTTTCACTTCACAAATGCTAAATCATTATTTATAAAATTCCTTAAAATTTTGCCAATTGTATAGATAAAATGCTATAGATAAAAAGAATGTAAATTTACTTTAATGTATTTTTATGTCACTAGACTCAGTGTAAATTATGTGCAAATGAATGAATGCATTGGCATTGTGTTTAATTATCTTGCCAAAATATTAAATTGCCCTTAATTCCTGCTATTTTACTAGTTATGTACTACTATGCATTTTAGAACATTATTGTCAATGGAAATAGATGAATCTAGTGTAAAAGTTACCAATATTTTTAAAAGATTTTATTTATTTATTTGACAGAAAGAGAGATTACAAGTAGGCAGAGGCAGGCAGAGAGAGGGGGAAGCAGGCTCCCTGCTGAGCAGAGAGCCCCATGTGGGACTCGATCCCAGGTCCCTGAGATCATGACCTGATGAAGGCAGAGGCTTTAACTCACTGAGCCACCCAGGTGCCCCAAAAGTTACCATTTTTTCCATTAAAAATATGTTCAGAAAAAATCCAGTGCCATTTCCACATAAAATACATATTTTGTTCTTCACGCTGACGACTTACATGAGATGTTTTTATTTGACACAGAATACATTAATATCTGTCATATAATAAAGGGTTTTGATTTAATTACAGATTTGATGTAATACTGTTATATCAATAAGGTTATTAATTTTATTCAAGTTCCAACTCAGCTCCTTTAAAATAGGATCCTTAGTCTTACTTGGAGTGGTACGTATATAATTAAGAATACTTGCATGTCGTTTTTAAGCTAACAATCTTGTTTAAAAGAATTTGGCTATTAAATCACTTTCTCTTACTATTTGTTGAAAATTAAGATGAGAATATCACTAAATTTTCAAGCTTTCAAGAACAATCACTACCTAGGATTCAGATGTTTAATTCTAAGTCCTATATTAGGTTGTCACTAAGAAAGTAAATTTACACAAATTCTCCAAATCTTATTTTTCATCTGTAAAATTAGTGTTTTGCCTCAGATATTATCTAAAATTTTTCTGTTCTATTAATTTATAATGATATAATTAAGAATAGAAAAAAAATCATAAGGCCACTATCACCAAGAACATAATTTATTATTCTCACTGTCTTCCTGTATTGTCTTAAGCCTTGCATGAAAAAGGCAGACATGCTGTTTTCATGTTCAAGTATTAAAACAAACAAATAAAAAATGTAGCAATTCTGGCCATATAAAAGGTATACAATGAGTTGTCTTATGATTAACAGAACTTGAGTTTTTCATAGTTTTTCAGAATTTGAACAGATAACTCTTGGAACATATCTGAACTTGTACTTAACTTCCAAATCCACACATGAAATCTTTTAACTTCTTGTCCCCCACAACTACAATAGTCATCTCTAGGTTTTCTGACTTTAGGATATTTTAACGAAGTCTTAAGCCAATAATTTTTTGTTGCTATTTCTACTTCTACATTATAAGCATGAATGACAACTTTCTTTATCTAATTTTTATCAGTCTCTGAGTTTTCTCTTCTTACTTCCTTTTCACCGTTCTGGGCACACTTGCTTGAGCACTTTTCAATTTCTCAAAGGAACAGGGCTCCTTCTTGTAAAAGGGCTTTCACCTTAAAGTTATTTCCTTTGAGTAGAATAATATTTTACTCTGATTGATGAGATTGATTACTGGTCAGTCATTATAGTAGCTCAAATCTAATTACCTGTATCTGATCTCATTTTTTAATATTTTGCTTATTCTCTCAGCCAATCCCTCATCAAGTTCTGACTCTGGAGTATATCCCAAATCTGTTCACTTCTCACTCTTCTTAACACTATTAACTAATCTACCAGCCCCATTTCTCTTAGGTCTACTTAATAACCTTACTGTTTTTTATTGTTCTGTCTGACAAAGAGGATTATACCTTCTTTTGTAATCAGGTTGTTTATGTTAAAAAAATCTGGTTGTATTATTTTACTTTTTAAAATCATTTTATTTTCCACTGGATATATAGTGCTATTCAAAGCCTTTATATGGCTCACCTAGCCATACATTATCTGGCCCCTACCTGCCTTGTGGACTTTTTTTTACAAATCTTTCTTCAGTCCATTAAAAGATTCTGACCATTCTGGAAACACAACAGCATCATTCACCCTCAGAGGTGGTACGTCTTTTTCTGACTGCCAGTAACACTATTCCTTCAGATTGTTACAAAACTGTCTTGTCCTTGTGATTAGGACTGCTAGTCACACGTCACTTACTCAAAGGCCTTACCAGATGGCACTATATGAAATACTATCCTCCCGTTATCTCTCAGACAAGCTCTGTTTTACTTTTATTTTATTCATGCAATAAGTTACAACCTATCATTTTACTCTTTATTTGTCTTCTTATCATCTGTGTTTCCCTAATGGGACCTTATTTGACAGAGCCATTGTCTGTTTCTTCACCCCTGTGTCTTGCCATTTTGCATTCATTCAAAAATATTTATTGAATTCCTGGTGAAATATAGAAAATCAGTAAATAATTTTGAAAAGAAAGAATGAATCCCCCAATACCTATGATATTTCTATATTCTAAAAAAAAATGAAAAAAAAAAACACTGTCAAATTCCCTTTACTGATAATAGGGCTAATATCAAGATTTACAATAAATAATTTTATCAAAAAAAATGTGGAAACTTTCCACTCTGCTCAGAAGCAGTATGATTCACTTTAAGTTTTTTTATTCTTAATTAGCCAGTCAAATCATTAGTCACTAGAGAACTTTAAAATGAATAATGCTTTAGAAAAACCAGAGATTATTATAATTTAGGGAAATTCAAAACTATTAGTCAAAATATACTTAGAATATCAGACTGAATAAGAATAATAGGATAAAATTAATGATTCTATTCATGATGTCTACAATGATTATAATAAAACTGACTTTAAAAACTACTTAACATACATATGACAAAAAGCAACATAAAATAGAAATAATAACTATTTAAAAATTAGCTACTTTTAAAACTTATACAAAAAGCTAAAAACATATTTGAAAGGTTTTATCAAATAAATCACATACTTTTTATGTGAAGGGAACAATGCAATGAATTTTCACAATCTGAGATATAGATGTAAATTATATGCTTTTTGCTAGGTAATTTTTTCAATGATTTTTCACCTGTGGGGCAAATAAATAGCAAGGTATTCTTGATACTACAATGCATCATTTTTTTAATAAGTACATGTCAACTTCATTTATGCATAAAATTCAGTTAGAAATTGTATGTAAAGCAAATATATTCATATATTATAATATTTTTTTTGATTCCATAAAAATTTGAGTTGCCTTTCCAACCATATAAAATATACAAAATGTACAAAAATATAAAATTCACAGAGATATTGTAGAAGTTAAGTACCCTTTAGATTTCTGAAAATGCAGCGTTTCATGAATCTCTTTAGGCAAGAGAAAAATGTACAATTAGGCCATGTGATGTATGCGCCAGTGTATTATACTTTTGTATTAAATTCACAATGTAGATAATTTTTATGTCATTTGGATTATAGCATATTATACATTTAACTAGACTACATTTTGTAATGTCAAAGTACATAATATGAAGATGTGACTCCATCCATTTACTCCTCTTATTAAGATGTAGTACATATCTTTCAAAATACATAGGATGTTAGTATATAGAAGAATTAAATACCTTTCAAATTTTTGTTGATGATACTAATTCTTTTTAAAGATTTTATTTATTTATTTGACAGAGAGAGAGAGATCACAAGTAGGCAGAGAGGCAGGCATAGTGAGGGGGAAGCAGGCTCCCTGCTGAGCAGAGAGCCCAATGAGGGGCTCAATCCCAGGGCCCTGAGATCATAACCTGAGCTGAAGGCAGAGGCTTTAACCCACTGAGCCACCCAGGTGCCCCTATGATACTAATTTTTAAGGGTAAAACATTTGGTAAAACATTAAGATAAATATTAACTTACTTTATTAAAAGTAAACATATTTTCAAAAAATTATAAGAGAATTAGAATATAGGGAAACCTGGGTTTTGTTAATATGTCATCTGCCCTTGAAAAGGAAGGGAGTCAAAAAAAACTACAAGGATCATACTGGTTTAACATATAGATTGAAATTCAAGTAACTTTATATTGCTCTTTGAGAACAGGTCAGAAGAATGATTGATTTGCCAAATTGCCATCTTTGGTAACAAAATAGTACTGGGGCACCTGGTTGGCTCAGTCTATTAAGTATCTGACTTTTAATTTTGGCCGAGGTCATGATCTCAGGGTCATGAAATGAGTGCCTCATTGGGCTCCACACTGAGAGTGGAGCCAGCTTGAGATTCTCTCTCTCTGTCTCTGCCTTTTTCATCCCCCCCACTCTTGGCTCACTCGCTCTCTCTCTCAAAAAAAAAAAGTAATTAGTACCTCACTCCTTTCTATTCTCCTAGTACAAAAATCTTTTAAGAAAATGTACAAATCTCATTGAATCAGTTGATGATCTTTTTTTTTAAAGATTTTATTTATTGATTTGACAGAGAGAGAGAGATTACAAGTAGGCAGAGAGGCAGGCAGAGAGAGAGGGGGAAGCAGGCTCCCGCTGAGCAGAAAGCCGGATACAGGGCTAGATCTCAGGGCCCTGAGATCATGACCTGAGCCAAAGGCAGAGGCTTTAACCCACTGCACCACCCAGGCACCCTGATGAATGATCTTTGAATGTAATTCCCAACCTATACATAATCAGTATAAGAAAAATTGAGACCCTTTTCACTTTTATGTATTGCAAATACTGAATTTCATATTAATGCATTGAATCAATTAGTGTGCAAAAAATAAAAATAGAAATGACCAAGAAAGATATATTTTGGAATTTGCATATAGTTTAATATTAGAAATATCAATTTATATAATTTGCCATTCTGAAAGTTGACGGGAGGAAAACCTTAAGATAAACTGAATATATTCAAATAAAAGCACATAATAAAATGCAATACACATTACTGAAAAATTTGGTTCTACTTACAGAAATAAAGTTTGTGGAAATATCCAGACAGGCCAGCCCTGCCTGAAAACAGAAAGGGATAGGCAAGAGGAATACTTAATAGTTTAATTTATGATATTATAGTGTTGATCTGTTTTAAGATAAACGAACCTTCCCTTACTCCAAACAGGCACTTAAGTGAGGAATAAGAGAATAGACTGAGGACTGAAGACAGCCTAATGATCATTTAGTTGCCATTACCTACATCTCTTCCAAGAGGACAAATGCCTAGGCCATGAGAGTATCTTATCTTGGGACAAAGTGAAGGGAGCTCATTGGAAAGACAGGTGTCATATACTTGTCTAAAACCAAAACCCAATAAATAAATTTATTTTCCTTTTTTCACATTATTGTTAAAAATATTTTTTGATTTTTAAAATCATATAGGTGTACTTGGAAAATTTTTAACAAAATAATATTTTCCATAAATATATAATGTTTTAGTAATTAATTTTATCATTATATCATTTTAATCTTTTCATTGGTACATGTCATGTATATATTTACCTTATTGTTTTTGAACTAAATATAATTCCATGATGTGGACATGTTATAATTGATTTAAAAATTCCTATATTTCTAAGCACTTCTGGGGGTTGTTTTTTTGGTTGTCTATTTATTTATTCTTTTTTTAAATTCCAGTATAGTTAACATAAAATGTTATATTAGTTTCAGGTGTACAATATAGTGATTCAACAATTCTATACATAGTGCTCCTCATGGTGTGTACTATTAATCCCCTTCACCTGTTTCACCCATCTCTCTACCCCCTTCCCCTCTGGTAACCATCATTTTGTTCACTATAGTTAAGAGTGTGTTTTTTGTTTTCCAATTAGTTTTCATTGTTCATTTGTTTTGTTTCTTAAACTCCACATATGAATGAGATCATATGGTATTCGCCTTTCTCTGACTTATTTCACTCAACATTGTAACCTCTTGGTCCATCCATGTTGTTGCAAAGGACAAGATCTCATTATTTTTTATGGCTGAGTAATATTCCACAGTGTGTGTATGTATGTCCATTTGTATATGGACACTTGGGCTATTTCCATAATTTAGCTGTTGTAAATAAGCTGCAGTACACAGAGATGCAATATCTTTTTGAATGAGTGTTTTCATATTCCTTGGGTAAATACTCAGCAGTGGAATTACTGGATCATAGATTATTGCTATTCTTAATTTTTTAAGCAACCTACATACTGCTTGCCGCAGTGGCAGTACCAGTTTACATTCCCACCAACATGCAGGAGGATTTTTTTTCATCACATCTTTGCCAAAACTTGTCCTTTCTTGTGTATTTTGTTTTAACCATTCTGACAGGTGTGAGGTGACTTCTCATTGTGGTTTTGATTCGTATTTCCCTAATGATGAGTGATGTTGAGCCCCTTTTTACATCTGTTGGCCATCTAGATGTCTTCTTTGGAGAAATGTCTATTCATGTCTTCTGCCCATTTTAATTGGATTATTTGGTTGAGTTGTATCAGTTCTTTATATATTTTGGATACTAACCTTTATCAGATATGTCATTTGCAAATATCTTCTCCCATTCACTAGGTAGTCTTTTAGTTCTATTGGTTGTTTCCTTTGGTGTGCGAAAGCTTTCTATTTTCATGTGGTCCCAGTAGTTTAATTTTGCTTTTGTTTCTCTTGTCTCAGGAGACATATCCAGAATGAAATTGTTGTGGCCAATGTCAAAGTATAAGTTGCTACTGCCTGTGTTCTCCTCTAGGATTTTTATGGTTTCAGGTCTAATGTTTAGGTCTTAATCCATTTTCAGTTTTCATTTGGGTACTGTGCAAGAAAATGGCCCAGTTGCAATCTTTTGCATGTAGCTTTCCAGTATTTCCAACACTATTTGTTGAAGAGAGTTTTTACCATGGTGCATTATAGCCTTTTTGTTAAAGATTATTTTGCCATATAATTGTGGGTTTATTTCTGGGTTTTCTATTCCATTCCATTGATCTGTGTCTATTTCTGTGCCAATTTTAGACTTTCAGTTACTATAGCTTTGTAATAGATCTCGAAATCTGAGATTGTAATTCCTCTAAGTTTTGTTTTTCTTTGAGATTGCTTTGGCTATTTGGGGTCCTTTGTGGATCCATACAAAGGATTTGTTTTAAGATTTTAAAATTTAAGATTTTAAAATTTTAAGATTACTTGTTCTAGCCCTTTTTTTTTTAGAGATTTTATTTATTTATTTGACAGAGTGGAGAGAGATCACAAGTAGGCAGAGAGGCGAGCAAAGAGAGAGGATGAAGCATTCTCCCCACTGAGCAGAGAACTCGATGTGGTGCTTGATCCCAGGACCCTGAGATCATTACCTGAGCTGAAGGCAGAGGCTTAACCCACTGAGCCACCCAGGCGCCCCTACTTGTTCTAGTTCTTTAGAAAATGCTGTTGGTGTTTTGATAAGGATTGCATTAAAGGTGTAGATGGCTTGTGGCAGCATAGAAATTCTAAAAGTATTTGTTCTTGATGCACCTGAGTGGCTCAGTTGGTTGAGCGTCTGCCTTTGACTTGGGTCATGATGCTAGGGTCCTGGGGTTGAGCCCCACATCAGGCTCCCTATTCAGTGGGGAGCCTGCTTCTCCCTCTCTCTCTGTCTCCCAGCTCTCGCTCTCACTCTCTATTTCAAATAAATAAATAAAATCTTGAAAAAAAATTTGTTCTTCCATCCCATGAGTGTGGAATATCTTTCTGTTTATGTCATCTTTAATTTCTTGTATCTAGGTGTTATATAATTTTCAGAATATAGTTCTTTCACCTCTTTGGTTAAGTTTATTCCTAGGTATTTTATTATTTTTGGTGCAATTTTAAGTGGAATTGTATTCTTAATTTCTCCTTGTATTTCTTTTTAATTGTGTATCAAAGACCATCTAGAGGTACATTTGTACATTGATGATTGCAAGTTATCATCATCTATTTGAACATTTTTTCGTGTATTTGTTTGCCTTTGAACTTGTGAAAGTGTATTTTCTTTCACATTTTCAAACTTGTGAGTGGTTTGAGGCTTTAAGGTTAACTGTTGAACAGATCATTTTGGAATAAGGTTATAGTAGCTATCCAGAATTGCTCCTATACTTGTGCAGATGACACAAGACTCAACTTCCAAGTGGATGACAAAGAATAATGGGAGTGCGAAGTAGTGCAAAGTGGAAACCACGTTTATTCCTTGTCTAAAATCTTTAGCTAGTGCTGTAAATATTTTTCTTTTAAGATGATAAGTTTACTTTGCCTTTTGCCTAGAAGCAAAATTAGTAATAAAGTGTAAACATAAATATTATTTACATTAATGGACATTTCACTCAGAATAAAAATAACAAAGATAATGTATATAAATAAAATCCATTAAAAGTAGAAAACAGCAGCTGGCCTGTATGAGAAAAAGGTGTGAGCATTAAAAAAATGAGCATAACAAAAGTTTATATCTTAAAAAATTATTTTTCATCCTTCATCCAAAACTAGTTTTAACTTTCTCCAAAGTGTACTATTTCTTTGCATTAGTGTATGTAAAACTTTTATCATATTAAAAGTTCAGAAATAAGAGAGGTAAAATCAATGAATCACCAAAGTAGTAATTACTAAAAGTTTATTGTGCATACAGCAAAACGACAGTTCGCTTAGCTGGGGGCATTCAAACCAAAACATGGAATGAGGCTCAGGGGTATTGTTACAAAGCATCTTATATAATGAGAAAGCAGTGACTGTTTCATCTTCACAGTGATTGGTTATAATATTAGAATTTGCTTAAATGATAGGGACTTAGTTTGTCATTACCTCATACCAGCCTTGGGAAAGGTTTGTTTTCCTTGTGATTTTTAGAAGCATAGGCAAGAAATGACCCAGGTGAAGTTAGTCTTGCAAAATAAACTAAATGAAGCTTTGTTCATATGACCTAATTGGTTTTTCTGCTCAGGGAATTGTGAAAGCTGGTCTTCCATTTCTTTTTTTATTTTTTCAACATCTGACTATCTTACTGGAAAGTCCCACAATGATACAAGGAAGGTGTGTCCTTAGTTTTCAGGATTATAAAGCACAATTTATGAATTAAGGTAATAGGGTATACTTTTTCTACAAATAAAAAAAATTGGCAATTCAGACATTACTGAAAAATAAAGCCTTTAGTTAATAATTGTAAACTACAACTTTACCATATGCCATATTTTAATTCCATGCTTTTTGTTTTTACTTTTTGTTTTACTTTGCCTGAATTTACTGTTTTTAATTAGATATTTTATTTATCTTGTATTATGCAGTATTATAGGGATGTATACCTACAAATTTCTGATCAACCTAATATTTCCTTTAAGCCTATTAATAGATTACTTCATTTTTATTGCTAAAATCCCTAGTATCATTTGAGCCTCTGTAAATCACAATATATTTTTATTATCCCTCTTCTAGTATTTGTTAACTATAACTGTAACCTTAGAATAGATTATTATTAAAGTCTTACAATACATAATTATATTCAGTTTCAAAAATATCAACTTTGGATTCAGATATATAATTGTATAAAGAATAATTTAGATGTTTCCAGTGTTTTAAGTAATTTCTGTTTCCTGAGAGTAATATTGTACCAAACAAAATTAAGTTTTGAAGTGTTCACTGAAAATCTGATTTTTGATTTGTTAAAATCTGAGCCTGTTCTTTTACTGTCTTCACTGATAAATATTTTTGAAAGGTCACGTTCTTATTTTCCTAAAACAATGACATGATTAATATATCTTGATATTTAATTCATCAAAGAGAATCCAAAGCCACCTTGTTTTTTATATAAGAAACACATGTCAAAATTGAAATAGTTTGTCAAAAAAGGAACTATTAAGATATTTTGGGCAATCAGACCAAAAGGCATACTGAAATAAATTTATAAACAGATGTAAAATCCGTCATTATTTAGAGGGCAAAAATCAGTTGCAAATCATGGTGTAAAATCCATTTCCATTACTTTAGACAAGAATCATGTGCATTATAATCCATTATTCTACTGTGTACAGAGTTGTATATAGCCCAGGAGATAACCCTGGATATTTCATTCAGAAATAGTTTTTCTCTGTTTCAAGGTTTTACCATTTTCCCGATAGTCTCCTTACCTGTGTTCATAATGATCACAAAGATTACTATTTTTTTAAGATTACTAGTGATACAGTAAATAAAACACAAAAACCTGCCACTGTTAAATTATGATTATTTACATAAGTACAATGAGAATGTCAGTTAACCATACGTTCTTTCTTGAGTTGGCTTTGCAAATCTAGAGCCATGTAATATTGAACAACTACTTTTCAATCCCCAAATTTAACTACTAAGCCACTATCTGAAAGATTTCATAAGCAAAATTGAATCCAGTTTATAAAAGCCTTTAATATTTGCCGGGAAACCCGACTTAGGAGACTCTACCAGGTCCCACCTTCAGTATTTATTAAGTTTAGGTGAATTCTTTTTAATATTTCCAAATGTCTTGACTTACCAATACATGACCTTCTCTACAAGTCAAGTTTGAACCCTGTAACCCATGAACCAGCCAGTTTCCTGAGAGAGCCCTGTAGGCAGTGACTCCCTAAGTGTAGCCAACCTTCATTCCTTAAAAATGGTCTGTCCACCTGATTAGGTGAACAACCTTTTTAAGTAAGATCTCAGTTACAATAATTATTTGTCTTAATATCCTAGTAAATATGTAGTAAATAAGGTGAACACTTTATATTCGCAAATAAATATATATTATTTATAATAAAAAGAAAAGTAAAAAGGCCTAGATTCAGATTAGATTGTGAATACTCAGGGGTCACTGAGAATTAAATAACATTTAAAAAACATTTTAGTTTTTACAACCAGAGTTGATGGAGTTTCCTTGGGTTATCTAGAGTTTAAGATGGAAGGGAAAGGAGAGAGCAGAGGAGAAATTTTACCTCACCTTGCAAGCCTCAAGATGACCTCAAGGAAGCTACAGAGCTCAGCCTATCTTATTTCTAAAGTACCACAGCCATTTCTGTCTACCAGAAAAATGGGCATTGACAGAGAGAAGCAATAATAAAAAAGAAACAGATTCCTAAATCATGTCATGTTTTCCTTGGTGATACATAGGATGGAGTTTGCATCCTTCAATTTGAACAATAAAGCCCCAATTCTTGTGTTTGCAGAAAAAAAAAATATAGGTTCCTCATAATATATAGATTCCTAAAATATATAGATTCCTCATATATACACTTAAAAAGAACATTAAAATAATTTCAGTCTTCCAAACAAATATCATAATAAATTCTTCTTCACAGTTCATACTATTTCATACAATTAATTCTTGTTCCACTAGATCTTGGATGAGTAGTCTGATTTCAGAAACTCTCTAGACTAAGTAGAGTTCTAGAAATCCTGACTCAGTCCACGGAAACAGTCTGAAAGTTTCTAAGTTCTGTGATCTCAGAGACCTGTGCCCAAGAATCTATCCTTTAAAGCTACAATACTTTTAAATACCCAATAGAGTATTTTTCCATGAGGCTCTGAGATTTTCTTTGTTAAGAACATAGAAAAAACTCTGGCCTATAATTTAGAGACTTTAAACCAGAATCAGAATAAAATTAAAACTCGCTATAGATGATAGATCTTTAATGCCAAAATTAATATATCAAGGCAACTAACATTAGCAGGATGGAAGAGAGAAAAACTATCTAGGTGCATACCTAACAATTATGTAAACACTTTTAGTCATTGCTTACTCTGAGATTAAAAACATATTCTGGATAGTAAGGGCACTGCAATCTTTAGGGACTTCCAGTGAAACATAGACTTTTTGAACTATTATAGTAGCAATACTTTACCTACACAATTTTAACCTAGGGTAGGCTAAGCATTCTTCTGGTTTGCAATGGTTACAATAGGAACAAATCAAACTATCATATTTCAAAAGCCCTTCTTCTTAGAAAGTAAAAAAAAAAAATGTGATTTTTTTTTCCAAGGGCTTTCTGGGACATTTCAAAATAGTCTTGTATAAAGGATGTTTTATTTTATATTTAACAGCATTTTAAATTTTGTAAAAGTTGTCAAAGAATTTTAAATTTAATTAGGATAACAAACAATGCTTTGTTAATTCTTGAAACACAGTGACAATATTTGAAATTTAGCATAGATGGCTGAAAATATCTTAACTCATCCATAAGTGAGAAATCATTATTAATCCTTTTTTTAAGTAAATAAGAGTCAACATAAAGCATAAAAGTTTATTCTAAGACAATTGTTTCTAGGAAGCCAGACGACACATAAGGTGAAAACTCTTTTATAGTAGAGCCCATATTATTCATCGCTAAACCAAGGAGGCAAACCTATCAAATTTTCGTGAAATTCGTTTGATTTTAACACATTTTATTATATTTTTACAACTCAGTCATTATTGGAAAAAATTAATAAAATTAACTTATTAAGGCTTATCCTTTATTATTCTAAAACAATTTATTTTAGATCAGCAGTTCTCCCTCAGGGAATTCATGAAGTCAAAACTATTTTCACAATAATACCATGATGTTATGTGTTAAAATGCACCATGTTCATCATTGCTATCTTCAGATGAATGGACAAATATATATTTAATTTTTATGGTTTACTTTTTTAATATGATAAGTATTGATGGTTGTAACCCACATAGACTAGCTCTCTGTGGAAGTTACTAAGTCCAAACTTGAAAAAAGCACTAGGCACCAAAGTTGTCTAAGATTCACTGCTATTAAACACAGGGCTCTTTTTCCATGAAAAACAAAAGCATATGTGTAGTTGTATTCCTTTGTCACTATTGCTTTTAGTATAGAATCAACTCATATTAATTCAAAGTAGCCAAAGTAATAACTTCTATTTCATAGAGAAAACTGGGGAGAACTGACTGACATACATAAGCATTTAGCTGACTAACAAAATCATGAGCACATTGGGGTGCCTGGGTGGCTCAGTGGGTTAAAGCCTTCTGCCTTTGGCTTGGGTCATGATTTCAGGGTCCTGGGATTGAGCCCTGCATCGGGCTCTAGGCTCAGCAGGGAGCCTGCTTCCCTCTCTCTCTGCCTGCCTCTCTGCCTACTTGTGATCTCTCTCTCTCTCTGTCAAATAAATAAATAAAATCTTAAAAAAAAAAATCATGAGCACACAGAACAAAGTCATACTTTTGAGAAACAGCCACACATACTATTCTCATCCTGAAGTGGCACAATAAACATCAGTAATATGACCCAAAGATATAGTCTTTCTATAAAATATAAAAATAAGAGTTAAAGTATATGTTTCAAAGTTTAAATTTATGTTTTATACTGGTATGTTTCAGAATTCTCTCCTTATTAGACGTTAAATGTTCAATAATTATCCATTAATATCATTTTTCATCGATCCAAGGTTTTAAGTTACCTGAATACATTGAAAATTATCAGCAAGCTGGTATATTATAAAATATGATTACTATTGAAATTATCTAAAAATTATGTAAAAATAATGTTCCTTTATTTGACTAGGAAGCCTGTATTAGATTAGAAAAGCTAAAAAGAGGTAGAATAAAATGTATGCTTGTACAATACTTAATACTGATAAAAGATGGACTTTTTAAAATACCAAAATTATTAAACTGGTTTATCAAAAATTTGTCTTAATTATATGACAATGGATTCATAAAGTATTGGCTCAGGTCATGATATCAGGGTTCTGGAATCAAGCTCAGCATCAGGCTACCTGCTCAGTGGGGATCCTGCTTCTCCCTCTCCCTCTGCCGCTTACCCTTCTTGTGCTCTCTCATGCTCTCTCTCTCAAATAAATAAATCTTTTTAAAAAATTATATATTCAAACCTGGAGTTTGGTATTCAGGAGTTAATGATGAATAAGATAGACACAGTCTTTTGGAGCACGCCCTTTTTTAAGTTGAGCAAAACAAGCCAGGAGAAATGACATGACAAGAGAAATGGCAAAAGAAAGTGAAGATTACTCTATATGGATCTTTAATTCCATACAAGTTTTTCAGAAAAGAGATGTTTGGAGTAATTGAAACTTGAAGAGTGGCAAGACATTAGAACAACTCTGGGGTTGTGGTGTGGTAAAAGGGAGTATATTAGTGCAGATAGTTTTTTAATAGTTGGGGAGAGCTTATTTCAAGATCAGATCAGCATAGTGACTGTACCATTTTACATTCCCACCAATGATGCAAGAGGGTTTCTCTTCCTCCACATCCTCACCCACTGGGTGTTACATGGAGGTGTTGTATCATATTGTACACATGAAACTAGTAGTATACTGTACGTTAACTAACTGGGATTTAAATAAAAACTTTATTTTTTTAAATTTTTATTTATTTGACAGAGAGATCACAATTAAGCAAAGAGGCAGGCAGAGAGAGAGGGGGAAGCAGGCTCCCTGCTGAGCAGAGAGCCTCATGCAGGGCTAGATCCCAGGACCCTGAGATCATGACCTGAGCCAAAGGCAGAGGCTTAAACCCATTGAGCCACCCACGCGCCCCTAAAAAAAAAAAAAAAAAAAAAACTTTAAAGATCAAATGAGGACATCTTATCATTAGGAAAAAAACCAGACTGGTGTGTTTGAAGAATATTCAAGTAAGTGCAAGAGATTAGCCTCAAATCAAAGATCTAGGAAAGTTTATCAATGTCATAAAAGACTAGAATTTAAATGTTTATTTTTGTTTATTATTAAACACTTTCTTTTACCAAATAAAGCCTTTTTGACTTTATAGTAAATCAGTGGCACTTCAGATAAAGTATTCTTATGGACAGTTAAAGAAACAAGGGTTTCAAGTGATAGATTTAATGTCAACCACAAAGCTCTCAGTGAAACACAATATATCCATCCCTAACTATTTTCTCTGGTGAGTGGTAAAATAGCACAAATACACATGTTTTTATTTTTTAAAAGATTTTCTTAATTTATTAGAGAGAGCAGAGGCAGAGTGAGAGGGACGCTAAGTAGGACCTGAGCTGAAAGCAAATACTTAACCAACTGAGCCACCCATGTGCCCCAAATACACATGTTTTTAAATCTTTAATATCTAAGAGATAATTTTGACCTCACTTTGATAAACAGTAGCAACCATCCTGGAGCATATTTGGTTTAATCTCATATAATTAATGACCGAGAAACCAGGGCAGTAATTGGAAATAAGCATTTTGTTTACAAATGGTGCATATCAAAGCAAATACTACAGAGCCATATTAACAAAGGAATTACAAGACATCTATGCAACTTTATTATTAGCCAAAAATACTGTTTGTTATATATTGTACTTCATAGTAAAATTGCAATGCCATTTCTACTATGGGACCAATGCATTTTATTCAACTAGTGCAGTAATATTTTTTTTAAGTTTTAAGGAAGATTTTCTTAAATCTTCAAACTTTATGGAATGGATAGAATTCATTTAATGTTTAATTTTCAAATTATAGCAATGATTAAATTCGTTTTTAACATTTATACTTAAATGACTATTAAAATGATGACTTCAAAACAGTCTGACTTCATATTACAATTATAAAATGGCAAGCAACAGAAAAATTATAATTAATTAAAATGTAAACTAATATTTATTAGATTTCTTTGAAGAGCCGTGAATTCTATCTAAATAAACTCACAGCATTCTTCATAATTACATATCATCAGCTCACTTACAAAAATTTGCCTACTAATATAGCTTCCCAAACTTATATACATATAAATGTATAAGTTATATACAAGTTATATAGATATAAAAAAGTATTAGCTAAAAAATTATTAGCTAAATAAGCTTTTATTTATTAATCCTACCTAATATAAGACTTGAACTGTGCTGTGTAATATATATTTAAATTATAGTTGTATATATCACTTTTGGCAATTTGAACTTATTAAACCATATCTAGATATATAGATACATACATACATATATACACACACATACATACTGAGATACTTACTCTCTATTTAATAAAAATTACAAAAATATAGAAGTTTTTATAATGGACTTAAAAGACCTTTGCAAAGTTATGTCTTTACATTATATATTTTAATTCAGTTATTCATTTAGAATTCTACCTAACAAGGAAGATCTCAATAAATGCTTTATTCATATTTAGAAATGATTTAATGTACTGCATTTTTACCAGGTAAAATTATAAATATTGTTGAATAAATTCACAGATAGAAAACATTAAAGACAAGCTATATAGAATATGAAAATTACTTTTATGTAACCTGATTCACCTCTGAAGGTTTGGTTGGAAAGAACAAGTTATACTACCCATGTATTTTTCTAATAATTTGTTTTCCTGCTAGGTAACATTCCTCCTGGGCTCCATGTCTACCTAGAAATAATGAGTTCCTCCATATTTGTGCCTCCATATATTCTCTCAATGATATAACTGTTTCCTGTGTCTATTCCTTTACACATCCCCACTTTCTTCAAATCTAGTACTCAGATTAAACACTCAGATAATCACCTTAAGGTACTCTCCTACTCATTGCTTCTTGGACCTCTGAGGTTGGGGTATCCCTAGAAGGACCTCAATAGGTCTTTATAGTACTTCATAGGTGTTGTGTTTATTTTGTTTTCTAACCTTGAAAAATTAAGCCAAATTACATTTGTTAAAGAACCACTTCTTTTTCTTTAGTTTTCTGTTGTAGTGGCGATTATCTTTCTAAAAATTACTTTTTGTCATTTCTGCAGCATTTGTTAAAAAGGTGAAGTAAATATATGCATTTCATAAACATTCTTGATAAATTTGAAGTTTTTGGAATTTAGTAAAATGATAATTTACATTCTCTTTGAAAATAAATGCACACTATTAACTGGAAATTATACACTTTTTTTCAAATGGAAGACACAATAGAGAACAATGTTTCAGAAATTTAATAACTTTAAAAAAGCACAGAGGATCAGGTAGTACAAATTGCCTTAATGGTAGGATATGTTTTCTACAAAATATATCTTCTTGTAAACTCTCATTTACAAGAAGTTAATGGTTCTGGTATAGGATAGAACAATATATACAATATATTTTTCACATAACTTATATAGCACTTCCGTTTTTAACTGTAGCTATGGAACTAAAGCAAAATCCAAAATATTACTTACATTTGAAATGCCAAGTCTCCTGAAGTATATATAAAATTATATGAATATTTCTACATATAAATCATTGTCTTTGTGCAAAATAAGTATTCTAGACTAGGGTGGCCTAGTTCTTCTACCTTACCTTTTTTCATATGTTAACTTGAATAAGCTGTGTCTTCAAAAATGTAACAAAATGGACGCGCCTGGGTGGCTCAGTGGGTTAAAGCCTCTGCCTTCAGCTCAGATCATGATCTCAGGGTGCTGGGATTGAGCACCGCATCCCCCTCTCTCTCTGCCTACTTGTGATATCTCTCTCTCTGTGTCAAATAAATAAATAAAATCTATGATATATTGTCAATATTCATATATAATTTACTCATGTCATAAATAATAAACAATATTATTTATAGGATAAATCATAAAATATTATTACTGCACTCTAGATGTATATTTAAGCAAATACCAAAAGACACAGAAACACCAAATAGATACATAGGCACTCCAGATAGGCTCCATATTTCTGTTATTTGAAGTTATACTAAGCTTACATGTAATATTAGCACATTTTGTTTAATAAAATGACATGGGATAAAAGAACATACACTGCAAAAATGAAACTTCTGACAGTTTCATATGGGTCTGTGACCCATATTTTTATCATTTTAGTTTTGTTATACAAAGGAATATGTGTATTTGCGTTTAACATCCAACCCACAAGATATTTTAAAGTAATAATCTTTAATTCATCTTATTATACTATATCTTATCAATTCAGAATTGATATATAGGATTTTCAATGTGCATGGGATTAAAAACTTCATCATTGATCATAATTGCAAAACTTTTTCCTCTGAATTATATCTCAGTTTAAAATACTGAGTGGGTGAATCAAAGCAATATATAAGTGTATAACTTTATAAAATCACATATATATACATTTTAGATAAAAAGAAATTTTGAAATTCTGTTTAGCAGTTCTTGTGTCCTGTAAAATGCTCAAAGAAACTGACTTAGGAATGCAACTCATCACTCTATAATGTTTGTCCTTTTTGAATGCCTTAGGGTGCATAAAAGCAATTCATAGAGAATATGGTAATGACAATTGGCTTTGGACTGAACTCATAAAAATGCTGGAAAAAATCTGCCATTCTAAACACTGAAAAGTGATTCTCAGGCCAGAAAAATCACCAGTACTATATATCATTCAGCATCATAATTCTGTTCTGTCCTAAAAGCTTCACCAAATGCCAATCTCTCTCCAGATGTGAGATTGATTGAACATTCATCATTTGAGGCAAATATAGGCAGTTAAAATTATAAAAGTCTTTCTGTTATACAAAATATTTTCTTCCTGCTGAATGAGTAGTCTATTATAACTAGAAGTAAGGGGAATTTCTCAGTTGTTTCAATTATACACTTTGTCACTTGATAAAAATCACTGTTATAAATTTAAGAGATAAAAAAGTATGAAAATGTGGCATATTCGAAAAGCAATTATTTATCTTATCTGTGATTTTACAGGATTGTCCTATTAGAAAATCATTTTTAAGCATAATTTTATTTATTTTATAAATGTAATCAACTGTGCATGTGTATTTCTGTATTTCTACATGCCGTTAAGTAATTTTTTTCTCCCTGTTTCTTTTTTTCATTTGTTTCACCTCCCTTCATTTTGTCCATTTGTATGTTTTGGCACCCTCTGAAATATAGGCAAAGATAAGTATAATCACAGTGGTAGAAATCAGTTATACTAAAAGTTTATATTCTACTATTCTTGTTGCAGAGACAAAACTCTGTTGTAAATAGAGAAAATAATCTCATATCTAAAGTAAAGCCACAGGAAAAAATGCTTCACATCACTTGTCATCAGGGTAATACAAATCAAAACCACAGTGAGATAACACTTTACACTAGTTAGGATGGCTAAAATTAATAAGGCAGGAAACAACAAATGTTGGTGAGGGTGTGGAGAAAGGGGAACCCTCCTACGCTGTTGGTGGGAATGCAAGCTGGTGCATCCTCTCTGGAAAACAGAATGGAGGTTCCTCAAGAAGTTAAAAATAGAGCTACCCTATGACCCAGCAATTGCACTACTGGGTATTTACTCCAAAGATACAGATGTAGTGATTTGAAGGGGCACTTGCCCCCCGTGTTTATAGCAGCAATGTCCACAATAGCCAAACTGTGGAAGGAACCGAGAGGCCCTTCAACAGATGAATGGATAAAGAAGATGTGGTTTATATATACAATGGGCTATTATTCAGCTATCAGAAAGGATGAATACCTACTACATCAATGTGGATGGAACTGAAGGGGATTACGCTAAGTGAAATAAGCAGAGAAAGAAAATATCATATGGTTTCACTCATATGTACAATATAAGAAATAGCACAGAGGATCATAAGGGAAGGGAGGGAAAACCAAATAGGAAGAAATCACAGAGGGAGACAAACCGTGAGAGACTCTTGATTCTGGGAAACAAACTGAGGGTTATGGAAGGGGGATCGGTGGGGAGATGGGGTAATTGGGTGATGGGCATTAAGGAGGGCATGTGATGTGGTGTTACACACAACTGATGAATCATTGAACAGTACTTCTGAAACTAATGATGCACTATACATTGGCTAATTGAATTTAAATTAAAAAAAAATAAAGCCACAGAAACTTGAGTGTCAGGGAAATTTGCTGTCAGAAATCACCTCTTTCTTCTTCCTTTCTTGCTCCCTCCCTCTTTCTCTCTCCATATTTCTTGGTTCTCCACCTCCACCCCTTCAGTAGAGTGGGTTATGCTTCATTACTAGATTTTCTTTTAGATATTGTTCAGAAATGCTGTTCCCCAAATGAACCTTGTTGTGTCATCAGATATTTAGTGCTCTGTGGGCTTTCTGTCCTGCTCCCAGTGGCATCCAAAAGCAGATAAGAAAGAAGGAAGTATATTATAACATTCTGTGGTGATTGGCCTTTATTATTTCTTATATTGGCCGTGGCTTTCATGTCTATAAATATTTGTGAATGTGGGTAAGGACGGAGTTATTTGGTCATAGTAAACCTGTTTTCCCCACAAGTTATATAATTAACCATTATTTACCAAACATTGATAGATAGAAATCAGTCTGAACCTATCTCAGATTTGGTTAGATAAATATATGAATGCATCAAAAAGCCAATGTTATCTATTTCAGTGCTAGAAATACTGTTCAATGATCATTTAATCAAAATGCTGTATTTCCCCTACTAGTACTACTGATACTTATAACATTAAATCTCTACTGTGCAGGGCTGTGTAATCTGTATATCAGACATAGCCCCCATGAAAGTACTGAACTACTGGAATTGGCTTTCTCTACTCCATTTCTTGTGGTGGTTTCTTCTACATCTTATTCCTGCTCTATAACAACACACATTCCAGGGTATCAGTTATATTTTTACACAGTATTTGGTGGGTATAATAATTCATTCTTTAGAAATTTTTGGTCTCCATGATACTAGGTACCTGATGGGTGAATTTTCTCAACTTACTTCATGTATAGTGAAGAAGGACTATAAATGATGCTCAACATCACTTGTCATCAGGGAAATGCATATCAAAACCATGATGAGTTACCACCTCACACCTGTCAGAATGGCTAAAATGAACAACACAAGGACAACAGATGTTAGTAAGGATGTGGAAAAAGGGGAACTCTCTTACATTGTTGGTGGGAATGCAAACTGGTTCAGGCATTCTAGAAAGCTTATGGGGGTTCCTAAAAAGTTAAAAATACAACTACCTCTTTCATAATAGTCTTCTATTTAAAAAATTCTTTTTTAAAGATTTTATGTATTTATTTGAAAGGGAGAAAATACAAGCAGGGGGAGTGGCAGGCTGAGGAAGAGGGAGAAACAGGCTCTTTGCTGAGCAGAGAGCCCAATGTGGGGCTCCATCCCAGGACTCTGAGATCATGACCTGACTGAGCTGAAGGCAGATGCTTAACTGACTGAGCCACCCAGGTGGCCCCTACATACACACAAAAAAGGAATCTTAAATATATGTTCTGAAACAAAGGGCAGTCAAAGCCCCACTTCACAAGACATGCAGAAACAGGATAAACCTATGGAGAATTGCCTCCCAACAGTTTTAAACTACACACAGTCATAGTATCTTTTAGCCCAAACTGGTTATTACTTTGTCAAGGTAAATCTGAAATATTTAGTGAGATTTTGTCTATTTGATTGAGGTATATGTAGTAATAACCATACCTAGAGTTACTATCAAGTGTACTTTTTTAAAATTAGTAATTTTACTGAGGCATATTTTATATATAGGAAAATTCACTGGTATAAAATGTACTTTTTGATGATATTTGGCGTTTTCATAAAATTGTGCAACCATTTCTACAATCTAAGTTTAAAATATTTCTATTACCTCGAAGAGAAACCTTATGCTTATTTACAGTCACTTTCTAACCCCACCCCTGGTACAAGGCAAACAACAATCAAATTATCTCCATATATTTGCCTTTTCTAGACAATTTATATAAATGGAATCACAAGATTTAAGATCATATGTGAATGGCTTATTTTACTTAACATAATGTTCTTGAGGTCTGCCTATGTTGGAGCATGTATCAGAAGTTTACTTCTTTCATGGCCAAATAATATTTCATTGTATATAATACCACATTCATTATTGATTGATTCACCAATTAATGGATATTTGGGTTGTTCCCACTTTTTCTTCATTGTGAGTGATGCTGCTGTGAACACTTGTGCATAAATCTGATAGTGGACACATATTATTTTCCCTGGGTACCCAGAAATTGAATTTCTGAATAATACAATAGTTTTGATGTTCTTAGACACTGTCAAACTATTTTCCAAACTTACTGTGCCATTTTACATTCCCAGTCACAATATATGACGTTTTTAATTTTTCCACCTTCTTATTAATGCTCATTATCTTTTTATAATTAATAGCCATTCTAGTGGATGGGAAGTGATATCTCATTGTGGTTTTGATTTACATTTCCCTCATCACTAGTGATGCTATGTAGCTTTTGAATGCTTATTGGCCAGTTTCATATCTTCTTTACTGTTATGTCTACTTCAAATATTTTGCCCACTTTGAAAGTAGGTTATTTTTCTTTTTATTATTGAGTTGTTAAATGTTCTTTATATATTCTGGATATAGTTCCTTCATCAGATATATTATTTGAAACAATTTTCTTTTCATTTTCTTCTAGTCATTGAATCATTTTTTGCTTAATGGTATATTTGAAATATAAAACATCTTAATAATTATAACTCATAATTATCTTTTTTTAATTTGAGTTACTGGTATATCTAAGTGACCATTGTCTAACCATTGCTTAGCCTACACATTTTTTTAAAGTCTTATAGTTCTGACTCCTAAGTTAGGTCTGTATCAGATATATTTTTATATTTCTGTAATTTTTCCCATATGACTGTCTTTTAGATTAATTATGGTTATGTTTAATAATCAGGCTTTGGTAGGAAAGTCTAATGATTAATTCCTTTCCACTAAGTTCTTTGTTCTAAGTGAAGTAATTTATTTCATGACACATTATTAATTGGACCTTACCTCTGAGAAATTTATATAGATTTAATGATTATAACTAATGGGTATGACCATAGTATACTTCATTTGGTCTTGATACAGCACTGAGTTTAATTGGCAATTACTGTTGAAAGCATTTCTCAAATTTGACTTGTATTATTTGGGATTAGGAACAGTGTCACTTCAAAACCTGCAAATTGCCAATTTTGTGGGCTTCAGCTAGTCTTCTCTGTTCTTGCTTTCAAATAGTCAATTCTTTTTTGATTTATTTATTCCTTGTATTACATTATATTCCTTTATCAAATACAGGCACAGAAATCAAATCACATTAATAGCATTCTATTTCCAAACTCTTCCTCTAGAGCTTCAAAGTGCATTACATACCTGATATGTATGTGCTTTCAAGTTTCCACATACACGTGTTGACCAAATTATATGTGGACAGAAATAGGATCATCATCTTTCCAGCCTGTTATAACAATTTATTTACAGAATACACACACACACACACACACACACACACACACACACCCCCCTTTGACTTTTATGTGATAATACTTAACCCTTGGTGATAACTTATGCATTAGAAAATATATTTTTTAAATTTTTTATTAACATATAATATATTATTTGTCCCAGGGTACATGTCTATGAATCACCAGGCTTATACATTTCACAGCATTTGCCATAGCACATACCCTCCCCAATGTCCATATCCCTACCCCCCCACCTCCCAGCAACCCTTAGTTTGTTTCGTGAGTTTAGGAGTCTCTTATGGTTTGTCTACTTCCCCATCTCCCCATAACCCCCTGCCCTGCCTCTCAAATTCTTCATATCAGAGTGATCATGTGATAATTTTCTTTCTCTGACTGACTTATTTTGCTAAGCATAATACCCTCTAGTTCCATCCATGTCGTTGCAAATGGCAAGATTTCGTTTCTCTTGATGGCTGCATAGTATTCCATTGTATATATATACCACTTCTTCTTTATCCATTCATCTGTTGATGGACATCTAGGCTCTTTCCATAGTTTGGCTATTGTGGACATTGCTGCTATAACCATTCCGGTGCATGTAACCCTTCGGATCACTACATTTGTATCTTGAGGGTAAATACCCAGGAGTGTGATTGCTGGGTCATAGGGTAGCTCTATTTTCAACATTTTGAGGAACCTCCATACAGTTTTCCAGAGTGGCTGTACCAGCTTGCATTCCCACCAACAGTTTAGGAGGGTTCCTCTTTCTCCACAACATGATGTAGTCACAATAAACAAGAAGTCTTAGTAGCTTATATTAACCAAAGGCTTTTTCACATACAACATAATAAGCCGGGTGATATAAACTATATGCTTTATTCCAGAACCTAGGCTGACAGAGAAGATATGATCTGATGTCTTTGGTCATGTATTGAATGGTCTGTTGGCTTCCACAAACAAATTATGACTAAAAGAACACAAAGAGAGATTACAACTTTTAGATTCTTGTGTAAAGGGTGACGATGAGAACAAATACTTCAGTGTTCCAAGTGAAGGCAAAAAATAAAGAGTTAAAGAATAAGGACTAGGCATCAAATGTAGAAGATATTTAAATAGGTGATAAATATAACCCAACAAAAGGACAACTTAGATAAATGTAAATAGACCAAATGCTCCAGCTAAAGAAGAAATATTTTTAGACTCTATAAAATAATAAAACCTCATAATATATTCTTTACAAAAGATATATGAAGTGTAAGAATTTTTTTATTAACATATAATATATTATTTCAGGGATACAGGTCTGTGATTCATCAGTCTTACACAATTCACTGCACTCCCCGTAGCACATACCCTTCCCAATGTCCATCACCCAGCCACCCCATCCCTCCCACCTTAGTTTGTTTCCTGAGATTGAGTCTCTTATGGTTTCTCTCCCTCTCTGTTTTCATCTTGTTTCATTTTCTCTCACTTCCTCTATTATCCTGTCTTGTTTCTCAAATTCCTCATATCAGTGAGATCATATGATAATTATCTTTCTGATTGACTTATTTTGCTTAGCATAATAATATATATATGTTGTATGTATATATATACATATGTGTGTGTGTGTATGTGTATGTATATATATATATATACATATATATATATATATCACATCTTTATCCATTCATCCGTTGGTGGACATCTGGGCTCTTTCCATAGTTAGGCTATTGTACATTTTGCTGTTATGAACAGTAGGGTGCTCGTACCCTTCAGATCACTACATTTGTATTTTTAGAGTAAATACCCAGTGGTGAAATTGCTGGGTCATAGGGTAGCTCTGATTTCAACTTTGAAATGCAAGAATTAAAAAAAAAAGTGTGAAAGAAAATGCATAGAAAATATACCATGCAATAACTAACTAAAAGAAAGCAGAGGTTATTTTCTTAATATAACATGAAATCTATTTAAAGTAAAACACATTATAGGATGCTGGGTGGTTCAGTTGGTTAAGCATCTGCCTTCGGCTCATGTCATAATCCCAGAGTCCTGTGACAGAGCCCCATGTTATGCTCCCTGCTCGGCGGGAAGTCTGCTTCTTCCTCTCCCTCTGCTCTTCCCTTTCGTGCTCTCTCTCTCACTCACTCTCTCACTCAAATAAATAAATAAAAGCTTATAAAAAAACCCAACATTATTAGAGACAAAGAGATCACTACCTAGGAATAAAAGGATTGATTTAATATTACACAAATTAGTCTTCATTTTATGCTTCTATAAAATGCATAACCAAATAAGGAAATCATTAGAAAAGAAATTTGCAAGTTAATCTTATTTAGAATCATTTTTAGGACTATTACAAATCTTAAGGTATAGAACAAACATTACATGGGCTACTATACTACAGATTGAATTTTGCTTTATGAAGTATATGCACTAATTTAGCATTAATTAATGCAGCAATAAATTAATATAGCATAAACTTTAATATAGCATACATTTATTTTTAATTAAAATATAATATAGCAGATATAGAAAAAAGCTTGATAAATGTCATTATCTATTGATTATTAAAATAATTACTGGTGGAAGATTTCCTTTTGTATGTTTTGTTTGAGAACCATTTCTGTCTAGCATTTTATTTTAGGTACAAGTCATTGAAGTAAAATAATAGAAGATAAAATGTAAAAAATGACAAAGAAAAATACTGTCACCAATTTTAAAATTAAAAAATTATTGAAAATTATCTAGAACACTATTATTTAGAAAATAATACATACAGGAGATTATAGTAATGTTTCTGAATTACTGATTTTAAGTAAATTTGCATATACTAGGAGTAAGCAAGTGGAAACTACTCCATTAGTGAACAATTAATAAATACTATGATTTTAAAGAAAAATACATATATATTTATGTCTGTTTAGATGTATATGAATGTATGTACATATATATTGATACATACATGAATGTATATGTAAAATATATTTATCTGTGTCTGTATAAAATAGAATATTATATACCACAAAGACAGTTAAAACAGTACTGATTAAATTATTGTACAATGGCTTTTTCACGAGTTAGAAATTTTACACATGTTGAAAGTTTATTTTTACTTATTTAGACTTAGTCATATTATGATTGCCATATATTCATAAACATAAATTATAGTGGGGTAAAATTCCCCATAGTGGGGTACCTGGGTGGCTCAGTAGGTTAAGGTTCCAACTCTTGATTTCAGCTCAGGTCATGATCTCACAGTTGAGAGATAGAGCCTTTTGACCAGCTCTTTGCTCAGCAGAGAGTCTGTTTGAGATTTTCTGCCTCTCCCTCGGCCCCTCCCTCCTGGCATGCATGCACACTCTCTCTCTCTCTCTCTAAAATAAATAAATTTTAAAAATATAGCCCACAGAATTATTTTACAAATTCCTAGAATTTCTAAAATGTAGAATTTTACACTTCTGAATAATTTTTGACTTTTTTGATTGTTGATATCCATGTGTTTGATAACATTTTCTTTGTTCTAATAGTTTTAGTAATTCAGGATTTTACCTAAAATTCAAAATCTGATACTCTAAAAATGTTGAAGTTCTTTCATTTGGCAAAATTTTTATTTCTTTTCTTTAATTGAATGTTTCCAGACTATAAGTAGCTTCTCAAAAATGTAACACTAAGTTTCAGACAAAATGACACACAGTTACTCTGTACAGAGCATGAATTGGTTACACCAGCTCTCCCTGGGGCTTCCACATTCCTTTTGTCTATTGCAAAAGGCTGGTCAATTTCTTCAGCCACCTATTGTATTGTTTTGATAAACAGGCATTTCATCCCCACATAACTCACTAGTAAAGCATTGATACATCCTTACCCACTAGCCATTCTCAGATTTCTTTAAATCACTTAGTGTCGGTTTGGAAGAAAACAGAGAAGTGCCATAATTTCTCCAATGATGAGTGTTTGCTTCCTAGCATCAAATTAATGCTCTGCCTCTTTTTTGTGTGTGGTATGTGCACAAGATCTTTCCATTTCAGTTATCAGAGCCTGATATTTTTAATAAACTTTTTACCTTGCCATGACTTTAGATTTACAGAAAAGTTGTAAAAATAGAGATTCTCATAACCTCTCACCCAGTTTCCTCTATCGTTAACTTACATTACCATCTTACATTCATCAAAACTAAGAAAACATTGGTAACATTATATCACTATTAATTAAAATCCAACTTTTATTTAAATTCCATCATTTTTTCCAATTTCATCTTTCATCTTTATGTCTCAAGATCCAATTAAGGTACTGCATTTTACTTCATTGTCATGAGTCCTCACAATCTTCTGGTCTCTGAAACTGTTTTAGTCTTTCTTTGGTTTTTAATGACCTTGACTGCCTAAAGACATACCAAAGAGATACCCTGTAGACTATCTTCTAATGAATTTATCTGATGTTTTCTTCATAATTACTTTAGTTCAATCTTTTTAAAGACAATTTAAATGGTTAGGCAAACCCAGTGTTAAGTGATAGTAACAAAATGAACTTAATTGCACACAGATCAAATGGAAATGTAATTACTGAACACCTCTGACCAGAGTGGTGCTGCCCAGCTTAGAAAAAGCTTATATCTCTACGTGGACACAATTTGTGACTATTCCGATTAACAGAATCTAGATTTGAAGAATAAGTCAGAGAACTATCTGAGAAAATTTGTTTAGTAACATGCAAAAATATTTAAACTATGGCTATTACAAACAAAAAGACAAGTAGACTCTCAGTCTGCCTGAGTGACATGGTAGAAAGAGAACTTTCTGGAGTAAAGTGGATCAATTGACTGGGAAGCTGAGAATTCATTATTTTATTTTTTAGTCATTAGCAACTAAAGATAAGTTGCAAAAAAATGAAAGGTGCCAAAGCATTGGCAATTATTTTTTTTTAGCGTTGGCAATTATTAATTATTATTTGAATGAGTATAGATGTATAAAAAAGGAAAAGGGTAAGCTGAAACACTTCTGGGGAAAAATGCAGCTGAAAGACTAAACTGTGGGGCGCCTGAGTGGCTCAGTGGGTTAAAGCCTCTGCCTTTGGTTCAGGTCATGATCTCAGAGTCCTGGGATCGAGCCCTGCATCAGGCTCTCTGCTCATCAGGGAGCCCGCTTCCCCCCTTCTCTCTGCCTACCTCTCTGCCTACTTGTGATCTATCCCTCTCTCTCTCAAATAAATAAAATCTTAAAAAAAAAAAAAAACTAAGCTGTGAGAAAACTGCAATGCATTTTAATGTCTACTTAAGGAATTAAGACATTATTTGGTAGCAATAGGAAGCCATTGTCGGTCATTCAGTGAGTTAGCAACATGATAAAAGAGCAATGAGAAGGAGTAAATTCATGGTGTGTTTAGGATAAATTAAAGCAAAAAAGGTAGACTGCTGCTCAAAGGTTGTCTCTGAAGTTATCCTAATAAAAATAGAGTTTGATCAAGAATTCTCTCTTGGGAGTGAGAACATTCTTAGGAGGTAGAATATCCCTTGCCTTGTAATGTCACACAGTGATTTGTAGTTCATGCCACATTGTATCATATTGTTTTAACATAAGGGTATGAATTCATACTCTCATGATGGTGTGCTATCCTTAACTTGGAGCTTCACACACAGTCTCTAGCACATCGCTGTGCAGCCAGGGAACATCTATGCCAGTTTGCCAAACCCGAACTACATGAAAGAATGCCTTTGAATTAAACAGAAAGATAGCACAATATCCAACCCAGTGTTAGCAGTGGGAATGGAAGGCATGTTGCACAGTTTGCCAAAGAAAACTAATCTAATTAGAGATGAAATTGAATGAGGAAGTAGTTTGAATTAAACATCCTGGGTTTCAAGCCTGGAAATCTGAGGGCAATAGTGATGCCATTAACAAAAGAAAGAAACCTGAAAGCACAATCTCTTGTTGAAAGGACAGCCGTTTCTTTCCATTCTCCTTCCACACAGACTGTCAGAACAATATATTGAGAGAGTTCTAGCTTCTTTCTGTAACTTTCACTTGATTTTCTGTAACTGACTCATATTTTTTCAGATATCTAATACACAGAACAAATAACTTATCATGGTTAACAGTGTTTAACAATACAAATCAATAAAGTATTTTTCATTTAACTGAAAACTATATACCTAGTGAATTGCAACTCCCTATTTTCCCCTTCTCCCAGCCCCCAGCAAGCACCGATCTACTTTGTTTCTAGGAGCATGACTATTTTAGATATATCATATAAGTGTAATAAAGCAGTATTTATCTCTTTGTGACCTGTTGACTTCAATGAGCATCATGTACTTGCAGTTCATCTGTGTTGTCCAATATGGCAATATCCTTTTTTTTTTTTTTTAAGATTTTATTTATTTATTTGACAGAGATCACAAGTAGGCAGAGAGTCAGGCAGAGAGAGAGAGGGAGAAGCAGGCTCCCCGCTGAGCAGGGAGCCCAATACGGGGCTCAATCCCAGGACCTTGAGATCATGACCTGAACTGAAGGCAGAGGCTTTAACCCACTGAGCCACCCAGGTGCCCCAATATGCTCTTCTTTTTAAAGGCTGAACAATATTCCATCCTTGGGCTCTTTAACCTTTGCGTTTCTTCATTTCGAAATCAGGGATAATGGTAGTTTTATTATTGGATCATTGTAAATATTAAATGAGATATTGCATACAGAATCCTAGCACCAGCAATATTGAGGGCTAAATAAGTGCCTGCTGTTTTACTGTAAGTAGTAAATCATTACTAGTTATATTACTGTGATAAGCTCATTTAGGTAAATTACAAAGTCTCCAATCCTCAATTCATTGAAGTATAACAGGTTTCTGGTCAATCTTGGTGTTTCTGGTGAACTTCAAAGGACCTAATGGTGCAGTTACAGAAATAAAACTCAGCTAACCCTGCAACCAAACAGTGAAGAGAATGTTACACTAAGAAAATTAACCCCGTGAGTTTGACTTTGCTTTACCCAAATGTGCAGTCAGCAATTCCCAACAGATAAGGTTATTACTAATCAGTGGGACCTGGTCAGAAGAAGACAGGTGTGCCTAGGAGAACTTAACATCTCTTCTAACAAATATAAAAAGAGGTTCTTGAAAGATCTCACTGGAATCTGGCCTTAACTAAACTGTACTACTAACCTAGAGGCCCTAGTTGGGGTTTGAAGATCAGATGTCTTGGTCTCTGATGTGGGGGATACTGTGTGTTCTGCCATGTGTAGTTAGGACTGTGTGTTAAGTTGAATCTTTCAGCTACATCGATCCATGCATTTTATTTAATGTCTGTCTTAGGTATTTCGCATTTCTTCAATTCTGATTAACTACATAGTATTTACTTTCCAAACTGTAAGCATAAACAAATGAAGAATTTTAACGAAAGACAGTGTGTATTTATATTTGTTTAGGTGAATAAAAGTAGGAGTCAGTAAGAAGAGAATGTCCTATGGAAACTATTTTCCCTCATGCTCAGGATTCTGGGCTACACAATATGAGCCACCTGTTGTTATGCCCAGATTTTGAGATCCCCAAATACCACCAGGGAGCCGAGTCCGATGCAAAAGCAAAAGAGCCCTTTATTCAAGCTAGCTTGAGCTCTGTCTCCCACACCCACCGACACAGCAGCGTGGTGTAGAGAAAGAGAGAGAGTTTCAAAAAGTGCAACAGTTTTAGAGGGGCCAGTGGCCAATGAGTTTGTAACACACAGAAAGTTGCTTAGTAACTGTTTGAACTAGCCTATCACCCTGGCCAGAATTGGCATGCAAATTTGGTGGGAGAAAAGGCGGGGTTTATATTTTTTCCGGGTCAGGGGTTCCGCATTCCTATTGCCTAACCCAAACCAACCCACAGTCGGTCTGGGCCAATTAGCTCAAGGGAGGGCTTAGCCACACTCTGACCCTCCCAGAGGCAGGTTCTTGGGGGGCCACACACAAGAAGGCGGGTGTAAGCAAAAGGAGCCAGCCCTGCTCTGCTCCTTCACTGTTTGTTGTTATTTTTGTATCCAAGACTATCTTTCATCTTTTAATTATTTCCAATATGGCATATCATTGACAGACTAAGAATAGCTGCATCAGTGAATATCATATAAACTCATTGTTCAATGAATGTTTCATTAGTCTCATGCATTTTAACCATAAGGCTAACATATTCTTAATTCTCTTTAACCTTGATATCACTATATTTCTAAGAATTTTTCTTCTTATTTGCAGGATGTTTTAAAGGTGGTTTTAATCAGCAGTAAACTCTTCCATTAAAATGTACCCAGTTAAAAAGATCACCTGTTGCCCAGACACTGCCAATTGCTTATAGGTATCTTTAATTTCACGATAATGGGTTGTGATATGGTTTGTGTGGGAATTAGAGAAACTGATATATTCACGGTGAGCAATAAAATAAAGAAAATAGGGGCACTCGGGTGGCTCAGTGGGTTAAAGCCTCTGCCTTTGGCTCAGGTCATGATCTCAGGGTCCTGGGATCAAGTCGCGCATCAGGCTCTCTGCTCAGCAGGGAGCCTGCTTCCCCCTCTCTGCCTGCCTTTCTGCCTGCTTGTGATCTCTCTCTCTCTCTCTCTCTGTCAAATAAATAAAATCTTAAAAAAAATTTAAAAAAAGATATGGTCATATTTTACATCTATACATGGTATTTTGGAAATATCTATCTCTAATTATACAAATCATGGTGTACCTAAAATACATAAATAAAACTAACTTTTATTTTTTTTATTTTTTAAAGATTTTATTTATTAGAGAGAGAGATCACAAGTAGGCAGAGAGGCAGGCAGAGAGAGAGGGGGAAGCAGGCTCCCCACCGAGCAGAGCCCGATGTGGAGCCGATGTGGGGCTTGATCCCAGGACCCTGAGACCATGACCTGAGCAGAAGGCAGAGGCCCTAACCCAAGAGCAACCAGGCGCCCCTCAAACCAACTTCTTTTTTTTTTTCCATTTTCTTTTTTATTATGAACACCTAGGCAGTGAAAACTTATGTTAATACATACATAGACACACCCAAAACATACAAAAATACTATTATTTCAAACTACTAAGAATAGGACAGCATTGAAAGTTGGTTTCAAATCAGAAGTCTACTTCTGATTTGATCACAAGCTCTTGATCATACACCACACTATTCATAATGTTTCCCTCCATAGTATCGATAACAAAAGACCATGAAAAGGATTAAAGACATGAAATGACTATTTTTTTTATTATTTTATTAACATATAATGTATTATTTGCCCCAGCGTACATGTCTGTGAATCGTCAGGCTTACACATTTCACAGCACTTACCACAGCACATACCCTCCCCAATGTCCATAAACCAGCCACCCTCAGTTTGTTTTGTGAGTTTAGGAGTCTCTTATGGTTTGTCTCCTTCTCCATCCCATCTTGTTTCATTTCTCTCCTCCACCCCCTCATGACCCCCCGCCCTGCCTCTCAAATTCTTCATATCAGAGAGATCATGTGATAATTGTCTTTCTCTGACTGACTTATTTCGCTTAGCATAATACCCTCTAGTTCCATCCACGTCATTGCAAATTGCAAGATTTTCTCTTGATGGCTGCATAGTATTCCATTGTACATATACACCACATCGTCTTTATCCTTTCATCTATTTATGGACATCTAGGTTCTTTCCATAGTTTGGCTATTGTGGACATTGCTGCTATAAACATTGGGGTGCATGTGACCCTTCGGATCACTACATTTGTATATTGAGGGTAAATACCCAGTAGTGCAATTGCTAGCTCGTAGGGTAGCTCTATTTTCAACATCTTGAGGAACCTCTATACTGTTTTCCAGAGTGGCTGTACCAGCTTGCATTCCCACCAACAGTGTAGGAGGGTTCCCCTTTCTCCACAGAAATGACTATTTTTTTTTAGAAATGACTATTTTTTATAAATATTTCATTTATTTATTTATTAGAGAGATGGAGAGAGAACACTAGTAGGCTGAGCAGCAAGCAGAGGGAGAGGGAGAAGCAGGCTCTCTGCTGAGTAGGGACCTTCATGCTGGGCTCGATCCCAGGACCCTGGGATCATGACCTGAGTGGAAGGCAGCCACTTAACCAACTGAACCATCGAGTTGTCCCTGAAATGACTTTTTAATTCACCAAATATTTAATAAGCATATTCCATATTCATGATACTATGCTATAATCAATTGCAATTCAAAGATGAGTGCAACAGAACTTAATCCATGGTCTTTCATCTCCTTGCCCTACCTGTGTATACTACTTTTTGATGCTAGGTCCAGGAATCTGTGAAATAAGTTTCTCTTTGACCAGCCGAATTCCTGTTAGGCTCAGCCAAGAAAAAGACTGGCTTTTTTTCTTTTTTTCCTGCTTTTCTTACTGTTATCTCAACAGTGCTTTTTCATACTAATAGCATTCTGTTTTGTTTTTAATCATTTTATTTTATTTTTTCATCATGATAAGTATACTCTTTAATCCCATCCCCTATTTCTATGATACCGCCAATCACCTCCCCTCTGGTAACTAGCAATTTGTTTTCTATCCTTAAGAGTCTGCTTCTTGGTTTCTCTCTCTCTCTTTTTCTCCTTTTCTCATTTGTTTTGTTTCTTAAATTCCACATAGTAGTGAAATCATATTGCATCATCTGTCTTTCTCTGGCTGACATAATTTTGCTTAGCATTATACCCTATCCATGTTGTTGTAAATAGCAAAATCTCTATAGTTCTATCCATGTTATTGCAAATGGTAAGAATTCATTCGTTTTATGGCTGAGTCCTATTCCCCTGTACGTATATATCACCCCTTCATCCATTCATCTTATCTGTGGACACTTGGGTTGCTTCCACAGTTTGGCTATTATACGTATTGCTGCAATAAACAGAGGGCTTCATATGTGTTTTCAAATTAGTGTTTTCATATTCTTTGTGTAAATACTCAGTAGTGGAATTAGTGGACCATATGGTAATTCTAATTTTAATTTTTTTGAGGTACTCCATGCCTTTTTCCACAGCGGCTGCACCAGTTTGTATTCCCACCGAGGGTGCTGAGTGTTCCTCTTTCTCCACATCCTCACCAACATTTGTTTCTTGTGCTTTTGATGTTAGTTATCCTGACAGGTATGAGGTGATATCTCATTGTAGTTTTGATTTGTATTTCCTTGATGACGAGTGATGTTGAGCATCTTTTCACTTGTCTGTTGGCCATCTCTATGTATTCTTGAGAGAAATGTCTGCTCATTATCTTCTACTTATTTTTACTTGAATTATTTGTTTCTTTGTGTATTGAGTTGTAATAATTCTCTATATATTTTGAATGCTAACCTTTTATGGAATATGTCATTTGCAGATATCTTTTCCCATTCTCTAGGGTGGCTTTTGGTTTTATTGATTATTCATATTAGGTTTTTCATAAATGGCCTTTATCATGTTGAGATTAGTTCCCTCTAAATATGTTCCTTATTTCCTTCGCTGTGCAGAAATTGCTTATTTTAATGTGGTCGCAATTGTTTATTTTTGCTTTTATTTCTCTTGCCTCAGGAGACATAACTAGAAAAGTGTTGTTACAGCAGATGTCAGAGAGATTACTGCCTGTGCTCTCTTAGGGTTTTTTATGGTTTCAGGTCTCGAATTTAGATCTTTAATTCATTTGAGTTTATTTTTGTGTATAGTAAAATGGTCATTTTCATTCTTTTGCATGTAGCTGTCCAGTTTTCCTAGCACCATTTGTTGAATAAACTTTTTTCCATTGTATATTCATTCCTCCTTTGTCAAAAATTTATTGACTGTATAATTGCTGATTTATTTAGGAGTTTTCTGTTCTTTACATTGATTTATATGTCATTTTTATGCCAGTACCATACTGTTTTAATGACTACCATGTTGTAATATAACCTGAAATTTGAAATTGTGTTGTTTTTCCTTTTCAGAATTACTTTGGTTATTTGGAGGTCTGTGGTGGTTCCTTACAAATTTTAGAATTGTTTGTTCATGCTCTGTGAAAAACACTTTTGGTAGTTTAATAGGAGATGCATTAAATCTGTAGATTCCTTTGGGTCATGTAGGTATTTTGACAATTTTTGCTCTTAAAATCCATGAGCATGAAATGTCTTTCAATTTCTTTGTGTCATCTTAAATTTCTTTCATCAGTGTTTTGTCGTTTTCAGAGATCTTTCACCTCTTTGGTTAAGTTTATTCCTAGATATTTTATTGTTTTTGGTGCAGTTGTGAATGGGATTGTTTTCTTCATTTCACCTTCCACTTTTTCATTATTAGTATGTAAGAATGCAACATATTTCTGCATTTGTATCCTGTGGCTTCACTGAATTTATCATATCTAGTAGTTCTTTTTATGGAGTCTTTTAGAGTTTTCAATATATAGTATGTCATCTGCAAATAGTGAGTTTTACTTCTTCCTTACCAATTTGGATGCCTTTTTATTTCTTTATGTTGTCTGATTGCTGCAGCTGGGACTTTTAGTACTATGATGAGTAGAAGTGGTAAGAGTGGACATCTGTGTCTTGTTGCTGACCTTAGGAGAAAAGCTCTCAGTATTTTATATTTTACCATTGAGTATGATATTAACTGTGGGTTTTTCATATATAGACTTTATTATGTTGAGATATGTTCCCTCTAAACCTACTTTTCAGAGTGTTTAATCATGAATGGATATTGTACTTTGCCAAATGCTTTTTCTGCATCTATTGAAATGATCATATGGCTTTTATCTTTTCCCTTATTGATGTGATATATCATATTACTTCACAAATATTGAACTACACTTGCATCCTGTGGATAAATTCCACTTGGTCATGATGTATGATTTTTGTAATGTATTGCTAAATTCAGTTTGCTAATATTATGTTGAGGATTTTTGCATCTATTTCCATGAGCGATATTGACCCTCAGTTTTCTTTTTTTGTGGTGTCTCCATCTGGTTTTGGTTTTAGGGTGAATCTGGCCTCATAGAATGAATTTGGAAGTCTTCCTTCTTGTATTTTTTAAAATAGTTTGAGAAGAATGGGTATTAATTCTAACTTAAACATTTGTTAGAAGTCACCTATGAAACTGGTCCTGGACTTTTGTTTTTTGGGAATTTTGATTATTGACTCAATTTCATTCCTGGTGACTGGTCTGTTCAAATTTTCTATTTCTATTTCTTCCTGCTTTATTTTTGGTAGGATATATATTTCCAGGAATTTTTCCATTTCTTTTGGGTTGCCCAGTTTGTTGGCATATAGGTTTTCATAACATTCTGTTACATTTGTTTGTATTTCTATAATATTGGTTGTTATTTTACCTCTTTCCTTAGTAATTTTTAAATTAGTAATTTTGTTACATTTATGTTAACCATACTTTAAGTTATCTCTGTTAAAATAACAAGTATGGTTTGTGTTTCCTGACTTGACCCTGACCAGTACAGTAACTCACATTATGTATGCTTTATTAACTGAGAGACAGTTCTGGATAAAATTCTGGATCTCAATACCAGATAAAAAGTTAAGAGAATGTTTTTTTTAGGATTTTATTTATTTGTTTACTTTTCAGAGAGAGTGCGAGAGACAGAGGGCACAAGTAGGGGGAGCACAGCAGAGCCTGATATGAGACTTGATCCCAGAACCCTAGAATCATGAGCAGAACTAACGGGATGCCTAGCTGACTGAGCCACCCAGGCGTCCCAAGAGAATTGTTTTTAACCAACAAATTTATCCAGATGATTCAATTATATAAAGTATCAGTCACTCAGTACTTCCAGAAGTCCTCTCTATCTGACCCACAACATTTTGAAAGCAGCTTTCATTCTCACAGGGAAGGGAATGGGTCTTAACATTTTTTCATGATATTGTACTTCAAATTTGACTCATTTAACTTTGTTTGAAGTTAAACATTAACTGAGTCTCATTTTTGTATAAATTCAGATTAAGATTCTCATATTTTACTAGGTAGATGGACAAGAGATAAATGGAGTGAGAAATGTGACGTACCTGGGCTAGAAGGGCAGATTCTGCTATTTGTGCTTTGATTCACCTTATGAGTGGGTAGCTGACAGCCAACCTTGCTATGCTTTCTTTTACATCCTCAGATGTTTTATATATATGGCAACTTTCTAAGAGTTATTTACATAAGTCTTTCTTTGGATACACTTATAGGGAAATTTACGGCAGAACATGCAAAAGGAAATGCTTCCATTATGTCTCATTACTTGGTCATAGGTAGATGCTTCAGCGCCTGCCTATATAGTAGTGTAAGGTTTAAGAAAATCTATGGGTAGCTCTGTCCCTATTGGGATCACTTAGCCATATTCTGTTGTAAAGTTAAAACTTGTGCCTCTGAGGGGTGCCTGGGTGGCTCACTGGGTTAAAGTCTCTGCCTTAGGCTTAGATCATGACCTCAGGGTCCTAGGATTGAGCCCCACATCGGGCTCTCTGCTCAGCAGGGAGCCTGCTTCCCCCTCTCTCTCTCTGCCTGACTCTCTGCCTACTTGTGATCTCTCTTCTCTCTGTCAAATAAATAAATAAAATCTTAAAGAAACAAAACAAAACAAAACAAAAAAGAACTTATGCCTCTGAGATTTATCCACTATCAATTAAGCTTCTGTTCTTGGTACACAGGGGGACTGTAGATTATTGGAAATAAGCTAAATAGGAAATAAGGCCTGGAATAATAACTTGATTGGTTCCCTATTGTCCTGGATAAAGAGCCTTATCATCTCAAGAATTCATTATTCACCAGAGGCATTTCTGTGATCATCAGTGAGACCATAAGATGGAGAACTTACTTAAAGATTAGGCTAATTATTTTTTTCCTACTTCCTCTCACCTGAGTTTAAGTCATTTTCCCTTAGAAGTTAGATGTTGTTGTTACTGTTTTATAAAGTTATAATTAAATAACTTGAAAAGTGTCATAGTACTATACATAACTATAAATTATGTATTTATCAGCCAAATTAAAAAGTTTTTAGTATCAAAGCATTTTGATTATTCCCTTATCTCCTTCCTTCTTCACAATTTTAAACTGATTTTACTGGCTAGAATCTTAAGAACCATCTGGGCTTTATGCCAAGATTTGGTGCTATGGAAAAGCTGATGAAAATTTCAACATTATGTTTAAATGAAATATTCATTATTTTATCTACCAGTAAAGACAGTATTGCTGACTAAATTTATTTAACAACAGAAAAAAATGATCATAAAAAAGAAAGACTTACCCTTTCACCTGACTTAAAATTCATATTTGTTATAGAAATATATAGTTAAGAGTTAGGTAAATTTTTAATGGAAATAGTCAGCTTTTTTTCTGTTAAAGTTATTTGAAAAAGAATTAGTTTAGAATATATTTGCTTTTTACGGGGTGCCTGGATGGCTCAGTGGGTTAAAGCCTCTGCCTTCGACTCAGGTCATGATCTCAGGGGTAACCTCAGTTTTTAATCTTAGATTTCACTAAAGATTATAATATTTCACAATTAAGCTTTAAACAAGAAAAAACTGTGTACTTCCTATTTTGTATTTCTGTTTTAGACACAGTATATTGACTAACCTGTAGCTGTCCTTTCCCCACCCCACCTACTACCAGATCCCTTCCTTCTTACCAACAGAAAATCAAATATGTTTAGGTAAATAATGTGCCCAAATTTCCAAGATAACCATTATCAGTTAAGCGTGTCATGTTAATTGCATTATCTTTTGCCAAACTTGTCTTCATCCAACTTCCTCCAACTAGGGGCTACTATATGACTCAGATCTAGCCAGAGAAACAAAGAATGGCTAAAGCATCCTGAGAAAGTATCACTGAAAAACGAGGAAACAAGGAAAAAAAAAAGACTTTTGACCACTGCCTCTTCATACTTGGGATGCTAGTAATAGTAGTTACATCTGCAGATGTGATAACCATTTTGCAACTGGTATAAAGACTAAAACCAAGACACTGACAGGGGAACAGCAGAAAGCTGGTAAGAGCTGGGTTTTTTGCTGTTAGGTTTGAGCTCAAACATATCATCCTGGATTGGCTATCTTTCTACCTTTTGAATCAATGAAGTCTTCTATTTATAGCTTAATTTGCAAGATTTTCTGTTGCAGCTAAAACATCTCTAACATTAAATTACTTTCTAATTAACTACTACTGGAAAAAACTCATATTTTTATAAATATTCATTAAAAAACTGCATTTTCCTTTTTACCCCATAAAATATGTATGCCTATAATCTCTTTTAAGAGAATACATGCACTCACTTACATGTAGCATATATATTTCAAGAATGTTTTGTACTTGTAATTTATTTACATACCTTTTGCCAATAGAAATAATTTTGAAAAATTTTGGTAGAATTTATATATCTGAGAGTATATCAGATTGATATGGGTATATATTAATACAATAAAACAAAGAACAAATATGAATAACCTGAAATAATTATAGTTAACCTCTACTTCAGAAGTAAAATGGAATGAAATATTGAAAATATGTGTCAGAAATTTATGTATTTTATTTCAAGTCTGAATTTTATACATTAATAATCATTTTAAGTGTGCAGTATATTTACCCCATAATAATATCCCAAGTTAATAAAACATGTAAACCTCATCATCCAGGAACTGTGAACTTTAAATCTTAAAGAATAAATACATATATGTGAGTTTTGTGTCATAAAGATAATATTTGTAAGGTTCAAGGCCTAACTTTTTGCTAAGGAATTTAATCTATTATTCATGTTGCACATCAAACATTTAAACAAATTTTATTCCAGTTACCCCTGAAAACCAATACTGAACTGTTTGGAAGAATGACTTATCAGAAAGAAAATAACCAACTATTTAAATAATGTCTTTTGGGGACATTTCAGTGGTATAGAAAGCTTAGTTATGACTTGGGCCTTCATATATTCCAAAATGAACCAAAACAACAACAACAAAAAAGAATGAGAATAAAATTTACCAAAAGGAAAGTGATAGTTTGAAATCCTAAGAATCATAGATAATTTTAAATACTCTTTTAAGTAATTAGTTCTTAGCTTTAGGTGGGAGGAAAAAAAGAACACACCACACACATTTGGTTAATTAAGGTGGGTTTCTATAGAATTTCTTCTACATTGTTTTATTTGTATGATTTCAACCTGAACAAATTAAATTCACTACAGATTTATTTGACTTATCTTAGACCAAGGATCTATAAACTGTTTTTCTGAAAAGGGTCAGATAATAAATAGACTTTGCTGATCATGAGGTCTCAATTACTCACTGTCCTATATAGTAGCCATGCACAGTAACTAAATGAATGGATATAGCTGTTTTTTAATAAAAATTTATTTACAAAAAGAGGCAGGAGGCTGGATTTGCGTCATAGGCTCTAGTTGTGACCACTCCTCAGACAGTAGTTTATTGACAGTTAACAAAATTAGACTGAAAAGGTTTTTTTGTTTGTTTGTTGTGGTTGGTTATTTTTTGTTATTGTTGTGGTTTGTTTTGTTTTTTTGGTAAAACAGCCAGAAGCTTGGATAGAGGTGTGTAAAATGATAGCAAATAACATGCTTTGAAAAATCCCTACCTAAGGTTTATGGACTTTACAAAGTAACTTTTTCAGTAATGTTTCCATAAAAGAAGAAATTAGTCCTAAAATACATAAGGAATGTCAAAGTTATAATAAATCCTGGGTATTCTTTTTCAGTCTATTTCTTATTTTATATCTGAATCAGAAAACTAATTCATTTATACTTGAATATAGAATGGAGAAAAATAACCCAGTTGTACTAGTTGTTGCATAACAAATTGCTCCAATAAAACCACCATCTTGTATTTTCTCATTCGGTTTCTGATAGTATGGGATCCAGGAGAAGTTGGCTCCTCTAGATGATTAATTCTGTTAACATACAGTAGACATAGGGTCATAATACTTTTACCTTTAAAGCACATGACATATTTTATTTTAAAATCAGAAGAAAGCAAACTTTTAGATCAGAGATAAATTTTAATGTACATTAATACATTTTGTAACATTGTAGTCGCTGTAGCTAAAATATCGTTTTGAACAGTTATGTATGTTGATAAAACAAATATAATACTTCTGTGCAAGTTTCTCTTATTCTTCCCTCTTCTGTCTCATATAGATATGAGATATGGATACAGGGACTCCTGGGTAGCTCAGTCAGTTAAGCATCCGCATTATACTCATGTCATGATCCCATGGTCCTGGGATTGGGTCCCGCATTGGGCTCCTCATTGAGCAGGGAGCCTGCCTGTCCCTCTGCCTGCTCCTCCCCCTGCTTGTGCTCTTTCTCTCTCTCTCTTTCTCTCTCAGTCAAATAAAATTAATGTATAGAGAGATATATAAAGAGATTGATTATACAGATATAGGTGCTATAGAGGTACAGATACCATAATAATATATAGAGATAGAGATGTAAATTTAGATAAAGATGTGTTTTAATGGAGAAAGAGTCAACAAAGGCAAATTTGAAAATATGTTAAATTGTTAATTTTGGAAAATTGGAAAATATGTTAAAAGTGCCTCGGGCAAGGAAAGTGATAATGCAATAATATGGCTCTGAATTCAGTCTGTCATGAGATTCTATAAGCTGTAGGCAGAAGCTGTAGTTTCTCGAACTTCGAAGGAGGCTGGAAGATCCACTCTCAACCAAATTCTTCATATAGCTTTTGTCTAGAGTCTTTGTTCCTATCCAAATGGGCTGCTGCTCCAGATAATCTTTCCCCAAAGTATGTGATCTCAAGGAAAAAGTATGAGAGAACAGTCAAAACAGAAATCATACTTTTATAACCTAATCTTGACAATGATATACTATCATTCCTGTCATATCCTACTGTTCACACCATCCAACATTAGCAATATTGGAGGGACTATAAAAGGGTGTGAATACCAAGATTAGAAATTACCAGAGGCTATCTTGGAAGCTGACTACCACACCAGTGGAGTCAGGATTACCAGGAGACATCACCTTCTGAGAAACCATGTGGGTGAACCTCAGACAAGGTTTAACTCACTAAATCTAAAACCTCACACCTAAATTTTATTATGAAAAATTACTTGCAAATAATAAATCAAAGCTTTGTATACCTTAATACCTAAGTTTAAGTAAAATAATATTATATAGTGACTTAAAACTATCTCTGCTTACTATATATACGTGTCTCAACTGGTAAAGTTGTGAAAAAATCCAGTCTATTGGGAATAACCATTCCATATTATTTTGTAAGTTAAATATTTTATTTTTTAAATTTTTTTCTTAAAAATATATGTTTTAAATATATTTAGACTGAAAGTGTTATGAATTATTACTACTTACATTTTTAGTATATTCCTATATCATTTTTTAATTTATTTTTATTATTATGTTCAATTAGCCAACATATAGTAACTCATTAGTTTTTGATGTTCAATGATTCATTAGTTACTTTTTAAATAGAAGATAAATGTATGTATCCGTGTTTGTATCTTTTATTTGTTTTGTGTCTCACTAATGCAAATAAAACAAAAAATTTATAAATAAGAATAAAAATTAAGATGGATAATATTGTACTGTGATTAACTTCCTTTTTTTAAAAAAAAAGAGATTCTTTGGAATTAAAACTTGATCTGGGCTCAACACTTGGGTCTTTCAATTCTCATAATTCCCAGTCTACCTCTGACTTTCCTACTGGTCTGTATTATCTGGAAGATTTATCATTCTCTCTCAAGACCACATATAGAGGATGCCTTTCACCTGTCTCCATGAAAAAATGAACACAAGTTGTGTGCTTCTAAATGAAACTGGGGCACACTTGTTTTGCTTTGGTTTGGTTTGGTTTTCGGTTTTTTGTCTTCTTCCTTTTTCTTTTTGCTGTAATTGTAGACTTCTTTGCTGCTGAGAGCAGATACTAAGAAGCTATTACTCCTTTTCTACCTAATAGAAAGTGTATGTATCCCTTGGCTGCTCCAAGGGGAGAAGATAAACACAGACAGGATAAAAACATGACTGTTTAGAACAGGAAGATGGTGACTCAAGTTTGTACTTATGGGGCAATAGCCACTGTTTCTTGAAATGCAGTTAGATATAGACACCAGAATTAATCCTTTCCAGCATAAGCATTCAGGAATAAGTGTTGCAAGCAGTTGATTATGAATATTCTCCATGCAGTTTTTCCCACTCATATCATAGAACCTTTTACTTAACATAAAATCAATGATATATAAGGCATGACCATTTAAAATATTAATTTACATGGAAAAAAGTAGCGTATGCCACAAAGGTACATAAAAAAATGTTTATGTTACGTTTCCCTATGCTTTTAGTTCCTTCATTACTTTAATAATCCTCTGGTGGCATCCATTTTTTTTATATAAGATTTTATTTATTTATTTGACAGAGAGAGAGAGAGAGATCACAAGTAGGCAGAAAGGCAGGCAGAGAAAGAGGGGGAAGCAGGCTCCCCGCTGAACAGAAGAGCCGGATGTGTGGCTTGATCCCAGAACCCTGAGATCATGACCCGAGCTGCAGGCAGAGGCTTTAACCCACTGAGCCACCCAGGCGCCCCCCCCCTTTTTTTTTTAAAGATTTTATTTATTCATTTATTTGACACAGAGAGAAAGATCACAAGTAGGCAGAGAGGCAGGCAGAGAGGGGGTGGGGGGGAAGCAGGCTCCCTGCTGGGCAGAGAGCCAGATGCAGGGCTCGATCCCAGGACCCTGAGATCATGACCTGAACTGAAAGCAGAGGCTTTAACCCACTGAGCTATCCAGGTGCCCCTGGTGGCATCAAATTTAATGGTTTCCTTTCCACAGATTTTTTCATCTTATTATCATTTTCCTACTCTTCCACTTCTGTACTTTATAAGTTAATTGATTTATTCATCAGTTCATTCAACAATTCAATATCCACTAAATCTTGATAATATGAATGTAAACTACAGAAAATACAGGTAGAAATAAGTCTTATGATTTCTATTAACATAGCTTCTCGGATTGATGTCTCTCGGCAATACTGACTTCCCTGGGGGTGGTAGCCAGCCCCCAACTGTTCCAGAGCTGATTTTCTTTTTTTTTTTTTTAATCTAAAGAATGACACATTTTTGTGTCACTTGAGATGGCCAGTCACCTGGCTAAAATACTGCTTAAAACAATTTTGTATGTTGATAGGAGTAAATGTAATTAATACATACCTTTATGTGGGGATCTCTCATCCATTTTTTTGCTCCAACCACCTGTGCATTGAAATTATTAACATGTATAAATACCCTACCTATGTACAAAAAATAAGAGAACGAGGATAAGTGCACTGTACAGGTGAGAAATTTATGTTCCTATCGTTGGTGGTGATGACATTTTCCATAGCCACACGCAAAAGGGCTAGAGAGGCAGTACATTCAGCAGACAATTCCACTTAGAAAACAGCCAGAGGAGAATACTAGCAGGAGCTAGCTAACACTGCCTAATTGGAGGAGCAAGAGCAAGCCACAGCACAGATGGAGAGCAAACTACTTGGATCAATTTTTATACTGCAAATCAACAGCTTTGAGAAGCAGCTATGCTGGAAGCTTAGAGTATTTTTCGATGCCTAAACCAAGTAGAAAGCTGGTATTTCTGTGTCTCCGCCCCTCTGAAAGCACCAAGCAGAGCTGGGAAGACCAGGAAGAGCCATGCCTTCTAAGTGTTATAGAGGAAGGACAATAAAAAATGGTGCTGAAATTAAAGCCTTGGCAGTAGCACTTGAACTGATCAGTAAGCCAGATAGGAAAGTGTATTTCTAAAATTTGGCAGCTCTGTCTCTGTACTCCTCAAGGCTGCTGGATCACTGAACTCAAAATGTCTGTACTAATCAACCAGAGCCTCTGCCTGACATCTGTGTTATAGAATATATTTCACATTAGTTTGAGGTTTCTATGCTTTTTTTTTTTATTTTCCCACCTTGATGTTTAATTCAATTGAATCAATTTTTTAAACTAAACATGTTAAATATAGGCTTTTTATAGATGTTTTGAAAAAGAACAGAGTAGCATCAAAGAACAAGGTTTATATTGTCTTCCATCTTGGGCCCAGGGAAGGTCAACATCACAGGCCCAGGTGGCCTTTACCCCAATGCAGTGTAACCTACGGCTCATGTAGGACTGATAGGTCTTTGTGGAAGCTGAGTCAAGCATGGGGCTCCTTATCTTTACTGTCCAGTTAAAACAAAAGGATCAAGATGAAGTGCAATGATTTTTCCAGCTAAAAGCAATGGAATGTCATAAGTAGCAAGTAGTGTTAAATATTGTAAATTTGTTGTATGCAACATTTAAAATCACTTGTTATACTTTGATATCTTTAGGTGATAGATCATTATACTAAAATATTAAACTCTCTGTATATGTGAGCTTTATTCCCAAAACTTACCATGCCAGATATAATACATCAGAGAAAAAATATATATATTTTTAATCGAATTGAATATGGCTCAGAACCTGTGTGCTGACAGTCTGTTAGGAAAATCACCCACAGTCATTGTGAGGCTTTTTGCAAAAGAATCAGAGTCTTAAGTAATGCTTAGAAGCTGAATAAAGTGTTTTTATTCTTTAGCTCATCTTGGTTGTCCGTATTATAATTTTCCAGATTTTAAGAACCCTTGAATTTTTTTAGTTCTTCTGCTTATAAGTCAGCTTTTGGCCTGGAAATCTTTGCTAATAGTGGTAGCCATGGAGTCCAAGCTGTGGGTTTCTTAAGGACAACACTCAGATATTTTATTTATTTACTTACTTATTTATTTATTACATCTTAATTTTGTTTTGTTTTTTTCAGTGTTCCAAGATTCACTGTTTATGCACCACACCCAGTACTCCATGCAATATGTGCCCTCCTTAATACCCATCACGAGGCTCACCCATCCCCCTACTCCTCTCCCTTCCAAAACCCTCATTTTGTTTCTCAGAGTCCACAGTCTCTCATGCTTCATCTCCCCCTCTGATTTACCCCAATTCACTTTTCTTTTCCTTCCCCTAATGTCCTCCATGTTATTCCTTATGCTCCACAAGTTAAGTGAAATCATATGATAATTGACTTTCTCTGCTTGACTTATTTCATTCAGCATAATCTCCTCCAGTCCTGTTCATGTTGATATAAAAGTTGGGCATTCATCCTTTCTGATGGAGGCATAATATTCTATTGTATATATGAACCATATCTTCTTTATCCTTTCATCTGGTGAAGAGCATCTTGGCTCTTTCCACAGTTTGGCGATTGTGGCCATTGCTGCTATGAACATTGGGGTACATGTGGCCTTTCTTTTCACTACATCTGTATCTTTGGGGTAAATATCCAGTAGTGCAATTGCAGGGTCGTAGAGTAGCTCTATTTTTAATTTTTGAGGAATCTCTACACTGTTTTCCAAAGTAGCTGCACCAACTTGCATTCCCACCAACAGTGTAAGAGTGTTCCCCTTTCTCCACATCCTCTTCAACAGTTGTTGTTTCCTGTCCTGTTAATTTTAGCCATTTTAACTGGTGTAAGGTGGTATCTCATTGTGGTTTTGATTTGAATATCCCTGATGGCTAATGGTGATGAACATTTTTTCATGTGTCTGCTAGCCACTTATATCTCTTCTTTGTGGAAGTGTCTGTTCATGTTTTGACCCATTTTTTGACCTGATTATCTGTTTTTTGGGTGTTGAGTTTGAGGAGTTCGTTCTAGATCTTAGATATCAGCCCTTTGTCTGTAGTGTCATTTGTGAATATCTTCTCCCATCCCATGGGTTGCCTCTTTGTTCTGGTGACTGTTTCCTTTGCTGTGCAGAAGTTTTTATCTTGATGAAGTCCCAAAAGTTCATTTTTGCTTTTGTTTCCTTTGCCTTTGGAGACGTGTCTTTTTTTTTTTTTTTAGGATTTTATTTATTTATTTGACCGAAAGGGAGAGAGAGATCACAAGTAGGCAGAGGCAGGCAGAGAGAGAGAGAAACGGAAACAGGCTCCCCACTGAGCAGAGAGCCCAATGCTGAGCTTGATCCCAGGACCCTGAAATCATGACCTGAGCCGAAGGCAGAGGCTTCAACCCATTGAGTCACCCAGGTGCCCCAGGAGACATGTCTTGAAAGAAGTTGCTGTGGCTGATGTTGAAGAGGTTGCTGCCTATGTTCTCTTCTAGGATTTTGATGGATTCCTGTCTCACACTGAGGTCTTTCATCCATTTTGAGTTTATGTTTAACACTCAGGTATTTTCATCCTACTCTGCTTAAGGGGAGCAAGACACAGTGTAGTTTCCACACTGGCATCTCTCTGGAGTCATGGGGAATTTCCCTTCCCTCTCTCACAAATTTAAAACCCATCCAACTGTTTCTCTTTTCTATTAACAAGATACCCTCAGGAACATCAAGCACCTAGAAAAACAAAACAAAACAAAACAAAAAACCCAGCAGGTAGTTGTACTCATGCTACTCTTACTTAGCCTAGCAACACAAATCTCTCCAGGGGCAAGGAAACCAGAAGTCTTACTACCTACCTGAAAGAGGAAAATGGAGTGTTGGGAGAATAAAACACAAGTTTATATCTCACTAAATTATCCTGCCCCACTTGCATCTTAAAAAAATCCCTTTGGGGTTTATTTAAATTTTAGCTGATTTGTTAGACTCGATTTGTTAGTATTTTATTTCCACAATAAAAGATAACTTAATTGTTTATGACAGTGATGTATATGTTTCTTTAAAGATTATAACAGTTCACCTATTAGATGTTGAGTCTGATGCTCTTATTACATGTGATTCATTGGTGAATTACGGTTATAATAATTACAACCTTAATAAGATCATTAAATAAATGCCTGTGTGTGCCAAAAATGTATCAGGAGATTTACATTCATTATCTCATTAACTCTCAACAATGCTGAAGTAGGTATTATTATTCCAATATTTTATATTAGGCTTAATTATTTTTAATTCACATAGATAGTAAGTACATGGACCTTGAGTCCTGGGTAGCTTCTCAATGGCATCAGTTTTGCTGGTTTTCTCTGCACTGAAATAAGAAAAAAATTTAGATTAAATGTCACATTGTTCTCTCCTTCTTTGTTTATATTCATCAGATTAGTGACTTGTGACTTGTTCATTTGCCATTTTTCAACTAGTAGAGCACCATTCCATTCTGTGGCCTTAATGGGTACAGTCTTTTATTTAAGTTCTCTATTAGTCCCTGATCAGGTCTGTTTATTATATAGGCTTTTTAGCTACATGGTGTGAGAATGAGAAGAGACCATCGAAGGTGGAATCTGGGCCAAACCACCAGGCATATGAACCTGTGTTTTTAAACAGAGCTGGCAATTCACTACCAGCTAAAGAAGTTGTGCCCTCATTGTGTTTTTTTAAAGGAAAATGTACTAATAAAGGGGACCACAACCTAGAAGATAATCATCCCCTCAGTTCCCTAGTGTCAGACGGAGGCAGGGAGGGATCATGAAATGCAGGAGAAGCAGGGGGAGCAGGGGCAGTAGGAAAAGGAAGAGGTGGGTTCTGTGATAGGGACAATGTCTTTACTGCTTTTCCTCTTTTATTTTTCTCAATCTTTTCTTGTGACTAAGCCAAATCACTTTTTTTTTAAGAATGACATTGATTCCATAAATAACGGTACTTTATTTGTTTGGAAGAGGAAAAGAATCCCAACAAAAACATTAGTTGGTTCAAATAACAAAAACCAAAAAAGAAGTCCTTTAGTTACTGCAAGATTGTATTTTCATATACTCATTTTAAATATGACAGATGTTAACTTTTAAAGAGAAAAACCTCCAGACAGATAATTTTGATGAGTGGTATTTTAGATATCTTTGACTTTCAATATTTTAAAGTACAAATTATAATTCATATTTGATATATGATTTATTTCATGATTCAGTAAATTATCTATTTCTATTTACCTATGTCTTGGAATTTAGATTTATCATTTGGAAGTTAACTTCCAATTAAATTGCCTTGTAGTTAGAGAACATAGTATATGCAAAAAATTATTGATAAAATTTGCTGAAACTTTCATTATAACAAATACATGTATGTGTTCCATATGTGTTTGCAAATAAGGAGCAATTATAATGGTCAAAAACAGAATTCTTTACATGTTGACAGTATCATATTGTGTTCAGTACTGTTTTGCTAATTATCTGCTTTATCAATTAATGGAGTATATATGTAAATATCCCACTATAATGAAGGATTACTCCAATTATCCATGCACTTCTACTTACATTTACTTTTTACATATTCAGGCTAGGTTTTGAGCACAGTGTATTTAAAATGCCATGTATCATTTTATAATAACCTTCTTTATCTGTAAAAATGTTTTTATCTAAAATTATTTACTGATATTAATCTGGATATATTAAATAGTTTAGCTTTAAAGCACACCTTGCTCGTCTTAGCATAGGTATAGAGGAATGGGAGACAGTGTTGCAAACCTCTCTCCCAAGAGAAACAGGAGATGCCCTTGAGGAAGTGTTACAGTGTGGAAAGCTAACTCCAAATTCTAAATGGTTCAATATGCCACAAGCTAAAACTTTCTAGAAACTTACAAATGGCCTTGATCCACAATTTTAACAAAATCCCAAAAGAAGATGCCCATGTTTTTCTTGGCCTGTTTTTGCCCAACAAATTTTGTTGGGGTTGCATTAATACAGTTTTTTACTTAACTTTTTTAGAACTGAAACATTTCCTAAGAACACTTTGTTCTTGACCTTGGTAACTAGATTCAGTCCAGACTGTATTGACACGCCAAAGATAAATTATTGAATTTGTTGAAAATACATATTTTTTCTTAAAATATGGTGCTGTTATAGGTTCCCTCCACTATTATGGGGAGGGTATTATTTACATTGATTCGTGGAACAGAGCAATAAGAGATATTGACATCTTGCCAAATCTTTCTAAATATTCTTCTAAGGTTAAGAGTTTTTATTTACTTTTTTTGGAAATTTCCTACAATTAAATTTTTTTATTTTTCCCTATACAGGCAGTTTAAATTCACACAACATTTTGGGAAACGATTTTTCTGTGCAACTTTAAAAATAAATCATACATATGGGTATTGATTCCTGAGTCTAGAATTTTATGGACCTGTGATTTTTAAAGTTTTAATTAAATGAAACTACTTCTCAGTATTCAAAAGACTGGTTTATACTCTGTGCTATATAATTTATTAGGAGCTTCTACAAATGCCTTTCTCATATTTATTTAAGACACAACAGTCGTTCATTTCTTTTCGATAAAATATAAAATTTCCACAGTATAGTGGTATCAACTTATTTTTTGTGTTTAAGCAATACTGATAAATATTTAAATCTCACTTAAATTATAACTGTAGGTTGTATAAATGCCATATGATATTTTAATTTACAAAACAGAACAAAATATACTATTTTCTTGTAAGATATATCTCTTTAATTTTGGTATCAAAAGGCTGTTCATATGATATTGTGGATATTTTCGAGGAAAAAAAATGTGTGAATTTTTCATGTCATTTGACTAAAACCTCATACTTTACTAGAGGGCCTGCATGGAAAACTGTTCTGTGGTATGTGTGCTATTTATAATGCAAAAAGAGATTGAAGAGATTGAGGAGTAATAACAGATATATGATCCTATGCATTTCTTCTTAGAATATTGTTTATTTTTATTAGTTATTCTTATCTTCTATTTTGCCAAAGGAGATAGATATGCAAATACTGGCTTGGATGATCACCTGAAAGAATTTTAATAATTTAATAATTACAGTTGCAAAGTATAGGTTATATTGAATTGATTTCAAAAGTTAAAAACACAGGTAGATTTTTCAAGACTTTCTTTCCTGTTGTTCAAAGAAGTACTTATTTTATGTTGCTGATTTTCCACAGTTGAGCACTATAGGTCTATTTTTTTAATAACATAAAAGCAATTTGCTCTTTATACCTAAGCCGCCTTGAAACTGAATTTTGGAAACATATTTTGACTCCTATTTTAGTGTTTCTGAAAATAGCTTTCCCTTTTGCTTATGTATATAGATATAAAATGGTAACACATATAGCTCATTTGTGGAAAAATTTTTTCAGGGCCACTCATTGTTCAGGGGATATATGTGCATAAAGCTAAAAGTATATGCTTTTATGCTTTGAAAATTGCAAATTTTTAACTTTCAGTTTTGTAGTTGATTTATCAAAAGCTTAACAAGATTACCCCAGGTAAAAATCTCTGTTTTGCCACAGCTGTAGTTCTTGTTAGTGCTTCTATTACAAATGTCTCTTTTAGAGGCTATCACCTCTGACAATTTAAGTGACATCAGGTCAAGCACTACAATAACAGTTGTCACTCCTCATATAAAATGTTTTCAGAGATTGTGCAGAGAATACTCTTCACACAGTGGATAATCAAATTTGAAGTTTGTTGTTACTAATGTTCTCACTCTGGTTCTTTTTCTTCAGCATTAAACATTTAAAGAAGAGGAAATATACTTTGTGTTAAAAGAGCAAAATTGTAATAGGCCTTGAAATTTTGGTAGGAATAATCCACTGGTTGTATTATCATCTAAAGATTTATACTGAAGTATAATTGTGTGATTTAATTTTTTTGTTTTCTGAAAATATATTGAGAGAAAATAATCTGTCAAATGAAACTGACAAATGAGAAAAGGATTAATAATTGTTGCAAGGCAAAGTCACTTAAAGGAGCAGAGAAAATAGGCATTTTTTAAATTTTAATATAACAAATTTTCTTAATTGTATTTTTCAAATTGTATTTTTTTAGATCTATAATACCTTGCTCCTCAGTGCAGTCATTCATTAACGATAAATTTTATTCATACTTGCTATTTATCATGCACAGTGATAGGTGATGGGCATCCAGTGAGAAAACGAAACTTGTCTGAATTTCAGCTTTGTGAATCTTTGAGTCTTGTAGTTCCAGCCCTAGATTATCTATTGCTGTAGTCTCACTAATTTTCTTACTCCTGTATTTGGGTTTTGACCTAATGTTACCCTTGCCCCAACTATCAACACTGTTTCGGTTTCAACTTTGCCAAGAACTAAGAGCTTAAAATTTCTTTAACTCTTTAATACGCATTTAGTTCTTTCTCATGTTGATATAATATATACTCTCTATATATTTATAATATGATTCAAGTAATTTGGCATGATGACTACATTAAAAAGACCAAATAGTTTCAGAAACACTTTTCTCCTCTCCTCCAAATATCAGGTTTTTTTATGTACTATTCTCAACTATTACTCTCTCTTCCTCACCTTAACAGAAGTGGCTTCACACTCTGCCTTCCAGAGCATCAGATAATTTCAAATCAATTTAACCTTTGACATCAAAATTGAGCCGTCTGAAGGACTGCCTCTTTGTTCCAAAGGTGGAAGTAGTTCAAAAGACACACTATGCACAAAGTGGCAACTTGATTGAGCCATAGCTAACCAACCTTCAAATAATCAAGATTTTCCATCTTTACTGCCTTGGCTGAGTTTTTTCTCTGATGTTTGCAATAAAAAGCATCTAGTAAAATTACTTGGACTGAGACTGGTGCTATGGTTTTATGCCTGTTGACAGCTATAATGTTTTGAGGGGCCAGATTTTACTCCTTAAGAAATCAATGACTGAAAATCCACCAGGAAAGAAACTGTATTTAAATCCATAGATTACTTATAATGTACTTGTGTGACTCCACTAAGTTAAATGGGTGATAAAAAAAATAAATGTGAAAAGGATTGACAATTGCTGTGAGGCAGAATCATTTAGTTACAGGCTAAGAGAAAATAATGAATTTATTTTTATATCTCACTTGTAGCTATCTAAATAGAATAAAATGTTTTTGGTATTTACTGAGGGTCAAGTCAATAGAATAGGATTTGTTACACTGAAAGATCCATTAAACTTTGCTTTAAATCTAAAACTGAGGGTAGACTTTATTTTACATGTTTTCTAAAGTATCTGTAACTTGTATTTTGAACTGGGTTTTGGCTTATTTATCAACTATTGCATAAAAAAAGCCAACCCAAACACTTCTCGGTTTATAAGAAAGAAATGCAGTATGTCATATTCATTTATTTAGCAACAAGTATCACTTAATGGTTTCAATATTGCCATAACAAACCAACTACTTTATCAATTTGCATCACCATTTTTCCCCTTTAAACTTTTGGCCCAAATGACATCAATCTCACTAAATCCAACCTATAGTTACTCTATCCCTGAGGTTTCAGGCCCTAATTGCATACACTGAAGATTGAAATCTCTACCTGAATTAGTTTTGTATCCTTCTTTCGTCATGCCTCCATGTCAGTATATGTTATTTTAACATTATCCAAAGCTTGTTAGTATTTAGCATAATTTTTTTTTGGTAAGCAATAAAATACAGGATAGTGCAGAAAATTTTAATTTTATTGAATTTATTTAATTCAAATTTTAATTTGATCTTTGGATAAATTGATTTCTAGTTCTTCTACTGACTTATTTTATCATTTAAATCATCTATTTTTGAGTCTCAGTATGTGGGTAATACTTATTGTCTTTCTTCCTTATTTCCTAGTTGGGTCATAAAGAACATCCACCCTCTTTCTTTGATGATCAGATTCTGTGGAAGGATAATCTGCACCTCGCTTCTTTCCCCTTAGTTCTCCTTCCTGATGAATGTCTAATTGAATTGAGGAAACTTAACATTTATTATTCAAAAACAATTATTTGAAAGGAAATGTTTAAAAACTACATCCTTAAAAACAAGATTGTGTATAAATCTACCTGCTGAAGTAGATAATATCCTTGCCAAGGATAAAAAATAATTTGAAAGAGGTATTTTGCTGGTGATTATGTAATTTCAAGTGTGGCACTCTTTCTTCTCAAATGCTGTTGCCTTACACAAGTGAATGCCAATTAGCTAACTAGTTTAGATTTTTAAAAATGTAAATGATTCTTGACTATTTCTGTGATAATATTACAAATTTTGAGAGCTATTTGGTTTTTATAGGTGCTAAGACATCTAATTAGAATTCATAATAATTTATCTAGCAAGTGCATATTATGTGTAAGGTATTATCCTTACAAGATGGCCATTTTCTCTTTCAGAAGTGCCTGAATTATTAAAAATCAGCATTTGGGGGGCTGTTGGCACGTAGTGATCACTAAAAAGCAATGCTTCATCCTAACTTTCCAGGTTGATTATTGTAACAGAATTCCACTGTGCTTTTTATATTTTTCATGAGGAAAATAACAGACTGTTCATAATTCAGATCAGGCACAGATGTTCATTACCTTTTCTGAGAACATAGTTACAGAGGCACTTAACTCTAATAATGGAAAAATGAAAAGGATTCAAAGAATTACACAGACAGATTGGTTAAAATGCAAGAATATTTTTGTCGCATTCTACAGTGTGCCTCGTTAAATTGTGTCACATAATTCTTCAGGATGTGCATTGTTAAGTGAGAGCAGAAAAAACATACTTTATTCATAGAAGACTCTTAGTCAGAAAAGCATTATTTCTATGAAGAACATAATTTTAAGGAGCTTGATTTCATCTTGTGAATATAAAAATAAGAAGCAAACCATAAAGCTATCTTTATGCCGTTTAAAAAAACCAAATTTCATTATGTTGTGAATTTGGCAGTGTCTTCAAGTAATTATCTGGAGATATATATATTTGAAAAATCCTTAAATAGCAGTTATAATTAGCCTAGCAAAAGGAGATATCATTCTGTCTGGATTTTGTAAGTTGAGACTGTTCTCTTGTAATTATATAACTAGACACTATAAAATTGTAAGCTAGCATGATTGTTAGAGCTAGAATTCTGGCCTCAATTGAATCTGACAATATTCTCTACCTCTCGCTCTTCCCTTATGGTAGTCTTCAGTTTTCTTCCATTGATGAGATGTGGCAGTAAACATCTTCTCAGTTGCCTGGAAATAAATTTTGACCATTACTTGACTGGGGGTGGGGGTGGGGAGAATTGGTGGTGGAGGAATCAGAAACAACCACAGCCCCTTGGGTTGTTTCCTTCAGGAATTAATATTAGTTATCAAACAATATTGGAGACAGTAATTACATATGTTTTCTTGAAGAAAAGATACTATTGATTTTTCAAAAACATTATAAAGACTGAAGGAAAACAAGAGCTGCTGGTGCACAACCGAGTAAGAAACACATAGGAACATATTAATAACTGCTTAATATTTGATTTACTGCAAATATTACTTGGGCCATTCCAAACTATCTAACCTGGACTTGGGAGAGAGCGCATTTAAAGAAGTTTTAGTCAACATTTATATCGGCAACCTGACCTTGATGTTGGTTGGGATGATAATCTCCAGGTTTAATCTCTTAATGAGTCTTACCTGTAAAAAGTTGATGACTTGATGACGGCTTTAGGGAAATAAACACCAGGCTTGTATCTTTTTAGATTTATTCTTAAAACTACCACATATTCTGGAATGTGGTAGATATCTATATGAATGAATGAATGCAAATTATTTATGAGACTGCTTAAACACTTTATATGAATCCACTGGCATTTAGCATAAAGGTCAATAGCCTATGAAAACCAACATATATGGGATGAGTTAAAGAAAGAAGGCTAATGCCTCTTTCTTTACTAAAATCTGTTGTATATGTGTCTTCTTCATTTGAGGTCGACTGCCCTTTCCTTTTCTTTCTTTTTTTTTCAATTAAACATTTGGTGCTCCCTCTGGACTGATATTTCCTCTATATAAATTATTATTTACCAACTCCACAAAACTCTAATTTTCAAAAATTCTGAAACCATTTTTATCTCATTATTGCATTCCCAGTTGCCACAAGAATATCCAGAAAACAGTAGTTACCAAATAATTGTTATTTCAATAGATAGATAGATAGATAGATACTAGTTATGCCTTTAATGAAAACCTAACCTTTTTCTACTTTATCTTACGTGGATAAAAGTGTATTCTCATCTACATAAACTGAAAGACATAACAGTACAAAACTGACTAGTAGTCAAAAAATAACACAAATAGTCTTTTCTCTTCAAGTTAACTTCTAATTTGTTATCCTTTCTCTTCTGTAATAAGTCAAAAAAAGTTCTTGCTTAATTTTACAGGAGAAATGATTTATGATATTGCATTGCTTTATTTCCGAAGGAATTTGAAATATTCTGATGGTCTGAGAGATGCCTATGTATGCACTTTACCCCACCACCACATACTCACACAGGGTATACTGTTTATTGAGTATAAGCATTCCTGTGTAATAAATACAGACTATAGTCTCAGCTTTATAATTTACTAGTCATGTGGCTTTTGAGGAGCTTTTGAATTTTTTGTTTGTATGTTTCTTTATTTCCCCCAAAATATGTGGTAGTTTCTAGAGCAAATGACTAAAACAGATGTGAAGAATTTAGCCTAGGACCTGACATTTAGTGTGAACTCAACTTGATAATTATTTTTATTGTGAATATCAACAATTTTTCTGATAATAAATTATATTAGCAATATGAAATACTAAAAAAACAATTATTAATGAGTTACTTGAGGGTCTGAAAATATATTTGCTTTAAATTGGGTTTTATTTAAAAATAATCTGGAGCTAAATTTTATTTTAAAATATGCTGACTATATATTGGCATGTCTTGAGAGTTTATATCAATCCTCACTGTCCACATATTTTGTTCTTTTGCATGTTTTAAATTCTGGAGAACAATGGCTTTGTTTTTAGAACCTGTGTTGTGTAGACCCAAAGATTAATAGTAATTCTAGTCTGGATACTACACTGTAAAAAGTTCAAAGAACAACGACCTATTTTTCTTCTAAACTGAACTGTAAATATGAGAGTTTTAACATTGTTTTGCCATTAATCAGAGCACTCAGAGAGGAGCTGTTAGTCAGGAGTCTGTAAGACTAGCCTCAGAATCTATGAGGACTCAGAGGACCACAGGAAAGCTGTTATACTCGGTTATAGTTTATTACAGTGGAAGGATACAGATTTAAATCACCAAAGGGAAAAAGTGTATTGAGCAACATTCAGGAGAAAGCAGGCACAAGCTTCCAGCTGTCCCAGTGGCATTGCATGGATGCACTTATTTCTCCCAGCAACTATGTGAGACAGTATGTGCAAATTGTTGCCAATCAAAGGTCTCCCAGGTCTTGTTCATACATGTAGGTATGTAGCACTTCTATAAGTGACCTCAGCTACTCAGACTCCAGCCTCTTGGAGTACAAACATTCACCATAAATTTTATTGTTAGTATAAACTGTCTCATCAAAGTGATACAGCAAGGCAGGAGGCTTCAGGCATACGAAAGCAGAATTTCGCCCTCAATCATATTGTTAGCATAAATGATTTGAACAAGTGGTAGTGCCTGCTGCAAAGCCTCAGGCACAGAAAAATATTCTTAGCTAGTATCCTATAAGGGCTGAGAGCTCTTATCCCAGGAGCCAGGAAAGGGCCCATCCTGAAGAAAAGTTTGTTTTGGGAATGCAAGGGTTTGAGTAAACCATAGGGAGTTAATTCTTTCCTGCACAGTACAACCCCTGACTCTTGACTAAATTTGACTGTAGCAAAGTGATTATATTTTCTTGGTTATCTACACTTAGTATAGCACTGATATAATAGATATAGCATTAGTAACAGCATGACCGTAACTATTATTAGGAGGAGCTAGGGTAGTGTAAAGATAGACTTAAAGCAAGAATCCATTCTGCAGAGCCATTACATCTATTTTCATATTTTTGCACTATTTAATTACTTCTCCCTTGATCTATATGCCTTCTGATATACTTTCGTGGGGATATTTAGTATAGAAATTATCTAATGGTTAGCTAAAATGAGTTCAGTAATTTTCCATCACAATTACATTTTAGAAAGCTTTTAAGTTAATCTTCCAACATTTTGATAACCTGTATCAGTGTTAGCATAGGACTTATTTGTCTATTTTTATAATAATGCCAGTGTTACATCATATCACAAGCTGATCATGGTATGATTCAGTTTCATTGCAGAAATAAGAATTAAAGAGATATTTGTTATATGTACCCAAAATAATCAACCCTTGCCCATATGCTAATTTTTATTAATGGGCAACATCACAATTGACCACGATTCAGTTGTTTCTTGGTTCCAAGTCAGTTTGGGACAAGGCGAGACACCTTGCCTTAGTCCAAAGGCTTATACTGAAGCTATTTTTGATTTTGAGTTTTATGCATCTAGGCATCCCTCCCTCCTATGGATGTTGGGCAGAATAGTTCCTATTTGGTACATAGTCTCTGTTATAGGTAATTTGTGGATCATTTCAGTCTTAACAGTATTAAGCTTCTGACCCATGACCCTGCTCATGCCCGGTTCCAAATACATCACTCCACCTTGGGATAGACTGCTATTGGACCTGTCTAATCTAACAGTTTGGTTGGTGAGACACTATCCAAGTTTGTTGATTCAGTGTATGTTAGCATGTAAGGAGCTACTTTACAAATCCTGTCAAATAGTGTGCTGTAAATGGTTTTACTTCTCTCCAGAATGATGAGGACCTACATTATGATTAAGGACTGAAATTCTGACACGCAAACTTAGTTTTCCATACCTGTGTAACAATTAGGTATGTGTGTAAAATAATAGGATTTATTTTTCTAAATAGAAAATTTGTTTAAAAATGGAATAAAATACTACGAACTATCTACAACTTATAAATTCATTCCTTAAAATATCCCCCGGTCTTTAGATTGAAGCAGGTTTTTATATGTTGCTTTAGGTCGTCTTTGATTACAAACACCTGCCTCCATCAAAATTTCAAGCTTACCTTTTTATATTTTAGAAAGTAGGGAATAGCCATAGAACTAGGTATACATCAGATTACTCTCAGGCTCATGGTCTATTACTCCTTTTTTGTGAAAATATTCTTTTTAAATTAAATAATATAGAATGTCCTAATGAAATTTAGGATAAGAAAGTTTTAGAGGGGCACCTGGGTGACTCAGTGGGTTGGGCATCTGTCTTCAGCTCAGGTCATGGTCCTGGGGTCCTGAGATCAGGGCCTGCATCAGGCTCCCTGCTGTGCAGGGAGTCGGCTTCTCCTTCTGCCTCTGCTTGCTGTTCCCCCTGCTTGTGTGCTCTCTTTCTGCCTCTTGAATAAATAAATAAATAATCTTAAAAAAATAAAAATAAAGTTTTAGGTAAACTTCAATATTAAAGTTTAAATAAAATGTAATTTTTGTAAGTTTTATTAAAAATTCATGTTTTTGTCTTATGTTTTATAACTATACTGGAAATATTTTATGAGTTTAATTTGTTATTTCTAAGGTTCTTTCTGTGAACAAAAAGGTCAGAAAGTGACTAAATTGAGAGTCTATAGAATTCCTTTAGATTAAAAAAAAATTTTAAAAAGTCCATCACAGCTGTTTTTTATTATGCAATAGGGAAAAATAGAAATTGATTAATCATATTAAAGTATAGCTTAACAGTATCAGACCTTTTAGAATTGATATTCTTGGTGTTATCCTGATTATGGGTATCCATACCCATGCATACATTATGGCTATACATACCCTACATACATTATGGATAAACATACCCTAATTATGTTTACTACCCGAATCTCTCTAATTCATTCTTGATTGGATTTAATAAGGAATTTAGATATATGCTAACACTTTCAAATTAATCAAAATACAAGTAATTTAATATTTAAAACATTCATCAACAAACTAAGGTTGAATTTTCACAGCGTTTTCATGACAGTGTGTTTGTTAATTCAGTTATAAAGAACGGTTCATGTGTCACCTATTCTGTGCTACAGTCTTTTATAGAGTAGACTGCAGTGGACATTGTAAAAAAAGAATGAAATTCATTTGAAATTGGCACCTCACAGATGTGTGTGTGTGTGTTTGCTGAATTCAATTAATATAAGTTTGTGTTTAAAAAGAAAGAACATTCAACTACTAACACTTAGTGGAACTGGCAGTAGGATTAACTGAGAAGTTGGAACACAGAAAACTGTTAGTGGAAATACTTTATACGATTGCATTGAAGTTGTAGGAGATAATGGAGTTGAGATAAGATGGAAAGTCATAATTTAATTCAATCATATTTTATTAAGTGAACGATTTCTTTCGAAGTTAGAATACAAAAATGTAAATACCTAGAAAAGTTAAACAATCTATTACTGCTCAACAGCTTTTTTATATGTTTCCTGGAAAAATGGGTTAGCTATGAGCTATTATTTTATAAGCATAATAAAGTACACATTTAAATTTCAAAAACTAATTACAAAAGTACATTCAGTGGTATTAGTGCCATAAAATCATTTAATATTGAGATAAAAATGCTTAAGTTTGAGAACAGAAAACTAAACAATTAAAATATCTTAAAATGCCATAAAATTAGGGAGTTAAACACTTATTAACTGTATTGGTAAAAAGGAAAAATTTCCATCAGTTTATCAAAGCTTTTGAAGAATTCTTAGAAGATGAAAAACTAATGAATCCAAATAATGGTAAAAGGAACACATAATCAAAAAAAAAAAAAAAAAGACCAGAGTGGTGATAATCTTCTAGCACAGAGTCAGCAAATATGAAGAAAATGAGAGCATCTCCATTAAAATTAAAGGAGAAAGGGAATAGTTACCTCTTGTATTTGCCCATTTTGCCCATGTTAAATCTAGAGTTGTCTGAAGTGAGAATGTAGAAACTGGTGACTTTCACCATTGGTGTCAGGGTTGGAGAAACAAGTCAATATCTTAATAAATTATGATCCTCAGAGGAACAGGGAGATGGGTGGGCTACCCCCACATGTCACTGGGAAACACATCTCATTTTGTCTTACCAAAATTTCAATAAAGGGAACCAGCATAATTAGAGGCCATATTAAACTACACATAAAAATCATTATGCATCTTCAGTGATACAACAAATTGAAATTTATAATTGAAGAAATGACTTAGAATGTAGCACAGACAGGTTAAGAAATGGGAAATTTTGAAACACTGGGAGGTACAGAAATCTAATTCATGGATGGAGGCAGTGATCACTGATGGCTACTGACAGAAAAGGAACTAAGAAGACATTATGTGCCCCCGATGGAAGTACACCCCACACTACCTGTCAATTATCCTTGAAAAAACCTCCTAACTTCAATCTGATCAAGCCTTTTCATCTAACTACACATTAATGGAAAAAAGAAACAGTTTAGCCACACCATGGAATGCAATCCACAAATACAGATTGAATGTTATTCTACGTGACAATTGACTTTGTTACTCAGTTTCTTCCACAGATGAGTTGTAGAGGAAAGGAGCAAAGGTGGAAAGATACTCTATATATTATAAAGAGACACACATATGAACCATACCTGGATGCTGATTTGAACCATAAATCCACTTATGAGATAACTGGGGAAATCTGAACACTAGCTCTTTTAAGTAAGATCATTTTTTTAAGTGTGATAATATGTTGTGGGTTTTAAAACACATCCTGATAGAGATGAAGTGATGATTTATAAGTTTTCATTCAAAATAACTGGGAGGCAGGCATGGGAGGATAAGCAATAGATACTGATAGAGATAAAATAAAACTATCCACGAGTAGTTACTGATTGAAGATCTGTGATGATACCTTGGGGTTCCACCCCTGAGGGATGGCACCCGAGGGTTCCACTGTGCTATTCTCTATATTAGCATGTGCATTTGAAATATCCCACTATAAAAAGTTAAAATTGGTGAAAAAATCATTATGCATCTTCAAAATGAATAGTCCTCTAATAATCACAAAATATTTGAAGATAATATGAACATACAAGGAAAGGCATTTGACTTAAATATACTTAGCTCCCTCCTACCCCCCAAGAAAGATTCATAGAGGAAAAATAAAGAACCACAGTATAAATATAATTTCAGATAAAGAAACTTGTATCATTAAGATAAAATTACAATAAAAAAGGTGTTATACATTTAAAAGATTATCATGGTTTGGGTGAGTGAAGGAAGATTAGGTAAAACTTTGATTTTGGAAATCAAAATCTCAGTGCTTGAGTTAACAAAACATTTTATATTGTTGAGGTGAAAAAATAAAGAATCAGGAATTACAGCTAAGAAAATGCAACAAAGTCAAGGAGAAGAAACATAACTTTAAAATAGAGTTTAAGAAATGTGAAATAAGTGATTCAACATATATTTACTCAAAGCCTCAAGAGGAAAATAAAAGAAGAAAAGCATATATATGAGCTGAGTATTTTCCATAATTGATAAAAATTATGATGCCACAGACTGATAAAGCACAATGTATACTAAGGTGCATATTAGTTAAAAAACATCTACATTAACTAAGATGAAAATACAGAATAACAAAAATGAAGAGATCTTTATGTAAGTCAGAGAGAAAGATATGTTGTTTATCTAAGAATGACAGAAAAATGACAGCCAACATTGAAGCACAACGATGTCAGCCAGGTAACAATGGGAAAATATCTTTAACATGCTAAGAGGCTGTAATTATCAACAATAAATGTGAAATAAATTTATTTCCTTTACAAGGACATATATAAAGAAAATATTCAGAGCTTAAAATTTTTTAAAGGATTCATGAAGAAAGAAAACAATTTCAGACCATTGTTTTGAGTAAAGATAGAGGTAGACATGTTACTTAATCCAATTTTGTAAATAATAATAATAGCTGCAACAGTAGTTTGTGGAATTAAGTAAAAGGGCACAATAGTATATATTATTAGAGCAAAGCAAGGAGTGATTAATTTTGAGGCTCACATATTTGTCAGAAGATACATAATTTATAGTTACTGAGATATGATAAAATGTTAAGTTTAATCACTGAAAGAATACAGTTAAAGTGTTAAATTTCTGTACCAGGAGAAAAACTGTGTAGAATAATCAACAAAGAAGCAAGCAAACAAACAATAGCAATAACAAACAGTTAAAACACAATCACAAAGTCAGAGACATAACCTACAAAGGAGCAAAATAAGCCTTATAAAATTAAAGGATGACTAGAAATAAAAAAAAACATGTTAGAAGCAAATTCAAGTATTTTAAAACTACAACAAATATTAAAGTGATATAATCACCAGCTAACAAACAGTTTATCAGATTAGGGGGAAAAAATCTAGTGCTGTTGTCTACTTCTGATGATAACAAAAAATCATAGCTCCATCTCAGCCCATTGTAGGCAAAGAGGAACATAGAGATGAAAATATAAAATGCAGCATCTCTTTTCATCAGTTCTTCCCTATCCTTCACACTCACATTGAGTGAAATGGAAGGGTGTATTTTATTATCCTTTTTCAGTTAACTGCTTCTTGGCTAGCAATTACAAGTCCTTTCTTTCTTTTTTTTTTTTTTCTTAAGAATGTGGACTGAAACTGAGAAAGTACTTATCAGTTTGAGGGAACATATAGTTGAAATACAAGGAAGTGTAAAAAGTAATATATATATAGATAGATCTTTGTTAACACTGGAGTGCAACCACAGTTATATACAAGAATAACTACAACATTTACAATATTTTCATATGGCTTTCAAGACAAAAATAAGAACATTAGCATAACTTTACAGCTGGAGAGGAATCCTCTCTGTACTGCCCATAAAGTGTCCTGATAAGTCATGAGGAAAGTTTTAACTGACTACATGGAAGAATGTTTTAGCAAGACTAATAAACTAATGTAATAAGCAGTTGACTGTAATGCTACAATGTTATTTAAGAGAGTCTGGAGTGTAGGAAGTCCAAGATCAGAGTATCAGCATGTTTTGGTTCTGTGAGGGACCTCTTCCTGTTTTTCTGTGTCCTACATAGGGGAGAAAGAGGGCTCTGGCCTCTTCCTTTTAATAAGGACAATAATCCCAGGGCACCTGGGTGGCTCATTCAGTTAAGCCTCTGTCTTCGGCTCAGGTCATGATCTCAGGGTCCTGGGATTGAGCCCTGCATCAGACTCCCCCCTCAGTAGGGAGTCTGATTCTCCCTCCCTTTCTGCCTCTCCTCTCTGTTTGTGCTCACATGCACTTTCTCTCTCTCTCTCTCTCTCTCTCCCCACTCTTTCAAATCAATCAATCTAAAAAAAATTAAAAATAAGGACACTAATCCCATCATGGGGGTGCCATCCTCATAACTTAATCTAAACCCAGTTACCTCTGCAAGACATCACCTCCAAATACCATCACATTGGGGGACCAGTGCTCAACATAAGAATTTTGAGGGGACATAAGTATTATGTTCATAATAATATGTTTAGAAAAAAATTGCAAGCAATTATACCAGATAAAGTATTTTTTTATTTTTATTTTTTAACTATAATTAACATAGTGCTTTATTAGTTTCGGGTATACAATATGATGATTCAACAGTTCCATACATTTGTCGGTGCTCATTATGATAAGTGTACACTTAATCCCCTTTATTTATTTCACCCATGCCCTCCACTCATCTCCCCTCTGGGATATACCAGTTTGTTCACTGTATTTAATAGTCTGTTTTTTTTGTTCATTCTTTTGTCTCCTTCTTAGTTTGTTTTGTGTCTTAAATTCCACTAGGTCCATTCATGTTGTTGCAAATGGCAAGATTTCATTATTTTTTATGGCTAGGTAATATTCCATTGCAGAGGGAGAGAGAGAGAAGAGAGATCTGTATCTATATATCTTAAACCTTCTATATCCATGTATCTATGGATGTATCTATGGATGAACATTTGGGCTGCTTCTGACAGTTGTAAAGTGATATGTCATTGAGGTTTTAATTTGCATTTCCCTGATGATTAATGATGTTGAACCTCTTTTCATATGTCCGATGTCCATCTATATGTTGTCTTTGGAAAAATGCATGTTCAGGCCCTCTGACCATTTTTAAGTGGATTGTTTTTTGGTGTTGAGTTGTATAAGTTCTTTACATATTTTGGATTAACCCCTTATTGGACGTATCATTTGCAAATATATTCTCCCATTCGGTAGGTTGCCTTTTAGTTTTGTTGGTTGTTCCCTCTGCTGTACAGGTGTAGTCCCAATAGTTTATTTTGATGTAGCTTAATTTTATTTTTGTTTCCTTTGCCTCAGGAGACATATCTAGGAAAATCTTGCTATGAATGATATCAGAGAAATTACTACCTGTGCTCTCTTCTAGGATTTTTATGGTTTCAATTCTCACATTTAGCACTTTAATCCATTTTTGTGTTTGGTGTAAGAAAGTGGTCCAATTTCCTTCTTTTGCACATAGCTGTCTAGTTTTCTCAGCACTATTTGTTGAAGGGACTGTCGTTTTCCCTTTGTATTCTTGCCTCCTTTGTCATATTAACATGAGAAATGCCAAGCATGCACGTATCTACCAAATATGCCCAAACTAAGGATTTAATTAGTCATTGTATTAATGTAGAGTATTATATTTATGTCTTATTAATACCACTCATTTTTAGAGACTAAGAACAGTTGAGTTAACAAAATTAAAATGTCCCTCCCCTCAGGACCTATTTATAGCTGTTTCCAATTTACATTGTTTCTTTACCAAAATCAATACAATGTATACTATTACATTTTTTTTATCTTTGTCAGCATGACCAACAAAGAACACAAGCATATTAATATCATGGCTTTCTGTTTTCACTTTATAATTATTATAAAACTAATAAATGTACTTCACAGTAGAATGAAATTGAAAAGAAAATCTCTTGGCTCCTCTCACCCCATTCACAATTCTTGATACTTTTTATAGCTCTATTTTTATTATTTGATACCATGAATCGACTCCAGGCAATGACAGAAGAAAAATTTAGCTCATTTATGTGAACCATCACCTTCCCATATCTTCCTTCACATGTGATCCAGTCCTTTAGATATGGAATTGTTGTTTCTTTAATTAGTTATTTTGATAGTGTAATATTTTCAGAAATTTTATTTCTTCAATTAGCCACTTCTTGAATCTGTCTTGTGTAGGATACTTTTTCCCTCTTATCATTGTCTTTATACCATCAAGGTTTACAAAATGCACATCTTATTTTGTAATAAAAAGTGCCTCTGCTCTTCAACTATAAGCTTATTCTAAAAATAAAAATCAGCAGTGCTTAATCACATAATTAATATTCTATATTTAAAAAGTGCTGAGATTTTTCCAGTGAAAAAGAGTGTGTTGTTCAAATTGTTTTCCTGTTATAAAATAGATCTGCTTTGATATTTTTTTCTGAAAGAAGAACACAGAAATGAGAAGACATGCATTACTCTGTTTTCTTTTTCTTTTAGAGATGTTTTTCTACTGCTCTGAGTTCTCTTTTATCCATTCTGTTTTTGCTTTATGCATATATTAACTTTTAAAATCTCTTTGAAGGCATTTTTTAAGGATTTTAAAAATTTATCTCTGTCCTCAGAGTAGTCTTTTTTATAACCAAACTGTGCCTTCTGGACCTTCTTAGATCTGATGCCAAATATGCTATTTCTGTCATATAATAGATAGCTACCACATTCATACAAAGTTATGACTCAGTTGATAAAATAGATTTCAGCTCAGGATGGGCAGCTCTGGTCACAGTCACTTGATATCCTATTGTTTGATAATTAGTTTCAATCTGTAGCACGGAAGATGTTACTTTACAAGTAGTGAGTGATTTTTGCAGTAAAAGGAATTTCTGCTCCATAATCATAGAATTGTATAGTGTGATTCTCATATGGGGGTGGTGAGAACACTATCCAGCATTTTGATCCATCGCAGAAAGCACCATAGGATCTGTTGGGTAATAAGGCCTGGTAAATAATAAGCTTGCCACCCAGTGGATCGCTGTAGAGGTCTGGGACTCAGAATTGCAATATTCCCAAGACTAAGCAATACTTCCTCCAACATCCAAAAGCCAAACAATGTGGCTTTTTTGTAATGGTAGTATGTGAGGTGGAAAAACTTATCTTTTACATTACAGAGAATATCATGTGCACATTTGCATATGTGTCATCCTCAGCATCTTAAGGAGTTTTCCCCCATGCCTTGGTATCCATGTTTCTTGCTAGAATGTTTCGAGTACTTTCATTTTAATCGTGTACCAAATCCAGTCAACATGATGTCATCACTATACTGGGCTAATCTAAGGTTCTGCTAATGATGGAAATTCCTGAGTAGTATTCAGTGACAGCAGGAAATTTAAAATATCCCTTGGGAAAAATAGGGAGTAGATTCCAACACCCTTTCTACATAAAAGCAAACTTTTTTTTATTGATAGAATGTGGTGGGGAGAAGCCATGTTCATCAGATTATTGGTCCCATAGTAAATACACAGACTGAGATATCTCTTTTGATAAGAATTCCAAAGATGGCACAGCAACTGCCATTGTTGTTATTACCTCTTTAAGTGATTGTAGGCTGACATGATCTTTCTGTTTTTGCAGATGGTACATAAATGGAAACAGGATATGATGTGACCTACAACTGCATCCTTTGGCACAAATCTGCAAATCCTCAAAAATTATGGTATGGTTTCTACTTTAACATGTTGGTTGGAGGTAAAGGGTTGAGGATGTGATCAATGCTAGGCATTTGCTCTTCGCTATTTCTACTGTCGTTATTTTTATTTACTTGGCAGGAAATAATATGTAGATTCTCACTCATATTCAGGGATTAGAAAAATGACCATAGGATGAGTCCTTGGATGCACTAAGGCACAGATCTTAGCCATTAGTCCATTTATCAATTGACCACTTAAAGTTCCCAGTCTTAACTGAGTGCCATGGTGATGCTTGGGGTTTACTAACCTGTCACTTTTTTGAAATAGGTCTTTGGAGGTGTGAGATTTACCCTTTCCCAAGTATATATGTATCCTTATGAATGGACTCAGGTTTAGTTGGGGAAGAATTAAGTAGTAGACATTTTATATTCTTGTAAGGTCAACTTCAAAAGAAAACAAAGCAAAACAAAACAAAAACGGAATCTCTTTCAATCAATAGACTCTGAGTATGGAATGTAGTTTTACTGGAAACTGAGTTATAGATTACCATTTACCTTTACTTTGAGGCAGCTTCTACTTTCCAGACTTTGCCTTTCCTTCTAGGTTATAAAGTCCAGTAACACACTAGTTCATTTTCCATCATTTCACTTCTACACGTGGATCTACTGGCCACTGCTATGAGTGACTACAGATTAAAACATTCTAGTTTCTCCTCTGGCTTTATTGCCTGGGGGCCATTTCTTTCTCCATGACCATGAGAATTGCCCTAGTGAGGGAAGACAAGGTCTTTGAGAAAATCTGTGTTGGTTCTCTGCTGTAGTCCAGTGTGACCGTGAGAGCTATTGTATTGCAACCAGGAGATCTTTGATATCAGATGAGTCAAGAACAATGAGTCAAGAACAGCAAAATCTGCTTTCCATTCCTTCACGGATTATACCTAAACAGTAATTAATTTTTCAGGGTCACAAGATATTTCTACTCAAATATTCTTAATTTACTGTGTTGTCTTCTTCTTTTTCTCAGTACTCTGTCAAGGCAGTTCCTATATCACCTCCTCATTTATTGCAGGATATTATCATCCCCAAACCAGCATCCTGAATAGGAACCTAAGCCACAAATCACAGGAGAATACTTTTATGCCAATAAACCCTCCCTTATCTAACCTCAAGATTTACCTCCCACACATTTTCAGTGCCCTCCAGATCTCCTCATGTATCAGGGAGGTGGTTCCTTGGATGTGTGTACTACTCCTGGGGGGAGCTTAGGCTGACCCCACCGTAGTTGTTAGTTTGAAGATGGTGTGTACAAAGTGTGTACAAAGTAGGGGGTACATATTGTGTAGAACAAGCATCCTCTTGTGAGGCAACTGCCTGCTTAGGCAAAGGCTTTTCATGGCAAAGTCTTTTCTTTTCAAGCTGGTGGAAGGAGCTGGTGCTATCAGCTTGGAGGCCTCAGGGAAATCTGACCTGGAAGATCCTCAGACTGTTCCACACTAATGACTCCATCCTAGGACCCAGATCTCATCATTTCCCTATAATGACCCTGACTTCTGTTTAGAAGAGTTGTTGTGGCTATGTATTCATCTGTCTGTAGCTCCTTGTTAAAAATAAATCCTGGGTCTGATTTTCACCACTGTTTGCCCTGAGGTTATCAGAGTTAAACATGTCTTTAACAACAGCTTGGGGGCTTTCTTTCTTGTGTGCCTTGAGTTATTATTTGCTATTCTGAATTTACACAATTTTGTGAGTTTTTTAAAGCTCTTAACAGAATCCTCTAACTCTACAGGTTTTATAATTACAATTGCCTTCCTGTGTTACAAATGATATTGTTAGTGAAGTAGTAGGTTCTTTCCCTACTTAATACTGTTGACCAAATAGCCAAATAACATAAAATTATTTGAAGGCAAGCAGGCAGTTCATTCAATGGCCCTAGAATGGAGAAGGGGAGCTCATGTTCTAAAGGCACCTTCTCCCCAATTAGGTCTCATGGTTAAGGTTTTATGGGGTTAGGGTAATTAAGGGGCTGATAAGCCAGCTGATGTAGAGGTTTTTCAGGGAACGAATGAGTGACTTCTGCAAATCTAAGTGTCTCCTCTTTTTTTCTGTCAGGGCATTAGTAGGTATGGCTTTTGTTTTTACAATTAGATGGCAGTGACCCAGGGTCATCTGTAGGGTTAGCAAGGTGTCTGAACTGAATCAAACTGGTTGAAAAGTGGTTCATAGGGGTTTGTTTGGAGCTTGTGGCTTTTGACATCTGGCCTTAGTTTCTAGTGGCAAGCAGCACCTATAAGCAGAGCTAGAAATATAGAGTATTGTGGCTTGTTAGTGAGTTCCTGGTGACAATACTGGTAACTCAAAAACTCAATGATTTACCCTCTGGATACACCTCAGTCAAGTGCTGCTATAAACAATAACTGTTTTTGTTTTTTTGTTTGTTTTACCTTTCCACTTGCCACAGGCAATAAGATTCTTTTTGCCATCTGACCAGTTGGTTAATTACCAGGTTCAGAATCTCATCCTGAGATTATACTTTTCAGGGCAAGTACAAACAAGAGTTGTAACTTGGGTTTGTACTCTGAGTAAGAGCTGGAGTCAAGGGTTTGCATACAGGCAGATTTCTTAGGAAATGACCCCAAGAGCAGGAGTGGGAGACTCTAAAAAATGGGGAAGAAAAACATAATCCAATTGTGGGTTATTGAGCTAAACACTACACTGGGAAACTAGGTCTTGAGCCCACTGGTGTTTTTAAAGAGCCAAGTAGAAGGCACCTGAGAATTGACTGCCTGAGTATATATGTATCAACCAGAGTTTCATCTTGTTCCATTTTAACTCCCTTACATGTCTAGATTTGCACATGAATCAGAATTGCTGAGTGGATTCCAACAGTCATCCCAGTGGAGGCTGTGATGACGACCCAGGGCAGGATGGGAGATCTGTGCAAGTGCTTGCCAAAACAGCTGGGGTAAGTAAAAAAAAAGAAAGATGGACCAGATGGGATACCAAAAATATTTTACGTGCTGTTGTTGTAACAATTCCACCTCCATGGTTTTACAAAAGTCATTCTTGGACACATTCACAATGATTCACGTAGAAGGGGCTTTTCATTACAGCACTGTTTATAATATCACATATTATAATCAACTTACATCAGAAGTCTCATTAGTGCGAGTGGCCGAAAACATAGTATACAACACTATATAGTAGATAAAAGGAATAATTTGCACATGGAGAGTATGGTATCATGAACATAAAATGGGAAAACAGCAAACATATAACTTGTTATATAGAAGCATATATATGTATTAAAATTGCAAAAACCTAAAAGGGAAGGAAAGATACCAACTTGACAATAATGTTGATTGCTAGCAAAATAGGAAGCAAAGGGGTTGCAGAGGGCTGCATAGTGAGCTGCAACTGCCTCATAATATATTTTTTCAATACGTTAACTGTTTAACTTGAGATTTCATTATATTTATACTTCTTTCTAAGTTTAGACTCTTTTTTAAATTAAAATGTGTTTCGAAAAGAGTTAGCAGAAGGTCCTACCCTACAATACAGCAATTGTACTACCAGGTATTTGCCTAAAAGATACAAAAATAGTGATATTAAGGGGCAAATGCACCCTGATGTTTATAGCAGCATTATCAACAATAGCCAATTATAGAAAAATCCCACATTTCCATTGGCTGATGAATGGATAAAGTATGGTATGTATATATATAAATATATATATATATATATATATATATATATATATATATAATGAAATATTACTCAGTCACAAAAGTGAATGCAATTGTGCCATTTGCAATGACACGTTTAGAGGTAGAGTGTATTATGCATATGTATTATGCAATGACACGGTTAGAGGTAGAGTGTATTATAAGTCAGTCAGACAAATACCATATGATTTCATTCATATGTGGAATTTAAGAAACAAAACAGATGAACATAGAAAAGAGGCAAGCCATAAAAAAGACTCTTAACTATAGAGAACAAACTGAGGGTTGCTGGAGTGGAGGGAGGCAGGGAGATGGGCTAAATGGGTGATGGGTTTGAAGGAGGGCACTTGTCATGCTGAACATTGGGTATTGTATAAGTGATGAATCACTAAATTCTCCTGGAACTCTTATTTCATTCTATGTTAACTAATATTTAAATAAAAACTTGAAACAAATAGTCACTCAATCAAATCAATAAGAAATTGAGACAGTGTGTAGAGGCCATTATCTTAGGTGAATTCTCTATAGGTTCAGCAACTGTTTGGTTGTTTTTTTTTTTTTTAAGAGAGAGAGGTAAGCTTTTTTTATATTTATTTTTTATTTTTTAATTTTATGTTATTCACCATACAGTACATCATTAGTTTTTGATGTAGCATTCCATGATTCATAGTTTGTGTATAACAGCCAGTGCTCTGTGCAATCTGTGCCCTCCTTAATACACATCACCATCCCCCCATCCCCCTCCCTTCTAAAACCCTCGGTATATTTCCTGGAGTCCATGGACTCTCATGGTTTGTCTCCCCCCCTGACTCCCCCCTTCATTTTTTCCTTCCTTCTCCTAATGTTCTCCATCCTATTCCTTATGTTCTACAAATAAGTGAAAACATAGGATAATTGACTTTCTCTTCTTGACTTATTTCACTTAGCATAATCTTCTCCAGTCCCATCCACATTGATGCAAAAGTTGGGTATTGATCCTTTCTGATGGATGAGTAATATTCCATTGTGTATATGGACCATATCTTCTTTATCCATTCATCTGTTGAAGGGCATCTTGGCTCTTTCCACAGTTTGGCTATTGTGGACATTGCTGCTATGAAAATTGGGGTGCATAGGGCCCTTTTTTCCACTACATCTGTATCTTTGGGGTAAATACCCAGTAGTGCAATTGCTGGGTCATACGGTAGCTCTATTTTTAACTTTTTGTTTTCCAAAGTGGCTGCATCAACTTGCATCCCCACCAACAGTGTAAGAGGGTTCCCCTTTCTCTACAACCTCTCCAACACTTGTTGTTTCTTGCCTTGTCAATGTTTGCTATTCCAACTGGTGTAAGGTGGTATCTCGATGTGGTTTTGATTTGAATTTCCCTGAATTTCCCTGGCTAATGCTGATGAACATTTCTTCATGTGTCTGTTAGTCATTTGTATGTCTTCTTTGAAGAAGTGTCTGTTCATGACTTCTGCCAATTTTTTGACTTGATTATTTGGTTTTTGGTTGTTGGGTTTGAGAAGGTGGTTATAGATCTTAGATATCAGCCCTTTGTCTGTAGTGTCATTTGCAGGTATCTTCTCCCATTCCATGAGTTGCCTCTTTGTTTTGTTGACTGTTTCCTTTGCTGTACAGGAGCTTTTTATCTTGATGAAGTCCCAAAAGTTCATTTTTGCTTTTGTTTCTCTTGCCTTTGGAGACATATCTTGAAAGAAGCTGCTTCAGCCAGTGTTGAAGAGGTTATTGCCTATGTTCTCCTCTAGGTTTTTAATAGATTCCTATCTCACATTGAGGTCCTTCATCCATTTTGAGTTTATCTTTGTGTATGGTGTAATGGAATGAGTTTCATTCTTCTGTATATAGCTGTCCAATTTTCCAGCACCATTTATTAAAGAGACTTTTTTCCATTGGATATTTTTTCCTGCTTTGTCAAATATTATTTGACCATATGGTTGAGCGTCCATATCTGGGCTTTTCTGTTCTGTTCCATTGGTCTATGTGTCTGTTTTTGTGTCAAGTACCATGCATCTTGGTGATCACAGCTTTGTAATATAGCTTCAAAAGAAGTGAGCATTTTTAAGTTGAGTAATAAAATATCTATTTTTAGAATTTAATACAATAGGGGTGTGTTGGTAGCTGAGTCAGTTAAGCATCTACCTTCGGCTCAGGTCATAATCCCAGGGTCCTGGGATCAAGCCCGAATCAGGCTCCCTGCTCAGCAGTGGAGTCTGCTTCTCCCTCCCCCTTTGCCTCTGTTCATGCTCTCTTTCTCACTCTTCCTCTCAAATAAAATCTTAAAAAAATAAATAAATAAAATTTAATACATTAAGAAAACATCTATAGACTAAATGATAACATATATCAATTGTAAAATTTTGTAAGAAAAAATAAGAAAATACTACAATTTTTAAATGATCAGAATACACTTACAGGAGAATTAAAAATAAAAAGATCTCAATGATAAATTCATAAAGTAGATTCAACTCAGAAATAATCAGGTAAAATCAAAATTCTATATAAATATTATATAAATATAAAAATAAAAAACTGATATTAGCTATTAAACAGACTAATGTTTAACAATAAAAATACTTATAAATGGAATATATGTGGACTATATATATCTCTCCAATATCCATATATATCTGAATATCTAAATAGGGATGTAGTGGTGTGTGTGTGTGTGTGTGTGTGTGTGTGTGTGTGTATGTTCTATTATATAGTACCCAGTACAAACTTTTGCCCCCTTTGTTGTTTTTTTTTCTAGTTTTATTGAAAAATAATTGACATACATCATTATAATTTAAGGTATATAGCATCATAGTTTGATTTACATGTATTGTTAACCAATTACCACAATAGCTTTAGCTAACATATAGGTAGAATATAAAATATAGATAGAATAAAAAGAAAAGAAAGAAAAAAGGAAAAAAAATTCTCCTTGTGATAAGAACTCTTACTATTACTCTCTTAACAACTTTCCTTTATATCCTACAACAGTGTTAGCTACAGTCATCATTGTGTACCTTATATCACTTGTACTTATTTTTCCTATAACTGGAAGTTTGTACCTTCTGACCAAGGTACAATTCCCCCTCTCCCACCCTACATCTTTAATAAACACAAGTCTGATCTCTTTTTCTGTGAGGTTTTTTCATTGATTCCACTTGTAAGTGAAATCATATAGTATTTGTTATTCACTGTCTTGTTTATTTCACTTAGCATAATGCTTTCAACCTCCATCCATGAGTTTACAGTGGTGAGATTTTCTCATTTTTTTTTGAGGCTGGATAATATTCCTTTCTATATATATATAACATAAATTCTTGATGCATTCATCCATAGTTGGACACTTAAATTATATCCATGGCTTGGGTATTATAAATAATATTGCTATAAACATGGGTGTGCAGGTGTCTTTTCAAGTTAATATTTTTGTATCCTTTGAGTAGATTCCCAAAAGTGGAATTCCTGAACCATGTGGTAATACTATTTTTAATTTTTAGAGGATCTCCTCTACTGATTTCCATAGTAGCTGTACTAATTTGTAATCCTACCAATGGTATATGAGTGTTTCCTTTTCTCCACATCCAAGCTAGCATTTATTTCTTGTTTTTTTTTTTTACTTTGTTTTTGTGTTGTTGTTTTTGTTTGTTTTGTTTTGTTTTTGTTATAGTCATTCTACCAGGCATGAGTGATATCTCACTATAGTTTGAATTTACATTTCTCTAATGACTAGTGATGTTGAGTATCTTTTGATGTACTTGTTGGTCTATCATATATCATCTCTGGAGAAATGTCTATTCAGGGGGCGCCTGGGTGGTTCAGTGGGTTAAAACCTCAGCCTTCAGCTCAGGTCATGATCTCAGGGTCCTGGGATCGAGCCCCACATCAGGCTCTCTGCTCAGCGGGGAGCCTGCTTCCCCCTCTCTCTCTCTGCCTGCCTCTCTGCCTACTTGTGATCTCTCTCTGTCAAATAAATAAAATCTTAAAAAAAAAAAAAAAAGAAATGTCTATTCAGGTCCTGTGTCCATATTTTAATTGGGTTATTTGTTTTTGGCTTTTGTTTTTACTTTGGTTATTGAATTGTATAAGTTTTTATGTATTTTTAATATTAACTCCTTATTAGACACATGGTTTACAAATATTTTTCCCCATTCCATAGTTGTATTTTAACCCTGTTTATGGTTTCTTTTACTATGTAGAAGGTTTTTAGCTTAATGTATTCCCACTTGTTCATTTTTTGTTTTGTTGCTTATGCTTTAGATGCCACATCCAAAAAAAATCATTACTAAGACTCATTTCAAGGAGATTTATTCATATGCTTTCTTCTTGAAGTTTCATAGTTCTAGGTCTTACATTTAAGTCTATAATCCATTCCAAGTTAATTTTTGTGAATAGTGTAAGATATGGGTCTAGTTTCATCCTTTTACATGTGAATGTCTAATTACCTCAGCATCATTTATTGAAGAGTCTTTTCTCCATTAAATATTCTTGTCTCTTTTTCAAATATTAGTTGACTATATATTCCTGGGTTTATTTTGGAGTTCTATTCCATTGGTCTATTTTTCTGTTTTTATGCCAATTCCCCAAAGTTTTGATAACTATAGCTACATAGTATAGCCTGCAGTTAGGAAGTGTGATGCCTCCTGGATTTTTCCTCAACATTCCTTTGGCCATTTGGGATCTCTTGTCGTTCCATATAAATTTTAGGAATTTTTTTTTTATTTCTGTTAAAAAATGTCACTGAAATCTGATAGAAATTGCACTGAATCTATAGATGGCTTTAGTTGTATTGACATTTTAATATATTAATTATTCCAATCCATGGATATGAGATACCTCTCCATTTATTTATTTCTTTTTTTTTTTCCCAAATTCAATAATATATATAATTCAAAGAGCAGGAATGGTTATTTCCTCTTATACAGAGAGATATTTTTTTCTCCCCAAA
>CM052797.1:77816522-77851962 GCA_028533885.1 Nasua narica
GAAGAACTGAACTCCATCGAGGTCAAGTGATAGGGCACATTGATTTGCATGTGTTGAACCATTCTCATGTCCCAGAGATAAATTCCTCTTGATTATGGTGAATTATTCCTTTAATGCACTGCTGAATTCACTTTGCAAGTATTTTGAGAGTTTTTTGCATCTTTATTCATCAAGGATATTGATCTGTAGTTTTCTTATAGTGTCCTTCTCTGGTTTGGGTACCAAGACAATGTTGGTCTCATAAAATGAGTTTGGGAGTGTTCTCTTCTGTTCAGTTTTTTGGAACAGAGTGAGGACTGTTGTTTGTTCTTTAAGTTTGTGGTAAAATTTTCCAGTGATGCCATCCAGTCCTGGGCTTTTCTGTGTAGTGAGAATTTTGATTACTGATTCTGTATCTTTTCTAGTTAAGTGGTTTATTCAGATTTTCTATTTATTCATGATTCAGTGTTGGTAAGTTGTATCTTTCCAAGAATTTTTCCATTTCTTCTAGGTTGTCCAGCTTGTTGCTGTATGTATTGTTGTTTATACCCAGTGTAAAACTTATAACATAAATTTAGTAAAGCACAAAGAAGCTATTCATATATTCAACAGAAAGTCCAGTTTAGGATTTCTCCAAAGAAAAATACCCAAAAATATGTTAAGCATCGTTTTTCTCATTTTTTATATTTAGTTTAGTTTTTGTTTTTAACAAATGTAAAATGTTTACTTTGATATTTCCTATATCTAATATTTGAAAAAAGTGAATGGTTGATATAATAAAGTGCACTGCATCATTTGATAGAAATTAAATTTTAAAAATGTTTTGATTGAGAGTAATACTGTTGGATATATTCATGATCCCGTTTGTAGCATATGCATAGAATCCAACTAATTTAAAATATGTGTATGTATACATATATACAAATAGTGTTGTTAGTATACTTGATATACCTTTTTTTTTTTTTTTTTGAGTAACATTCTTCACTCTGTCTCTGGGTCGTCCTAAAAGACATCCTATATTTTAATTTCCTTCTTAAGGCTCTTCTCTAATTCACAAATTATTTAGAATATCTATATGTAGTTCTTCATATTCTTATTAAAAACACATTTTGTAAAAATATCAAAAATATACAGCTTTGTTAAATTATATCATATTCTTTTATGGTAAGTAATACTTAACAGGCCATAATTTTCCTTTTCATGCTTTAGTTCATGCTCATTCCTTCACATTAGAATATTGTTACTTGATACTGTGGAACTTCCATACGATTACTAATACTTATAACTTTAATTACTTTGGTAACCTACAACAAACATAATATGCATCTTTTTTGGTGACTGGTCATTTGGCTCTGAGAGATAGACACTTCATATTCAAAGGGCACATTGTACTTTATTCAGATATATTCAGATATAATCCACTGTGAACTCTAGTTGGTTAACCAAGATTTTGCCAAGAAAACAAAGGCCATTCTAAGAACTTACAACAAAAGATATTTAATGCAGGAAGCTAGAGTCTCCTGGGAACATGGTTTACAGGGGAATAATAAGTCATTCTGTCATCAATTGCAGGATTCTTGTGGAAGCCTCCTTGAATGATGCCACCTACTTGTAGTATCCAGTTATTGACTAGCATGAGCTTGTCCAGATTTCTAAAAATTTGCAATCTAAAGCTTTCTGGCAACTTCTACCATATAATAATAGTTTCTTTTCATTTTCCAAATCACCTATGAATGACTTTCATTAATAGAATCTAACCCAGAAAACTGCTTTCAAGGAATTCTGAGAAATGGAATTCCCACATGTCTTCCCTCAGATGTGAGAAGAGGCAGAGCAGAGTTAATAATCAATACTTAGACGCACTTGAGACCGAAGTTTATAAAAGCTAATATTACCCTGATTTCATTTCCCAGCCATCTGAGAGAAACAAGGAATGTAAAAACAATTCATTTTATTTTGGCTTCTTGGAATTCAATTTGATACAACTTCTGTAATTTAAAGGTTATTTGGAAGCAAGAACTTAAAATGCAGGCAAGAAATGATTTTATGTAAGAGGGATACATGTGCTTAGACTGGCAATAAATAATAAGGGAACATTAAGAATGAAAAATGGTGGTCTCAGTATATGAAACAGACTTGTCTAAGATTTATTTTATCAAAGTGACCAGTTTGTCCACATGATAGGGAGTAATTTTCTTTACATAGCCATTTCTTCTTATCTTGTTCTCTATTTGACTATTAGTTTTTTGAAAATAATATAACTGCAGCTATAACATCATTATAGTCTTAATCCTCAATGGAAGGTACTATTTCAATTAATATCTTATGCAGTTTCTACAGATTCATCCAGATTTTCAATAAATAATTTGTTGTATATTTTATATATCTAGTCTAGCATTCTATTTTACATTCCATAGAGTTTAGCTTTTTATTCTATTATTCTTTAATATTTTTCCTTTAAGCAATCTCTTAAATGTCTAATAAAATCTATATGGATTATTAATCTGTAAAAATTATATCATTATTTTTAGTTGAGAAACTGTTGTAGACAGAATTGAAGTCTTGATCCCAATCTCTCCTCTCTTTTAACAGAGGCCACATTTATTCTAAAATAAGTGTGTGTGTCAGCCTGGTACATACATAAATGGTTTTATTACACTTGGTTATTTCTACAAGTAATATAATGATTTTTCCCCAGGTTATTCCTGATGATATAGGTCATTAAAGTTACTCATTTCCCACCACTATATGATGTCTCTTTGTAAAAGTTTATCAAAATTTACCCATTTCCTTATGGGGTATTTGAGTTGTTTCCTTTTCTCTCTCTCTTAAAAACAAGGTCTTAATGCATATCCATGTTTATATATGTCTTCTTATTCATGTATATAAGAATTTCTCTAAAGAACCTAAGATCAGAATTTGCTTCAGATACCACCATAATAGTTTCATCTAACTGCCAGATCCAGTTATTTTTACCTCTTTCACTTCCTAATACATTTCCACTCACTTTCAGTATAAATTTCAAGTGTTGCTTAAATAACATTGTCTTAAAAATGGAAAGTCATTTTCTTATGTAACTTGGGCACAGAGGTTAAAATAAGGATCTTTCTATCAGGAAGCCTGTGCCAGATGTAATGAAGGAAGTTCAGGGTACTAAGAATGGTGAATACAGAAATAGAAGATAATTGATCTTAGGTGCTGGAAAAATCTTTTACCAGTAAGGTGAAACCCGAAGGATAAATAGATGCCACTCATATGAAAGAAACAATGGTAGAAAATGCTTAATACACAGAGAATATAATAAAAATATTAAATGCTCAAAAATATTAAATGCTCATAGTTCCATGTGACTTGAGTCTATAAGAGTGTCAAGAAAAGAGATGAAGAGAGGGAACCCAGTTCATTTAGAAACTTGGGTGCCATATTAAAATATTTTTATTTTATCTTTAGGGCAGTCAAAAGTAGAATAATGTTTGAATTTTAGAATGATTACTTCAACAGGTGAAGAGATAAAGTGGAGCCAAGTAAGACACAAAATAAGAAAAAGAAATTTTAAGGAAGTCAGTTAATTTAGACAAGATACTGTGGTGAATCAGGGAAGTGGCAGTGAGGCTTTGGAGATGTAGCTGGATTTGATAGATATTGAGGAGATTGAATTGGCTGGCTTAGTGATTACATGATACAGGAGTTAAGGCAAAGATCATCCATAAAAATTGTGCAGTATGAGGAAGAAAAGTCACATCCGTCATAGAGCTCAAACACACGTTTTTCATGGATATATTCAGGACTATATGTAGGGCATTTGGTTCCCAGAGTACATCATTTTTTAGTATTTCCCCCATCTACAGGCAAATTATTTTCAATAATAGTCTTATTATCAAAAATAATAACCAGAACTTAATGATTCATTCTTTAGTTTCCAAGCAATTAACAATAAAATGAAACTAAAGGTCAAAGATATAATTTAATTTCAGTAAAATACTGCAATGTATGAACTAAACTTGGTAATTTACCAAACACAAATATAGTGTCCAAGATTCCTACTCTCTTTCACTGTTTTAAGTTTTAGAAGTGAATGAAATCTCTGCTAGTCTTATGGAATGACAATTGAAGTAACTCAAGGTCCATTTTTTTCTTTTTAACAATTACTGTAATCTCTTTGTCAATTTTGAATCTACTGTTTGAGGCAGGAATGAGAAGTACTATAGAGATTTGAGACAAAATGCATTCTAGATATTCCCAACCATTATGAACTTACTGTCAAAAGAAACATGGATAAATGAGTTACTATGTGTCAGGAAGCCAGCTGCATAACTGCAAGATCTCCAGATTAATTCAATTTAGACAACAATGTACAATGTCAGTGTTTATTAAAGAATAAGTAATGAATTGTGTTAATCTGGAGAATGTATAAATCCTATATAATAGTATATGCAAACTGTACATATACACATAAATACAATTTATGTGTATATATATATACACACATAAGTACTGCGATATTTATTATATATTATGTTTATATGCACTTAGAAGGATAAAGTACTCAGTTGTTTAAAGGCTAGTACTAAGTCTGGTAATGCTTTACACTCTATATTACACCCTATAACAATATCTAAAGGGAGTGAAAAACAGCCTATATCATTTTACATCTGCTTCCTTATAACAGCCTATATTGAATCTGTTTACTAAATCAGTTAATCACTCTTTTCTAAACCTGCTCAAAATCACCTGACAGACTAGGATAAAAGAGACAAGGGAAACCTTTATAAGAAACAACAAAGGCGTTTAGAAGATATTTAAATTCTCAGAAGAATGGGGGGAAAAAGCTATTTTTTTTTTTTACTGAGTGCTTTATAATGAGAAGCTCTAGATATACTATCATATCTAGACTGTCTTTTTTAAACTGGGTATTTATAATTAAACAACAGTGAGTTAATGGACTATCATGCTCAGTTCTATAATCAAGCAAAAGGGATTTGATATTGTATTCTATTTAGGACAGAAAAAATCAGTTATCTTCTCTCTATTTTATAACATATGAAGATTGATTTTTGTTAAAGAATTTGTCAATAATTGTTGTTTAACATAACATAGTACTTAACTAAACTCTCCACTTACGGAATGAAGGATAAAATTTATAATGTTCAGGGGAGCCTGGGTGGCTTGGTTGGTTAAGCATCTGACTTATTTTTTTTTTTTTTTAAGATTTTACTTATTTATGAAAGAGGGAGAGGGCAGGGGGAAGGGCAGAGTCAGAGGGAGAGGGAGATGGAGAGAATCTCAAGCAGACTCCCCACTGAGCCAAGAGTCTGACATGGGGCTTGATCTCAGGGCCCTGGGATCATGACCTGAGTTGAAATCAAGAGTCCAGGCACCCCAAGCATCTGACTTTCGATTTCAATTCAGGTCTCAGTCTCAGGGTAATGAGTTCAAGCCCTCCATCAAGCTCCAGGCTGGCGTGAAACCTACTTAAAAAAAAATTATAAAGTTCAAAAATATTATGCAGTTTTAAAAATTTCAGGCAATTTTTAAAAAATATTTTATTCATTTATTTGAGAGAGAGAGAGACACAGCGAGAGAGGGAACACAAACTGGGGGCATCAGGCTTCCCATGGAGCAGGGAGCCCAATGGGGGATGACCTGAGCCAAGTCAGATGCTTAAGGACTGAGCCACCCATGTGCCCCATATCAGGCAATTAAATGAGTGCACAGAGAAAAAATTAAGGACATATGTGATAGGATAATAGCAAAAATAAAATCAATTTTCAAATCAATTTTTAATAAAAACTTTATAACAAATATTATGGCATTCATCCCCTCCCCTCAGTTGTAGCTGTATAGGTAGGTTTTATTTGCCAATGAAGCAAAGTTTCTACAAGTCAGATAATCTAGGTTCAAACTTTTCTTCTGTAAGATTCTGAGTAGTGTGACCATAGCAAATCATTAAACTTCTGTATGTCTCAGTGTATGACCTGAAATCATATATTTCCACTTTATAGGCTTGTTTGCATTATAAAATCCACTTCAAATCCACTAGTCTTGCTAGTCTAGCCTCAGCTTTCTATGACTTTAACTCTGTTTCTCCCTCTCTCTTGAGGAACATAACTGTTCCCCATAGTTGCTTTTGTGATTGATATTTAATCCCCATATACATTTCTTCTATCCTGTTAATATCTTTAGAAATAGTTTATTCATTACAGTTTCTCAAGTTAAACCATTTTAACTCTGTTATCAGTATCCTTCCAGATATTAACAGATAATGCTTTAGTTTTTAAATGCTCCATTTGAGATAAATCTATGTCTTAGAAAACATAAACTAATAAACCAAATTTTGATTAGATATATTTTATTAAAACTCAACAATTTATTGAATAAATTCATTTAGAATATATACATCATAATTCCACTGAATACTACCTGATTTATCTACCTAATTTTTCTTTCATTAATAATGTATTTCCCCTTAAGATATTTGACTTTATATATGTAACCACTAAACAATGAAAGCACATCATGTGTTTATGATTAGAAATTCAATATTTTTATCATAAAATATGTATGAAAAATTCAAACAAAAATGCATCTTCTGAATTTGAATCTAAAACAAAATAATATCAGTATGCATTTTGTGAGAAAATTGATGCTTTAAGCAGTTATTCAAATCAAATATAATGTCAAGGAACTGTAACATACATTTACAAAGATAATGAGCAGTGTAAAAGATTGTCATTCTTTATATAAAAGTAGGAATCACCAGTCTTCCCACTGATACTAGTTTTGAAGATCTTTACATACATTTGAGAGTTTTTTGAAAGATGAAGCATTTTACATCATATAATACAGTGATAATAATACAATATTTGCTTTCCCAGTGTGATGTCAAAAGAGCCATAATTATTGCTCCTCAATTTATAAATGGCTAATAGCAAGAATAAATAATTAACAACAAACCGGAACTAACGAGTTGTGATTACAACATAAGGCTAATCTTCCAGTTTGTCAAATAAATGAATGCATTTTGGAAATAGAGATAACTGTAATAAATAAGTCAATATCTAGTGTCATTTTACTGAGTAAATATATTCATCTTTTGACATTTTAAATATGAAATGATTTTTGCATATAACTGCAAGTAACTAATTCATTCCCAGTTTGTCTTCTTATAGTGTCACGTTTGTAACACTGCAGTTAATACAATGTCAGCACTTTCATCATAAAATCCATATTTGAAGACATTATATGTAATAAAAATTATCTTCATAATGAAACTTGGATTGTAAAAGCTCTTCCCAGGAGGTATTTTAAATAAATTTTAAAGACCGATTTTTTACAGGAAGGGTATATCTGATTATGAGAAGGGTGTGTATTGATAAGTGATAGGCTATTGGTGATTCTAAATTACTTTGTTTCGCCTTTTAATGAGTATTTCTGGTAAATGAGAAAAATAATAGATGTTATAAATAACTTCATTTTTCATTAAAAATAAATAAGCATTACATTAGTTGTATAAATTTATATTTAAACCAAGGCAATAATTAATACACTACTATGCCTTTTGAAGGTTGTTTTCAAGTTTTACAAAAAGATTGTAAATATATATGGCAGAAAAATATATATGAAATTATTTGAAAACTTTGATCTTGCAAAATCAACTTTAACCAACTTTACCAGTTGTTAATTGACTATGTAGATAAATAAAGCTAACCAAAATTCTTACCACACTTCCGTGTTTCAACTACTTACATTTTAAACAAGCCAAAAAAATTTTACAATAATAAATTAATAAATACTAATATTGAAAAAATATATTGCTTCTTCATGGTCAAATTCAATATAAGATTACTAGCAGAATCGATGTAAAACTATTAAAATATTATTTCAACATAATAGATGCTTTATAGTTAATAAAAATTTTATATTTGTTTTAAGTAAAAGTCTATAGTAAAGTCCACAACCAAAAGAATTATATTAAAATTCTAATTTACACTGTTTCATTGATTTAATCATCAATATTTTTTTACCAGTCATAGAGCTTCTGAAATTATTTTATGAAGAAGATAAGGTTTTATAATAGCAGTTATAAAATCTGGAAATTTTATGATGCAAATTTTTCCTCAAAAATAATTTTCAAAGAAATTTAGCAAATGGAATCTTTGGAATTACTCACTAAACCTCTACTAGGGTTTGTGTTCATAGTAAGATTTCTAAGTTCAGCAACTTTTTATAAATAAAGTGTGTAAATCATACGATCTCTTGTTCTAAAATATATAAAACAGATTGCAACTATTTTTTACCTAAATATTTACCTAAAGATTTACCTAAATCTTTAAAGCAGTAAAATATTAAATTGCTAGTATTTCTGGAAAATTTCAAATACACTTTCCTGAAAGTATATAAACATGTGCTAGATATCTAAATATCTTGTTCTTTCCTTGAGTAGTATTGAAATAACCAAAATATATAAAAGTTGTATCAAACCTCCATGATTTGGAGTAACATTATCCTTAGAACAGATACTTGAAGGACTGCTACTATAGTGAAAATAATGGTGTTGAGTTAGAAAAAGTTACAAGAATTGGATTTAGTGATTATTTTTCTGATGAAATGCAAGAAGTGGAAATAAACTAGTTTAAAGAGTCTGCCCAGTCAAGCTAACTGCCTACTTGAGATAGATGCACGTTGAATGTGAGAGGCCTTTGGGGCCGAGTAGGAAGCATATGCTAGGCTCCTCCTTTCACTTCAGCTGTACTACTTGAGACATGAGAGAGCCCTGGGAAGACGCTGCCACTTCCAATCAAGATCAAGTAAAAGGGACCAGATTAACCTTCCCAGCTGAAACAGTTAAAAATAAGGAAATATATGTGGGGGAAAAATGACACGTAAGGCATTAGGTATCAGGCAATAAAAGAGACCCATGGAAGATGGGGAACAAACTAGGAGTGAACTGTAATTGGCTTAGCATATGACTTGGAGAAAGTGTACAAGCTACAGTATAGGGAGGTAAATGCAAGATGAGCCCAGCTATCACCCTCAGCCAAGATTCCAGGGAAGTAAAGATTAATAGAATTTGTGGGGCAGATTAAAAGAGAAGAATCATGTGGATAAAGAGAGTTGCAGAGATTTGTGCAGGATCACGATTGAGTATTCAGGTGAGTTTTGACCACAGCAGGTTGGGGGAGAAAGTGCCGGAGTCTAAGGAGAAAATCAAAGCAGGAGTAGAGGTATTGTGAGTGCCAGGAGATCACATAGGGCCTGTAAAATGCCTGTTCCCAAAAGCCAGGTTGGAAAACCTCATAATTCAGAATACACGAATTAGAACAGTAAAATTCTTGCCTCAATTGCAGGGAAAAAATTAACCCTAACATAAACACAACTCCTCTGCCCCCCCCCCCCCAAAAAGCAGCAGCAGTTTAAAGAAAAACCTAATAGATTACATTGTTTCCAAATATCCTATGCCCTAGAAGAGTTTTAAAGGATATTAAAGGAAGACAAATAATGCAGTGCTCCAGAAGGTAAAAATCACAATGTCTGATATCTATTCCAGCCTTGCCAGACATGCAAAGAATCAGGGAAATAAAATTCCTAATGAGAAAAATCACACAGAACTGACCCCCAAATGACAGATTATGTAATTAGTAGAAAAGACATTAAAACAGTCAGTATGACTATATTCCATATGTTCAATTAGCTAGAGCAGGTGTCAGCAAACTTTATTTGTAAAAAACCAGATATTAAAAAAAATGTACTTTGTGAGCCATATAGTTTCTGGTATAACTGTAGTGTAAAAACAGCCATTAATCAGATGTAAATAAATGGATGTGACTGTGTTTCAGTATAAGATTATTTACAAAAACTATCTGAATTTAGTCCATGAACTGTAATTTACTGAGTCCTGATGTGGAAGAAATAATTCATATTGCAGAAGATAATACAGAAGAAAATATTACTGAACAAATCAATAGAAACTGTTCAGACACAGAAACAGACACAACAGAAGTTATCCAAAATGTAGCACAGATGAAGGAAAAATCTTTCTTGAAAAGCATTAGTGAACTGGGACAAAGCTTCAAGAAACTAAATAACTGTGTAATTGGAGTCCTCCAAGGAGATGAAAGCAACAGAGTAACGAAAAATAGTTTCCCTTTAACACTTTAAATCTTTCACTCTATCCTCCTCTCTTCCCATGGCTTCTTAAGAGAGTTCCATTGTGATTATTTCTGCTTCTCTGTCTTCCCCACTACTCCCAACCCTGGCATCTTTCAAGATTTTCTACTTGTCTTTTATTTTCTGCAATTTGAGTATGTTATACCACGTAGTGTAGATATTTTCATGTTTACCAGTTTGGTGTTCTCTGAATTTCCTGGATCAGTGGTTTGGTATTATTAGTTTTGAAACATTCTGTCATTATCGCTTCCTTTTTTTCTTCTTCTAGTATTCCAATTAACATGCATATCTTTTATGATTGTCTCATTGTTTTTGGCTATTCTGTTCCATCTTTTCATTCTTTTTTCCCTTTGCATTTCAGTTATAAGTTTCTTTTGACATTGCTTTAAACTCATTAATTTTTTTATTTGGTACTCCCTATTGATGATCCATTAAAGGCACTCTTTCTTTCTTTTACGACGTTTTTGGTTGCTTCCACTTCCTTTTGATTCTCAGAGTTTTGGTCTCTCTGCTTCCATTATCCACATATTCTTGCATGTTGTCTAGTTTCTCAATTAGAGCCCTTAGCATATTAATCCTGCTTGTTTTAAATTCATAGTCTAATAATTCCAGGACCTTTGCCATATCTGAGTCTGTTTTCTCATTTTTTCTCTACCTCTCTAAGCTGTGTTTTTGTCTTTTAGTATGCTTCATAATTGTTGTTCTTGAAAGCCTGTTATGAACTATATTGTGTCAACTCAGAAATCATATCTTGAAGCCCTCACCCTCAAAACAACTGTACATGGAGATGGGGCCTACAATGAGGTGATAAGTGTTAAGTGAGGTCCTGAGAGTATGGCCCTAATCCCTTAGAGAAAGAAGAGAAGACACGAGAATTTCTCTCTTTGTCACGAGAAGTAATGTCTGCAAACCAGAAAGAGGGTTCTCACCAGAAATCAGATAAACTGGATTCTTAATCGTGAACCTTCTGGCCACCAGAATTATGAGAAAATACTTTTCTGTTGTTGAAGTTTCCCAATCTGTGCTATCTTCTTATGACACTACAAATTGACAGACAAAGCCAGACATGATGTACTGGGTAAAAATAATCAAATTGGCCTTTACTGTGAGGTTTTTTGTTTATCTGACCAGGACTTAGGCTCTTTTTACCAATTCCTGTAGCTGCAATTGTCAGAGGCTAAAATGTCCTGTCCTGACCTTTCTTTGATCCCTGTGTTTTCTTTGGGCCTCCCTAAAGAGTTCTTTTTAAGTGAGGTCTAAGATGAGCAATACATTTGGTTGTACACCCTGTTATAAGAAGATGAGGTTTGGGGAAAGCAGGAGGATCCTATAATCCTAGCAATAGTCCTCAATTTTTTCTTGTTTCTGTCCTCCTGGAGTGTGACTTTCCCAAATGTTTCTCATATTGGCTCCCCCCTTTAGGTGAGACACAAAGGTTAGAACTTAGGGATTTCCATTTCCCAAAATCAATTATATTTGCAAGGCCCCATTCAGTTAGACACTGGGAAAATAATTTCCCTTGAGGGCAAGCCACATTAAGAAATATAGAATGCTCTGGACATAGTTAAAGATGGCTACTTTTTTCCTCCATCCACAGGAAGCAAAAATAGACTTTTTTTTTTCCTTTGTCCTTTATGATCTTCAGTGTGAAAACCTGGTAGGGTTTTTGGAGGTAAAATTCACAAATACGTGGATGCCCCCCTCCTAATATTAAGTACTAGAATTTTAACTCTTAAACTTACCCACATTGAACCCTCAACAGTTCAGTTGTTGAAGTTTTGTGATTCATATAGTTTATGTTGTAACTGTGGTGTGAAAGAGCCATTAATAATACGTAAATGATTGGCTGTAACAGGATCTTCATAAACTAGTTCCAGCAGGAGTTTCTGTTCCTGGGCTTATACTCCAGCAAGCTGGGGTTCTCTGTCTCTCTGCCTCTCTCTGATTTTTCAGTGCGACATTTTGTTCTGTGACCTCAATACTCGTGAATCTAAGAAGAGTTGTTGCTCTTCAGTTTGCTTAGCTTTTGTTGTGTGAAGACTGGAGTGGTAACTTCTAGACTCCTTTCATGTTGGAATGGAAAGTGGAAGTCTCGAAATATGCCAATGTTTACAATGCAGTGACCAAATGTTTATAAAATTGATGAAAACTAAATTCACAGATCCAAGAAACTTAAACCTCAGTGAAAAGACACACAAAGAAGCTTCCCAAGGCAAATTGTATGTTTGTAAGGACTGCTATAACAAAGTACTACAGATGTAGTGCCTTCAACAATTATTTCGTCCCAGTTTTAGAAGTTAGAAATCTGAGACTGAGGTGTTAGAAGGGTTTGTTCCTTCCAAGGACTATAAGGGAAGGATCTGCTTCAGGCTTGAAGGGGACCATCTTCTCCCTGTGTTTTCACCTTATCTTCCCTCTGTACATGTCTGGTTCCCACTTTTGTCTTTTAATAAAGACACCAGTCATACTGGATTAGGGCTTACACAAATAACCTCATTTAATTTAATTACCCCGTTCGAGAACCTATATCCAAATAAGCTCATTTTCTGAAGTACTAGGAGCTAGGACTTCAACATATGAACTTCTGGAGAGGGGAGACACGATTCAGCCCCTGTTACACATCATAATCTATTTATTCAGAAACCAGTAATAAGGATAAAGTCTTAAAATCAGCCAGATAGCAAAAGAACCCATTGTATACAAAGGAGCAAAGATAAAAATAATAGTAGACTCCTTGTCCAGTTTGATGCAAGAGGAATATGAAGAGATCCAAATATCTGGTCAGCTTTGCCTACAAGACATTTATTGATTTCTGGGAACTACATTGGAGGTGGGTGGTGCTATGCTGCATGTTCTCAAGAGCCAAAAAAGAGGAAAAAAGAAGAAAAAACTTTCATAATTTCTTAATATTTAAAGGTCAGATAACTTCTATGTTGGAGGTGGCCTCCTTCAGTCTTTCAGCCAGTCTTTCTAAGTAGAGATTTTGCAGAGTTTAAAGCTGTGAGGTAGAAAGGAGGGAGTATAAAATGAAGACAAAGGGATTTACTCAAAACCCACACAAGGCAAAACTGAATCTCCCAGTCTTCAGTCTCTCAATTTAAAGTGTGTATTGTTTTACTCCTTGACTTTGCAGACTCTCAAGGATGGAGAAGACATACAAGACACACTTTTACTTAAAACCACACAAGGGAGTAGAAATTTACAGCAAGAAAGGGGAAAAAAAAAAAAAAAGGACATATCTTACCTCTAAGCCTTTGATAAGAACAGGTTTTATGCCTCCTTGAGAGAGCCTGACACACAGAAATCTTCTAAAGCCCAATAAAACATTTAATTTGCATTCTGTGTGCCTGGAAATATCTTCCAGATCCTTTTAACCCCAACTTATTTGTGTAGAGTTCCCTGTCAGAAGAATTAGCTCCCAAATTTGTTGGTTAGGAAAAGAATGCAATTAACACTCCAGGGGACCTACACACAGACCAGCTTTATCTCTCAAAACAAGGATACACATTTTATGTTTTGATAAACATAGATAATTAGAAACAGTTTCTGTTTTCTAGCCCTTACAATTTTGCTCTGGTTAGATACTAATAGCCTGATTTTTGTAGATATTAAGATGCCATAAAGTAAAAGCTCACTTATACTGAGTCAGATTTAATATAAGGAAGGTCAAGCTGAATAGTTATTAATGGGATTAATAGATACTGAAATATATTAAAGGGAGTAAAAGGTGAAAAATGTAGTAAAATTTAAACAAGTCAGAAAATTCTGACTAAAGCATAAAAAGACTTTCTAAAACTTATCAGAAAAGCAATCAGTATTTTTTTCACCTTGATTAAACATTTAATTAATGAACTAAAATAGAGTAATAGAACTGCTGGGGACCAAATTAAAATAAAAGTGAAAGAAATATCAGGCCGAGAAATTATGAACCAAGGAGGAAAAGAGAAGAAACTTGGAAGATGGATCAGATTTATGACATGAATAATGGGAATTCTAGAGATAAAATAACAAATGATGAAAAATAATTGAAAGCAATAGGATATTTATCTGAACTAAAGAGTGACCTAATTTGCAAACTTTATAGGTCCATTAATTCCTAAGGAAAGTTATTGAAAATCTATACCTATAGATATTGGAATAGACAAATATCTTTTTTTAAATTTATTTATTTATTAACATATAATGTATTATTTGCCCCAGGGTACCTGTCTGTGAATCATCAGGCTTACATATTTCACAGCATTTACCATAACACATACCCTCCCCAATGTCCATAACCCTACTTCCCCTACCTCCCAACCTCCCTTAGTTTGTTTCATGAGTTTAGGAGTGTCTTATGGTTTGTCTCCTTCCCCATCCCTTCTTGTTTCATTTCTCTTACCCACCCCCCCCCCACAACCCCCTGCCCTGCCTCTCAAATTCTTCATATCAGAGCCATCATGTGATAATTGTCTTTCTCTGACTGGCTTATCATGTTCAGCATAACACCCTCCAGTTCCATCCACATCGTTGCAAATGGCAAGATTTTGTTTCTCTTGATGGCTGCATAGTATTCCATTGTATATATACAACACATATTCTTTATCCATTCATCTGTTGATGGACATCTAGGTTCTTTCCATTGTTTGGCTATTGTGGACATTGCTGCTTATAGACAAATATCTTAATGAAAGTCCTGAATTTCACACACACAAAAAAAAAAAAAAAAAAAAACGTAAATGTTCCAGAGAAAAGAAAAATGATACTTTTATACTAAAATCATATTGAAATTTGATTTTTCATTTCAGTCTTATAAATAAATTCTTATATGACATAAAACATGGTGAGATAAAGGCATTGGAACCCTGAAATTTATACTAGCCAGGATAGAATTTTCCTGTCATGGCAAGAAGACAAAAAAAAAGGAAAACACAAAAAAATTGAAGGCATGTAACAAGACTATTCTTCTCATATAATATAATGTATTTAAGAAAAATACATATTCTAACATAGTTACCTTATTAGGGAGTAAGGCTTATTTTTGAAATGTTTCTGACAGCTGAAACACTTATGTTCTCTTATGTGTAACTATTACCAGAAATATTAATCAAAGTAAGTGGTAACACAAAGAGTCAAATAGTCAAATCCAATTCCAAGGACCATATAGATAACACTGAATGATTTAAAGGATACTAATGATTTAAAGAATATGGAATTACAAGACATAGGCATAGTAACCATTCTTCCTTGGAGGAATTCAGGACATCGGACAAACCTTTCCATAAGTCCTTTCTCTCCATAATTAGAATGATTTCTATGTTGGATTTAGTATGCAAAATTCATTCAAACCTATTTACATGGAGACCTTACTTAAAGACTGTGCTATTTCACTAATAGAACATACTCATTTTATCTTCCACTATTAATTCATCTTATATACTTATCCTCCATTATTCATCTAGCTATCATAAACTCCACAAAAATCCATAAGTTAAAGGAGTTTTATTGTTTTGTTTTTTACAATAAATGGCCCAGTTTTAAAACAATTTATAGATAATGAAAATGCATTAGCTTTCTTCTGGTAAGCATGGTAAGTATTTTTCAAGAGGTCTGGATTGCTCTTATTACTCTCCAGCCACTCCTGGTCAAGAAAAAGACCTTCTCCCTTTCCTTGCCATTGTAGAATCTTAAGTAATAGGAACAAAAAGAATATACCAAAACTCAAAAAAGGCAATAAAAGAAGGAAAAGGGGAAAAAAGAAAGAAAAATGTAAATGCATAATAGTAAATCATAAAATATGAACAACCAAATTGTTTATTGTAATAAATTTGAATGGGATGAATTCTCCATGGAAATAGTAATAAAAAGCTGTATGTAGTACAAGTAGAAACATTGGGAATAAAGATTGTGCAAAGACAATTTAACTGCATGAATATATAAATATACATATAAACTGACAAAGTTTATTTCATCTACATTTAAGTTGAAACAGATAAAACAAGTCTCAAAAATTTCAGATAATTAGGAATATCTGCAATAACATGTTATTTAAAAATTATAGTTAAATTAGAAATAAATATGAAAATATACACATTAAATGTGTTTGAATAATTTTTTTATTTTATTAATTTTCTTATAGTTTCAAATTTTTATTTAAATGCCCGTTAGTTAAAGGTACCTGGGTGGCTCAGTGGGTCGAGCATCTAACATTTGGGTTTTGGCTCAGGTTGTGATCTCATGGTCCTGAGACTGAACCCCCTTGTTGGTTCCATGGTTAGTGAAGGTTCCATGCTTAATGAAGAGTCAGCTTGAAGATTCTCTCCCTCTCCCCCTCCCTGAACTAACTCTCTCTCAAATAAATAAAATAAATTTTAACACACACACACATCTATCTATCTATCTATCTATCTATCTATCTATCTATATGTGTTCTAGTTAATGTACAGTGTAATATTAGTTTCAAGTGTAGGATTTAGTAATTCATCACTTTTATACAACACCCAGTGCTCAACATGAGTGCCCTCCTTAATACCCATCACACATTTATCCCATCCCACCTCTCATCTTCCCTCCAGTAACTCTCAGTTTGTTCTCTGTGGTTAAGAGTCTGTTATGGATTGCCTCTCTCTCTTTGTTCATCCCTTTTGTTTCTTAAGTTCCACATATGACTGAAATCATATGATATTTGTCTTTCTCTGACAGATTTATTTCATTTAGCATAATACTCTCCACCTCCATCCATGTCATTGTAAATGACAAGATTTAATTTTTTTAATGATTGAGAGTAATATTCCATTGTATATATACCCCAATTATTTTTTTAAGATTTTATTCATTCATGTGTGTGTGTGTGTGTGTGTGTGTGTGTGAGAGAGAGAGAGAGAGAGAGAGAGAGTGCGTGCACACAAGCGGGGGACCAGTAGGCAGAGGGAGAAGCGGGTTCCCCGTTGAGCAAGAATCCCGATGTAGGACTCAATCCCAGGACCAGATCATGAACTGAGCCAAAGGCAGATGCTTAATGGACTGAGCCTGAGCCACCCAGGTATCCCTATCTACCACTTCTTTATCCATTCATCATCAATTGACATTGGGACTCTTTGGCTATTGGGGACATTAGGCTATTGTTGATAACACTTCTATAAACATTGGGATGCATGAACTCCTTCATATAAGTATATCTGTATCCTTTCGACAAATACCTAATAATGCAGTTACGGGATCATATGGTAGTTCTATTTTTAACTTTTTGAGGAACCTCCATACTGTTTTCCAGAGTGGCTGCACCAGTTTGCATTTCCACCAACGGTGTAAGAAGGTTCCCTTTTCTCTGTATCCTAGCCAACATCTGTTGTTTCCTGTGCTGTTAATTTTAGCCATTCTGATAGGCATGAGGTAGTATCTCATTGTACTTTTGATTTGTATTTCCCTGATGATGAGTGATGTTGAGCATCTTTTCATGCGTCTGTTAGCCAACTGAATGTCTTTTTAGGAAACATGTCTATTCATGTCTTCTACCCATTTCTTAACGGATTATTTGTTTTTTGAGTGGCGGGTTTGATAAGTTCCTTACATATTTGGGTCTTAACTCTTTATCAGATGTGCCATTTGCAAATATTCTCCCATTCCAGAAGTTCCTTTTTGTTTTGTTGTTTGTCTCCTTCACTGTGAAGAAACTTTTTATCTTGATGAAGTCCCAACATTTCATTTTTCCTTTTGTTTCCCTTGCCTCATATCTAGTAAGAAGTTGTTATGGCTGAGATCAAAGAGGCTACTGCCTATATTCTCCTCTAGGATTTTTATGATTTTAAGTCTTACATATAGGTCTTTCATCCATTTTTAATTTATTTTTGTGTAGGGTAAGAAAGTGGTCCAGGTTCATTCTTCTGCATGTAGCTGTCCAGTTTTCCCAATCCCATCTGTTGAAGAGACTTTTTTTTCCATTGGATATTCTTTTCTGTTGTTGAAGATTAGTTGACCAGATGGTGGTGGGTCCATTTCTGGGTTTTCTATTCTTTTCCATTGATCTGTTTGTCTGTTTTTATCCCAGAACCATACTGTCTTGGTCACAGCTTTGTAATGTAACTTGAAGTCTAGAATTGTGATTCCTCCAGCTTTTTGTTTCTTTTTCAAGACTGCTTTGGGTATTAGGGGTCTTTTGTGGTTCCATATAAATTTTAAGGTTGTTTGTTCTTGCTCTGTGAAAAATGCTGTTGGTATTATGATAGGGATTGCATTCAGTGTGCAGATTGATTTGGGTAGTATAGATATTTTAACAATATTTGTTCTTCAGGTTTTTTTTTTTAAAGATTTTATTTAATTTAGACAGACAGAGAGAGAAAGAAAGAGAGAGAATGAGAGGGGAGAGGTCAGAGGGAGAAGTAAGTTCCCCTCAAAGCAGGGAACCCTATGTGGGACTCGATCCCAGGACTCCAGGATCATGACCTGAGCCAAAGGCAGTTGCCCAACCAACTGAGCCACCCAGGCGCCCTTCAGGTTTTTTTTTTTAAATGAAGCTAAAGATAACTCCAGTATTAGAAAGAAAACCACACTAGATATTACAAGGTACTTAGAATTAAATGGTAATAGCATTATATACCAAAACAGGAAGGATAAAACTAGTGTGATAACTGAAGATTTTGAAATCTTAAAAATATTTTTTAAATAAATACTGTATTGAAAACAAATGCACAGCTTTGTGTTAGTTCAAGCTATTATAACAAAGTACCATAATACTTTTCATAGTTCTAGAGGGTGAACATTTGTGATTAGGTTTATCAGCATTTTAATTCTGGTAAGAACCTTCTTTCTGGTAGTAGACTACCAATTTCTCATGTCTTTATAGGGCAGAAGACAGAGAGTGGAAACAAGTTTTCTTTTGACTCTTACATGGGCATCAATTCCTTTCACAAGAGCTCTACCCTCATGAATTTATCTCATCCTTGTTATCTCCCAAGGCCCTGCCTCCTAATACCAAATGCATTACAGAATAGGATTTCTACATATGAAGTTTGGTGGGGACACATTCAGTTAATAATAAACATGTTCTATTGAATAATTCATTAAAATTGTAAAAAAATAATCAAAAATAACTATAAAGGAATAATAAAAGAGCAGAAATCATGAAATAGAAAACCAAAAAATAAGAGATTTTAAGAAGTTAAAAATGGAACCCTTAAAAAAAATCTGTGAAATAGACCAATCTCCAGTAATATAGTTAAAGAGAAAAATGAAAAGAGAATAGTATTAGAAAGAAAAAGTAGACGTGATTTTTATCACTTAAAATAAAAATATTTACCTTTGCTAATGGAAAACTTGAGGACTTATTTTTTCTTATAGAATATTTATTTTTAAATAGATATTAGATGTAATAATTTATATTTGAATTCAGTTACCATTGTAAATGTAACTCTATATAATAAGGTATTTTCTTCTGTAATGTTTCTTCTGATCACTAACACAAAATAAATAATGAAAGGATAAAATTTATAATTATTTTAAATTGAGTTCTTAGTTATGGGTAAAAATATGGTTGTGAGGATCACTTCTTGTAATATTTCTTTTGTTCACTTTAGTGAAACTTAAATTGACAGAATTTTTCTGATACTGTAAAGATCTGAGAAGAGAAAAAAGTTCATAAATTATGTACAATGAAATATATCCATATGTTTTATGAATTTTTATTTTTATGATATAATATACTAAGTGATATGGTATACCATACCACAAAGCCGACAGTTTGGCATTCATTTGTAATTATTGTTTTGTTAATTCTCTTCTGGATCACATGATAATTTTCAGCATATCTGAAATCTTACAGATTCTGTGGCACTCAGCTGGAGGTCTTACAAGTTTGACATATTGCCATTTATCATTAAACATCATGCCATTTTCTAGTCAGTCTTCATGACAGTGTTCGTGTCCCAACCAACCTCAATACATTTTGCATAATGTTATATCTAACATTATATTCAACATTTGAATTACTTCAAGATATGTCAGTATATATATTTAACAATTCTGTCAAAAATCATTCTGTTTTATTTCATATGATAAATCTTTTAAAACTCAATCTACTCATTGTTGGGGATCACATTATAATGCACTTAAAATTTCTTCCTCCTTCACTTTTATTTTTAAAATTGTTTCCTAGATAGAATGGTTGGTAATACTTTGAAGAACATTAAAGGATTTACATCCCCATATATTGTCTAGGAAAGTCAGATATCATTGTAAATAGTGTGTAAATGTGCTAGTTTCTTTGATGCCAAGAGAAATTACGCAAACTATTTGATACTCATTAAGTATACTTTCTTGTTAGCAAAAGATAATAGGAATATTTTAATTATTTTACTTTAATAAACATGCCTTGTGTTCTTCATCAAAATATTTATGGGAGTTTAGTTCTTAATAGGTACTAATAAATCTTTCCTTTCTCAATCTATTTACTTTTACCACACTTGCATATTATTTTATTCATTTATTTTGAAGTTATTACTATATTTTGAGTATAGTTGGCATACAGTTCTATTCGTTTCAGAAATACAATATACTGATTCAACTCTACATGTTATGCTATGCTCACTACAAGTGTAGCTTCTGATCTGTCACCCTATAATGTTATTATATTATCATTTATGTATTCTTTATGCTGTGCCTTTCATTCCTGTGACTTATTCATTCCATAATTGATCTTCCTTTCACCCATTTTGTCCTTGCCCTGACCCCCTTCTCTCCAGCAACCAGTCTGATCTCTGTATTTATGAGCCTGGTTCTACCTTCTGTTTGTTTACTCATTTGTTTTATTTTTCAGATTCCACATATGAATGAAATTATGTGGTATTTATATTTGTCAGTCTGACTTATTTCACTTAGCATGATACTCTAAAGGTCTGTCAATGTTGTTGCAAATGGTTATGGCTGAGTAATATTTCCTTGTGTGTATATGTGTGTATACATACACATACATACCACATCATCTTTATCCATTCATCTATCAGTGGACTTCCATATTTTGGCTATTGTAAATAATGCTGTGATAAACATAGAGGTACACATATCTTTTCAAATTACTGTTTTTGTTTTCTTTGGGTGAATACCCAGAAGTGAAATTATTGGATCATATAATATTTCTATTTTAATTTTTTTGAGAAACCTCCATACTCTTTTCCCTAGTGTCTATACCAATTTATATTCCCACCAAGAGTACACAAGCATTCCTTTTTCTCCACATCTTTGCCAAAGCCCGATATTTTTTGTCTTTTTTATTTTAGCCATTCTGACAGGAGTAAGGTGATATCTCATTGCTTTTTGTGTGTGTGTTTTAAGTTTTTATTTAAATTCAAGTTAATTAGCATTCAGTGTGATATTAGTTTAGGGTGTTCTATATAGTGATTTAACACTTCCACAGAATGGCCAGTGCTCATCACAGCAAGTATAGTCCTTAATCACCTAGTTAACCCATCCACCCCCGCCTATCTCCCCTCTGGTAACCGTCAGTTTGTTCTCTGTAGTTAAGAGTCTTTTTTGGCTTACCTCCTTCTCTCTCTCTCTCTTTTCCCTTTGTTCATTTGTTTTGTTTCTTAAATTTGATCTGCATCTCTCTGATGATAAGTGGATTTTGAGCATATTTTCATGTATCTGTTGGCCTTCTGTATGACTTCTTTGGAAAAATGTCTATTCAGGTCCTCTGCCTATTTTTTCAATTGGATCTATCCAATAAAGGGTCAATATCCAAAATATATGAAGAACTTATAAGATTCAACACTGCCCCCCCCAAATAAGCATGATTTAATGTGTGGAAGAATAAACTTCTACTTTTCTGACTACTGGATTAAAGCGCTCTTGTCCGTTGTTATAACATACCAAGTATGTTTATGAACTGAAAAGACGCACACCATGTTCTCTTCTAAAATCGTTAGCCTAGGTATGACACTTGCTAAGTGTCTGCTCTTGAATGTTTGTTAGTTTTACTTGTAGTTATTTAACTAAATATTTTAAAACCATCTTAGTTTTTTTATTTTAGTAAATATTACATAAATTACATTTGGAAAAGAGTGTTTCTATAAAATCATTGTTGAAATATCTTGAAAAACTTGAAAAAGGTTTTCTTTTTTTTTAAGATTTTATTTATTGACAGAGAGAGATCACAAGTAGGCAGAGAGGCAGGCAGAGAGAGAGGGGGAAGCAGGCTCCTGGCTGAGCAGAGAGCCCGATGCGGGGCTTGATCTCAGGACCCTGGGATCATGACCTGAGCTGATCTCAGGACCCTGGGATCATGACCTGAGCTGAAGGCAGAGGCTTTAACCCACTGAGCCACTCAGGCACCCTGAAAAAGACTTTCAAATTAGTAATATATGCTGGGTATTTAATGGAAAGATAACTATATAAAAATTCTATGCACATATCATTTCACAAGAGTTTATAAGTTCTTGATCATGTCAAGAATTTTTTTTTAAATATGAAAATAGCAGGAGATTAATTTTGATGTTTTTTCTTCAAGAACTTTACCAGAGAACTACTATAATATAATATAATACATATTTAATGGAGCTTTTTGCTTATAAAAACCTTGATGAAAATGTGCATTTTTATATATTAAAAATATATTTAAGTTAATTATATACCATTAAAACATTTTATTAACTTATCCATTGCAATGTCATCAGACTCCAACAATATTTGTTAATTTGCAAAGAAATCGAGATTGGTAGGGTCATATCCATTATTAATTGTATTCATCATAGAAGAATATCTTATGCTTCTGTTTTATGTTATGATAAACCTGTTTTATTATAAATATGCATGTAATACTTAGAAACTCCCATAATCTTTGCATCTGCCTTTATCCTGTAAAAATATGTGGCTTTTTTTTAGTGTCCTGAATCGGCTTGAACAAGTTTTAGTACCACTCTCCCTATGCTACATTATTCCCAAATGGATTTTTAAGCAACACATATGGAAGGATTCATGTGTAAATTCTTCATAACCCATCTTCATAAGTCAACCAAGTATAGTACTCAATACCAGGCTTTCAATTAGAGCTGAGAGACTAGTACATAGGGGTGTTATAGGCCAATAATTAAATAAATGTTCAAAAGGCAAATAAAGAAAAGCGTAGGAAAAAGGCATGATACTCATAGCATACTCCCCATTCTCCTACTCAAGGCCCAAACAGAAGAAATTTTTAAAGTCTATATATCAAGAAGGTCTGGATGGGAGTTGCTGCTAATTTCTTTGGGTCAAGATACATGACAGCTTAAATGCATTGATTTTAGGGTTGTTTTCTTTCTTTCTTTGCTATAAATTAATGAAGTTTGAATTTGGTCATAAATATGACTTGGACAGGTTAGATATATCCTACAAAATTTCTACCAGCTGAACTCACCCCTCAGATTCTCAATGTATTCTTCACCCTTCCCTCTAGGTTAGTTTTCTATACCTTCCAGAAGAGAATTCTACAGGTGTAGAGCTCTCTTTGGTATATGTTCAAATATGTTAACTTGGTGAGGCTATATTGTTAACTTTTGTTTAGAAAACAAAACACCTTTCCAATGTAATTACATTGAATGTTATAATTTCTCCTTAATTAATTCTGTATTTTAAATATAAACATGGTTATTATTTAGTGTTGTTCTTCAATTAAGGAAGTCTCTCTCCTCTTAGACACAATCATGTTTTCTCTGGCCTTCTAATGACTTGCATATTATTGACTCTCCCACCTCTTCTCTCTCTCTCTAATCTCACCTTGGCTTCTTCATCCTTCTCATTTAAAATTTAAATGCAAGACTTTTTTTGGTTTTGGCTTTTGTTTTTTTTTTTAAATCAAACCCACTCTTTCGAACCCATTCTCTGTCTTATTACTATTCTGGCTATTCTCTTAACAGCCTAAATGATTTCCATATTCTGATTCAGTTTCCTCATCTGACACTCAATTTACTTTGCCTCTATTTCTATCAGTACACTGAATGAACCCTCCTTCAGGTCAACAATTACCTCTGTTAATTGAAAGTTAAAGATTTATTTCTTATATGATTTGACTTTATATCATCATTCTACACATTTGATAACTTCTCCAAATTGAAAAACACTTGCCCTGAAACTATGGCTACTTCTTCTTAAGCTTCTTTTAGAACATATAACTCTACCTTTAAATCTTGGAGCTTCTAAAAATGTAGGCCCAGTTTCACTTCTGTGGATATTCTTGTCTTCAAGGGAGTAATGCCTCTGCCCTTGGCTACCTTTTCAAACAACTGCTGTCAGGACTTAAAACCTGCAACTACTGCCTCCTTTGTCACACATATGACATTTGATTCATTGATATCTCATCTTGAACATCCCAAAGTCATCTAAAAACACCTTGTCAAAAGCTGAAACTTCAATCTCCTCTGTAAGATTACATTCTCTTCCCCATCTTAGTGACCAGGACCATCCACATCTAGTTCATCCTCTCTATTCTTCTCCTTATTCTTACCACTCTGACCTTCCCCAAATCATTCCACCACTAAGTGTGGCATATCTTACTTCCTAGGCAGCACTCAAGTAATGCCTTCTTTCTATTTTAACTGGTAAAACACCTCCCCATGGTGCTTAAGAGAGACAAAGTTGCATGCTACCTAAATTGACCGTTGCCAAGCTGTATAATCTCTTAGCTTTAGTTTCTTCATCTATAAAAATAAAATTAAAAAGTGATTGGAGGACTAAGTAGACATATATTTTATGTGTGCATAATAGTAAAGTTTCAATAAACTTGTGTTTCATATAAACTATCTCCTGAGAATGGCAACAAGTGAATGCTGAAAACTTCAATCTTAGTTCTGCCCAATGGAGTAAGAATAGTCCTTTCAAAATGCCAGTTTGACCAAGCCATCCCCTGATTAAAAATTCATCAGTTCTCTGCTATATTTTCTTAGAAAGAAGGACAAACTGGGGGGCCTTGGTGGCTCAGTGGGTTAAGCCTCTGCCTTCAGCTCAGGTCATGATCTCAGGGTCCTGGGATGGAGCCCCCCATTGGGCTTTCTGCTCAGCGGGAAGCCTTCCCCCTCTCTCTCTGCCTACTTGTGATCCCTCTCTCTCTGTCAAATAAATAAATAAATAAAATCTTAAAAAAAAAAAAAAAGAAAGAAAGAAGGACAAACAACACTGCCCCTGAGGCCCTAAGTTATGTGATTCCAAGTTCATTTCCAGACTCTGTTCAGGTACTCTTGCTTCTTCCTGACTTAGGACCTTCTCTGGTCTCACAACGTAGGGTGGGATCCCTGGATATATGCTTTGTCAGTTCTGTGTATTTCTCCTTCAGAACATTGTTACGGTTTGGAATTACATACATATTTCTTATTTTGTTTATGCTTATTTGTATCACCAGCCTACTAAGTTTCATGAGGAAAAGACTATACCACTCACCATTATGCTGCTAAGGTCTAACAGTGTCTGGCTTATAGTAGGAATTCAGCTAATATTTTACAAAAGATTTATGTGTTAATAGATGAATGGACTTTAATCATATTGTAATTTTACTTCATTTTCAGGGGATCACCATATCCATAATTCTACAGAATACTCCTTTATATAAGATACTGTTTTCATATTCTTTTCCTTGCCTTCTAGTTTAGATAATTAGCAAGATAAACAGAAACCTCTTACACATTTCTTTAAAGGAGAGATAATGCATTGCTAATTTGTGACAGCATAACCCCAGTAGAGCAAATAAAATCAGTACAGAGATTTTGGTAATAAAATCAAAATACCTGAAAATACTAGATTTATTTTCTATATAGTTCTGCAACTAGTAGAACAACCATTTTTTAAAAGATTTTATTTATTTATTTGACACAAAGAGATCACAAGTAGGCAGAGAGGCAGGCAGAGAGAGAGAGAGGGAAGCAGGCTCCCTGCTGATCAGAGAGCCTGATGCAGGGCTGATCCCAGGACCCTGAGATCATGACCGTAGCCAAAAGCAGAGGAGTTAACTCACTGAGCCACCCAGGTGCCCCAAGAACAACCATTTTTAAGCAATATCTGCTGAGTGCATATTATATGCCAGACACCCATACTATAACTTGGATCTAAAATAGTGATACAAAATATTAAAATGGTTTAGATTAAAGTCTTTGTTACCAGTTTTTCTAATTAGGAACCCTGGTTCAATCACATATTAGATGCCCTAGGAAAGTTTTTTAATCTCTATTTGGTTTCCTCTCTCTCTCATGATGAACAGAAGGTAATATCACCTACCTTCCAGGCTCATTGTGAGGATTAAATTAATGTAGAGAATTTAGGATTATATTTTGTTAAAGGACTGTGCTTGGCATAAAGAAAGTTTTATATGACATACTATCATTACTCGTATTTTGTAGTCTTAACACTTAGCTGGCAATTGAATGGGAGGAAAAAAGTAAATAGGCACCAAAGATACATTGTGATAACTGATATTGCATAAAAGTATGGTATTTATGGGGCACTTGGGTGGCTCAGTTGGTGGAGTATCTAACTCCTGATTTTGGTTCAGGTCATGATCTCAGGGTTGTGAGATCAAGCCCCATGTTGGGCTCTGCTTGTGGGTGCAAAGAAAGCTTGATTCATAGTGTGGCATCAAAAAGGACCTGAAGGATGAGCCCACATTTTTTCATGATAAATGCGAATAGCCCTCCAAATGGTGGCATGTGCAGAGTTGCCATATGTACTTGACTTGTGGTGGGGGCCTGGAGTCCATGTTATTAAACTATATGGAGTCAAAAAGTTTAAATCAAAAAGTTAAATACCTCACAATTGGCTAAAACTTTGACTTACTATGGAACAATACTTCATCTTTCCCTTCACTATTCATTAATGTCCCACCACATTTTGTCTCAAAGAGAATGATTCTAGATTAGCAAACAATCACTTAAACAACTCAACATGTTTAAAAATATAAATCCAAATCCCTTTTGATAGGGATCATGATACTACTTTTCTCCTTCTCTCCTTTCCACTACTTTCCTCTTTCTTTCTTTTTTTTCCTTGCTTTCATTCTCTCGCTCTTCTTTCTTTCTCTCTTCTTTTCTTTCTTTCTTTCTTTCTTTCTTTCTTTCTTTCTTTCTTTCTTTTTTTCTTTCTTTCTTGTCTTCCTTTCTTTCTTTTCTCCCCTTCCTTCTCTCCCTCCCTCCCTTTCTTCCTTCTTTTCTTCCTTTTTTTTTTCATAATGCCTATGTTGCTTTTTTAATTTTTTTTCTTCTTTAGTCCTGTAGGAATTCTAAGAATTCTAGATAGTTAAACTAAATCTAGTATTCTGGTTGAAATACAATTTTATTACTCATTAACACACACACACACACACACATGCTAAGAAAGAGAAATGAGTGAGTAATAAAAATAATTTGAAGTATTTGCAAAGGAGACGAAAGAATACAGATCATTCCAGTTCTGCTCTAATACCACTTTCATAGTTTAATATCAAGCATTTGTAATTTAAAAGAATTCACTTAGGAATGGTCATATAGGTGTAGTCAACAGAAGGTGTTGTTATATAAGTGTGTTAAACAGAAATTCATATGTGCAGATTATCTTGAAAATACAAATTCTGATTGCCTGGATGTTCTATGTGAATCTAGACTAGAATAAGGAATTGGCGAGGATCATTAGTTGCTTTTTTCTATTAGAGTTTCTGCTTTATTTTTCTTAGAGTTTCCGTTTTAGTTTTATTTGTCTTGGACCTTTGAGTCTATCTATTAAACAGAAATGTGTCTGTAACTCAATTTTATGAAGGCCATAGCTGTCTAAATCAAAATTCAACCTGATATCCTAAACCACATTTATATCTGAAATTATTAATCTCACTAAGTGCCTACATAGGATTCAGTAAATGAAAGTGAAAAATGTCAGTGAAATGATCTGCTGAAATGAGTAATCTATTTGACATTTATACATAAGTCTACTGTGCAAACTAGATATTGTACGTTCATTATTTTTGATTAAATATTTTAGTGTTCTTTTGAATATTAATAAAATTCCTTACATCATGATTTAAAGTAAATCATTAAGATCTGTCAGCTTTTTTTGTCCTTTGTAGTATTGACTTTGAAGTGACTTCAGTAGCCCTTAGTCATGAGTATTGCCTTAGAGTCATTTTATTGCTAGTGAGTAGAACTATGAGCTGACAAACTTGTCCTTATACTTTGCCAGTATCGAAACTCTTACAAAGGGATTATGAGATTTATCCAGGGCCAGAGTGCTAGTCATTGACTAGTTGGCTGAAAATTATGTTGCAGATGCTTGGTTCTTAACCCAATTGGCTGTGTAACATCTCTAGAGAACATTGGTGCTAAAAGATTCAGGCTGTTTCAATTTACTCTTTTAATTAAAACATAGAACTGGAAAAGAAACAAATAAAAAAGATGAAAGCAGAGTTTAAAATATCCTCTAGCTCATCCTTAGTATTCTTTGTTACAATTCTGCAGTAAGGCTCCCCCAACATATCTCTGAACAACTGCCACTTTTTCTTTTTCATTATGCAACATGCCACATTTACAGGCTCAAAATGATACTTTACATTCCATTTCCTCAATATAGCATCATTAGAAGGAGCACATAATTCCACACACTGACACCTAGAAAATGCAATGCATTGTGTTACTTCATTATACTTCCTCATTTAGTTAGAAACCGTAGATTAAAGAATCTATCAACAACACTTATCAAGCACAAAGTGTTCAGAACCTATCAGATATAGGCAGTGGCTTAACAGTAAATTAATAGAACTGGTTTTTAAGAGATTAGTGTTAACATATGTTGGTGAAGAGAGAAGGACTAAATACACAGCATCATCTAAGTAATTTATACATATAAAAACAGATCCCCTCTCTTCCCCAAGAAAAACTCATTCTAGATTTAAAAGTACTAAAAAGTAAAACTGGGAAGAATTATTTTAGGTTTCATTATGTATTCATTCATTCAGCACAAACTGGGTCTATGCTAAGCTTTAAAGAAATAGACAGACATGGCTCTTCCCCACAAGTAGCTTATATTCTATAAGGTAGGGCAGACAACATGTGTTTACCTACACAAAAATCAGATACTGTTAAATGGCAAGTATGGAAAGAAAATCCAGGACATAAAGAATTTGCTATTGAATGAGCTTGAGTATGTGATTTATGAAATCTGGATACACTACATTTTTTTCCAGTTACTTTTAAAACTATAATGCAAATAAACACACATTTAAAAGAAAAAATAATTGACAATTCTGGATGAAAATCTAATTAAAATATAATGACAACAAGATAGTTTATTGCTCTGTCAAACTTACTGTGTCTGGTTAAATGTCCATGATAAATACAGGTTTAGATATGATCGGGACCTATAATTAATGTAATTGAAAATTATATAACCATGTGCTGTGGCTTCACTGTCTTTCTTGGCTTTGGAGAAATATTCCAAGATAGTTCTACAGAGTGAGATGATTGGGTTATATTTACCTGTGTTATTAATACAAGCAATACAAGCATGTTCTTATTTGACAGGGCCATGCCTATTTTAAGTGCAAGAAAACCTTCACACAGTATAATGCAGTGTTGATAATATAGATTCTAGAGCCAGGATCACTGTATGTGAATCTCGGTTTTGCCACTTAACTGAGTTATATAATACTGGACAAGGTATTTAAACCATCTAGTATCAGTTAATTCATCTATTAAATATAGAAAAATAATATTATCTTCCTTACATGTTTTTGTAAGGATTAATCAACTCGATACATATATGAATGTATTAAGACAGTGCCAGCTTCATGTTGAATTTTCAGTAGAAAATATGGTGATGTTGAGGCTTATAATAATACTGATGCTAGAATATTAGATAAATTTATTTTTTAATTAACATGTAATGTATTATTTGCTTCAGGGGTACAGGTCTGTGAATCTTCAGTCTTACACAATTCACAGAACTCAGCATAGCACATACCCTCCCCAGTGTCCATAACCCAGCCACCCTATCCTCCCCCACCCCCCAGCAACTCTCAGTTTGTTTTTTTTCTTGAGATTTGTTTTTTTGAGTTTTGTTTCCTGAGATTAAGAGCCTCTTATGGTTTGTCTCCCTCCCTGGTCCCATCTTGTTTGATTTTTTCCCCACCCTACCCACCAGGACTGCCCACCCTGCCTCTTAAATTCCTCATATCAGAGAGATCATATGATAATGAGACAAATTTAAACTTACGGTATGAGATCAGTAAATGGAATTGTGGACTATGATTTTTGCATTGTCCTGCATTCATACTTCTATCATTTAATGTCCAATCAGAAGAAAGATACCACACATTAATTTGAGCAGGAGAGTGTTTTTTTTTTTTAGGATTTATTCATTCATTCATTCATTCATTCATTCATTCATTTATTTATTAGGAAAGAGAGAGAGTGAGAGAGAGCATGAGAAGGGAGAAGGTCAGAGTGAGAAGCGGACTCCCCATAGAGCTGGGAGCCCGATGTGGGACTTGATCCTGCGACTACGGGATCTTGACCTGAGCCGAAGGCAGTCGCTCAACCAACTGCACCACCCAGGCGCCCGAGCAGGAGAGTTTTAATATAAAGAATTATTAATTGTAACAGAAGACTAGAGTAAGAAGGGATTGTCTAGTAAGAAGTAGAGAACTCTAAATATAGAAGCAGCAGTGGCTAACCCTGGGACTGAGACCAAATACCTGCAGAAGACTCCTGCTTCCCTGGGGCTGACATGCAAACTTTATTACCAGAGGCACAGCTGCCACTCACTGAATGACAAAGAAGTACCAGACCCTACTCTTATCCTTAATTTTAACCCTAACCCTAACCCTGTAGTAGAAACTGCCATCATTCTGCCCTCTCGGATATCAGGAAAGCTGTCCTTTGTGAATGCTGCCGGCTGTCACGCACCACTGAAGGAGCAGGACTGGGGGAAGCTGAGTGTGATTCCGGAGTCTGAGGGACTCTGTCATAACCCTCCCTGGTGATGGGGGCAGGTAGTGAGAAAGGTGGGGGCAGCAGAGTGCCCACAGGTATGCACTGTTGCTGGGAGTCAGCAGAACTGAAGTGGGAAGAAAAACTCCTTCCTGGAAGGCCTCTTCAGTCCCTTCTACTGACAAAGCTTTTTGCCAGCTGTAACAGGGAAAAAAAAAGCAACTATTTGAAGGGTTGAGTATCATTTTCACAGAGCAGCCAAACAGGGTCAGTTTGGAGCTGAAAAGCAGTAAAACTAACTGTTGCATTATGACAAAAAAAAAAAAAAATAGAATATGAAAAGTTCCTATTTCTATTCTTTCTGCTAATTTATTAAACATACTTCGTTCCAGTGTGGATTCTGGAAATCCTTATGAATTGGAAAATGCACAAGTATTATTTGCATTTACAGCATTGAAAACAAACTCTCTAATTGACAACTAATCCTTAAGAAAATTGTGTACTCATGGGGCTGTTGGGTGGCTCAGTCCTTAAGTAACCATCTGATTCTTGATTTCGGCTCAGGTTATAATATCAGGGGCCTGAGATCCAGCCTAGCATCAGGCTCATCAGGCTCCCTGCTCAAAGGAGAGTCTACTTAAGATTTTGACTGCCCTTCCCTGCCCCCTACTCACTTCACATGCAAACACTCTCTCTCTCTCTCTCTCTCTGTCTCTCTCATAAATCAATTAATTAAAAAAAGAAAGGGAGTATAGTCTTGAGGGGAGTCTCTGCAATATTGACCAGTGATGACATCTTTTAGAAATCTGTTTGTATTCACATATTTCAAAGTTTTCCAGAGATCTTTTACTATTTCAATATAAAAGCAATCCTGTTTCACATTAGTTTTTACATTACTTCACCCATCCGCAGCATTCCCTCCTTGACAAAACATTTTAAAATCTGGGTTCCAAACTGCTCAATTCTCAATACTGCTTTCTATTCTGTCCTTTTCACTTGCCAATCCCTACAAGTACTATTTGTTCATGGACCTCTAGTCTACCTCTGTTTACTTATGAGGCTCTTCATACAATCCCATGCCTTCTACCAACATTGAAGACTCCCATTTATAAGAATATAGTGTAAGCACTATTATTAGTATTTTTTTAATATACTCAGCAGACAGACTGAATTGGAGGAGGAAAGGAAACAACCACACATGGCATCTTCAACCATGCTAGGTAACAAGGAATCCCATCAACCCTTGAACATAGGGATAGGTGGCCAGGATCAATGCCTTTTCAGTAGAAGTGATAGAGAATATAATATGGAAGGATCCAACAGGTCTAAGACTGAAGATAATGAAAAAAATTTTACACTCCAAGTAAGAGGAGTTGGGCTGAGTAGCAAAAAGGTGAGCAAATCTGAGAAAACTGACAAAATTCAAAATTCTCACAGGTTTCAATAATTGAAAAGTGCAAAAGGAACTTCCCTTCCAATTGATAGAAGTTTACCCCAAAACTCTGCAGGAGGCAGAAGTGCTGGGTACAAATTCTAGGACTCCCAGATTTAGAATGGTTCAAATATGAAGAGAGGTTCAAAGGAGGCCAAGTTCAGAAAGTAGTATAACAGCAAAATACTTCATAAACAAGAGAACTACTTTAAGGGACAGATTTGTTGAGCTCTGAAAGATACAAAAAGATATAAAGGAAGCACCTCTGAATCGAATTATGTGTGAGGAATAAAGATGTGAGCATTTAATGTTAAAAATCCAATAAAGAATGATGACTATGAGGATGATAAAACTGGATGCAAGTGTATAGTCCCCAACATATATTAACGAAACTAAGAAAAACAGATAGGTAATGGATAAGATAAATAAAAAAAGTAGAATATTACTTGGATACAGTACAAGTAGATTACTTGGATACATATACAAGTAGATATTAACTTAGAATGAAAAAAAATTCAGATACTTAGAAAGAAAATGTGGAAGAAGATCTTTCCATGTAAATCTACTAATGCCCAATGAACCAAGATACAATATCTTATACAACAGGGGAATATGTGTATTTTTAAGATATTACCATAAAATAATAAGCCAAAAGTACTGAACACCAAAAGTAAATAATACTATATAATCATGTATAAGTAATAGTATATAGTTATTATATAATTAATATTATAATTATATATAAATAAATATTTGACCTATATGACAGATAAAACAAACATTTTAATAGGTGAGATAGTCCCTTCCTAGTCCTTAATATGACCAACATACTTGATCTCAGTTCTGTAATTGCATGTGTGTGGGTTGTAATATATACTGCACATAATTATACAACATACTAATAGTTTCATATTAACTCCCTGACTTCATTACCCTCCATTGTTCCACATGCTCATTCACTCTAGCCACATGGAACCCTTTGGTTTTTTTAAATACCTCAAGTATCTCCAGTGTTTCTGTTACATAAAGGGGTAAAAGTAAAAGGGAAGAAGGACAAAACAGAGCCATAGAAGAAACTGGAGAAACACATTTTGAAGGGAATTGTCATTTTTTCTTGCACTAGTAGATAGCATTGAACAGAGCTATTCTAGTTCTAATTAACTAACATTTGCTCATAAATAGTTTCTTTGTTACTGCTAGAGTCAAATGCTTTCAAAATTAATGTGATTTTGTCACATCTTTCCTTAAAATTGCCTTTACTTCAAATTACCCAAATAAATAAAGTCTAACACAATAATAGCACATGATGTGAGTTTTTCAGTATTTGGACCCATCCCAATCTAATATCTACATTTCCCAAGAACTACATCAACTTTTCACCTATCACATAACCTGTATTCCAAACACAAGATTTCAATAAAAAATACCTGAATTTTAATATTCTCTTTCCCCCGCTTCTATGCCCTAGAATTTAGTTCCCTATTATTTTTTTTAAATTTTATTTATTTATTTGACAGAGAGTGTACATGAGTAGGGGGAGCAGCGGGCAAAGGGAAAGGGAGAAGCAGGCTCCTCACTTAGTGGAGAGCCTGATGCAGGACTGGATCTCAGGACCCTGGGATCATGACTTGAGCTGAAGGCAGACACTTAACTAACCAAGCCATCTATGTGTCCTATTATTTTCAAGCACAAGCTTATTCCTCACCTTTGTGTGCTCCTGTGTGCATGGCTAACCATCTACATAATCATTAAATGAAATGAAAATAGTTTGCATGTCAATATTGACTTATTTTTTTAAGATTTATTTATTTTAGAGAGAACAAGTGGGAGTGGGTGGGAGCAGGGGGAGAGGGAGACAGAGTCCTCTGCAGATTCTGTGCTGAGCATGGGGCCTTGCACAAGGCTCAATCTGAGATCATGACCTGAACTGAAACCAAGATTCCAATGCTTACCAGACTGTGCCACACAAGCACCCCTCAATATTTACTTCTAAACCTCATGTTCGTGTAGAGGAAGTGATGGTACCATATTTAATCTCTCTTCAGGCACATTGCAGAGTACTTGGCACATAGTTAATGTGTATTAGATATGTGATTAGATAAACAAGTAATGTATGAAAGATGGAAGAATGTTACAGAAATTCATATAGGCTAAATTTTCATCAGGATGTGGAAAGAGAATTTTTGCTGAGTTAGTATGTACACTGAATCATAGAGGAGGAGGATTATTCAAGTAAAGAAACAGTATTCCAAATTGCCAAAGAGATGAAAAAAAAATCTGAAGTGATGTTAAAAAATATCAAGAATATGAAACTTACCTCTATTTTGGAATATTAATGCTAAGGACAAGTTAGAGATTAAAAAAAAAATCAAATAACCTGTAATTAAATCCAGAAACATCTCAAAAATAATTCAGATAAACAGAAATGAATATAAGGACCAATTTGAGATAAATTTACTTTCTTAGAAATTATATATAGAGGAAAAAGAACTTATGGAAATAGTAATAAAATAAATGTTAGAACCATTCTAATTTTGCTAAATTGCTAAAATAAAGCAATGATATATTGTATACTTAATTTTTTAGAATGAGTGTCTTAACCATAAGTTTAAGTTAAATGGTTTTAAAAAAGCAATGATATTATTACATTTTAATTTCTATTCAACTTCCAAAACACCATAATACAAAACATGGTTGGGTTTTTTTTTTATTTTTTAATTTTTTTCCAAATTTGTTTATTTTAATTTTTCAGTGTTACAAGATAGATTGTTCATGCACCACACCCAGTGCTCCATGCAGTACGTGACCCTCTCGATACCCACCACCAGGCTGACCCACCACCCCCACCCTCTCCCCTCCAAAACCCTCAGTTTGTTGCTCAGAGTCCACAGTCTCTCCTGGTTCAACACCCCCTCCCATTTCCCCCATTCGCCCTTCCCTTCCTTCTCACGATGCCCTCCATGATTTTCTTTATACTCCACAC
>CM052797.1:77861658-77925252 GCA_028533885.1 Nasua narica
TGATTACAGGATTTAAAGGCATATAGAAGTGTATTGCTTTATGATTTTAAGTAGAATCTTTATAATAATAGATTTCATTATAATTGGGTGCAGCACATGTTTTTCCCTGCACTTTAGAGTTATTCACATGGTGAATGTTTCATAATCCATAAACAGAAATGGAGAGAATATACAGATGGAGATGCTTCCTTGAGCAGGGCACATGAACACTGGTGTGACTGAAACAGAGTGTTTTATTCACTATGTCTGGGCCTAGGGCACTACCTATAAGATGGGAATGTGTTATCTACATGACAGGATTGTTTGTTTTTTTTTTTTAAGATTTTATTTATTTATTTATTTATTAGGAAAGAGAGAGAGTGAGAGAGAGCATGAGAAGTGAGAAGGTCAGAGTGAGAAGCGGACTCCCCATGGAGCCGGGAGCCCGATGTGGGACTCGATCCCGGGATTCCGGGATCATGACCTGAGCCAAAGGCAGTTGCCCAACCAACTGCGCCACCCAGGCGCCCTAAATATAGGCCTTATATAATACAGGTTCTGTACAAATGTTAACTCCTCCGTTTAATTAACCTAGTGACTATATGCTACTTTAGGGAGCATTACTCTGTATACCCATGGATAACATCACAGGAATGGCCATTAAGTTTTACAACATGAATTTAGCAACTCAATTTTATAAACAGTATGATTGTCAGGGCCTTACCACATCTTCAGCTGGAATATGTTATAAAGACAATTTGATTTCCTTCAACCCAATATTAATCATCAGTCTGTCTTTTTTCCTTTTTAGTGTTACTATTTAAATAATATTTAAACTTTGGGGAGGTCTTTTGTTTAAAAAATAGTAAATAGGAAAATAATTATCAAGTATCCATTTGTTTGAATATACAATGTGATGTTGACTAAATTGTCTTTTATTTAAGGTTATCCTGAAATGTGGAGTTGCAAAGTGTACTGTAAACTACAAATCACCCATTTTGCTATAAATAAAATTAATTCCATTCATTTACTGAAATTCTCTACATATAATCAATAAATCTGTAAATAAACATGAATATTGAATTGAAATAACATGTTTATAAAGTAAATGGGAAGGTTAGGACTAAATATTCAGTTGTATGATAAAGGACTACATGATAGCACTAACAGTATCTATGGTTAGAAAGTTCCCATGCAGAGAATTAATCAAATCATTAATAATGGAAACAGAAACTTTAGAAACTGTGTCAGAACCAAGCCCACCATCTGAATGTGAAACATAATAATCAGAGCTGTCGAATTATCTTACAGTAAGAGTAAACGTAGTATTTTGACATTAGAGAAATGGCTATACCTAATTGGAAGAACTTTGCCTATACCATTATAGAAAGATGAATCCATAGTTGGGTTATAATTTGGGTGACTAAGTAACGATTTTATAAAGGAAATGATGTGATTTTCACAGAAACCTCAAATTTCTAATGTTCCTTTGATTTTGTTATATATTTCAGGTTGTCTCCAGAATTACTTGAAGAGATAGTGCACATGGTCAATTAACACAGGTATTTTCATTCACTTGTCATTTACATTCTTAAGTGGAAGTTTGAAGTATCAGACTTGAGTTAGTCAGAAAGAACCAGTTGGTTTCTTTGTCCAAGTGCTGTGATTACTAAGCTATCTCTTGTATATCTACTGACTAACCTTGTAAGAGGTTACCTTCTATAATTTGAACAGAGTAAGACTAATTAACTTTGGTTCTCTAGCCCAATAACCTGGTGACAAACTTGGCTTTCACCTGCCAAGTACAATCCACAAAAATAATAGTGATCATTCATCTGGTATCATACTTTAAATGAAAAAGTAAGTATCCTTCATTATGAATGAGTTTATGCATTGTTTGTATTTATATTATAAATATATTATTTACATGAAAAAAATTTGCAGTATTTTATTTATAAGCATTAGGTGGATTTAAGAGAAATTATGAAAGAATCATAATTTGCTTATCATCTTCCCATACCCTTCAACAAAATTGGTAAGTTGAATGATACTCATTTTTTAAAATCCTTTTTTCTTTAGATCTATTCTTTAAATATAGACAGTTGAATGAAGAATACTATATTTACTGTATTGTAAAGAATACTATATTTAAATTTTTCATTGAAATTCACATTGTATCCAGTTCCTTTGTATAGTTTCTACTTTTGAGTTAACAGATCATACTGTATTGATATCAATATAGGACTAGACAGAGGTCATCTGTAAGAATGTGTAGACAACAGGATTACACTGTTTTTCTTCATTATATCAGAGTTTAAGATGCCATGCTAGTTCATAAATTCCCTACTAAGAACTTACATGTTAAAAAGTATACCATGGTCTTATTAAACAAAATTATGGTTATTTGGTTGCATTAATTTAAGTAACAGATCTTCCTTTTCAGCATGCTAATACAAATTCACACTTTTGAACTGTAATGTTAACTGTAATGTAAATGCCAAAATATGTAAGTGTTATCACCTGCTGAAAATTTTATTTTAAAAGTAATATTTACTTTAACAAAATGTGAAAAAATTAGAGTCTGGATTTAGATGTATCTGCACAACTAGTGTTCAGGATAGGGTTTAAGAGCAAGGGGTCTATGAATCTCAACTATACATTTATGCTGATTGAACTGTGCAAAAAAAAAAAAATGAACCAACCGAACAGACATTTTCAAAGTGTTTGACTGAGTACAGTATATATGATATGCAATAAATATAATTTAAGGTGGCTATTATTTAAAAGGGTAAACTAGTTAAGAAAATTTGCAGATGTACAGTAATAGTTTTAAGATAAATGAAAAAAATTACTTGTGTTAAATTTTTACATTCTTTTTTCACTGTTTCTGGCTGGGAATATCTCATGACATTGCATGGATAGAGTGGTTGGGGACAGAGGATCCTCTCAAAGACTTCTTTGTCAAATATCTAGTTCTGAACTGGGAAGACTTGAACATCTGGGAGGTAGAGGGGATTACACTCCTTGTGTGTCTCCTTCTATGTTCTCTCTATATGCTGACTCCAACAAGGCAACTTCAGGGGAGTCAAACATTCTCCACACGTACTCAGGGCTCCATAGGCATAAATCCTTATGGAGAAAGACCTGAGAGAAACCTCAGGGAAACAATTTGCAAATGTCCAACAGCATCATCTCCACTACGTTTTCTCTTTTAAAAGCACATCAGTATGCTGGCCCATTTTTGGGAAATGAGAAGTTACACTCCAGTTTTTGTGAAAAGAATGTCCAAAAAAGAAATGCTGATGAGTTTTTTAAAATCACCATTGTCTGCCATCTGCCCACAAATTATTTATATTCCTTCCATGTTCACAATAAACTCTCCTCCCCTCAACTGACCAGTGAAATTGTATCTTTTATTGCATCGGGCATAGGCTCAGATTCCAGGATCTCATCTTTTCAATCAGGTTCAGGTATAGAGGAGGCCGCATGGATGCTATTCCTTGTGTTCAACAACTTAAGTCCAGTTCTTCCTATGTGAGCCTTGATCTAAAGAAACAGTTATGCTCTCCACCCCCACCACACGAAAGAGTCAACAGTGGCACAGGAGTAGGGTAAGTGCTATAGTCTCTTCATCTTAAAATGAGTATGTGAGGGGAAACAAAGCAAACAGGAGTCATTGTGGTGGTAGAAGGAACCATTTTTAAAGAATCTTATAGCATAACTTTCATTCGTTTTCAAAAGTGTAAACCAGAAATCAGAAATATATATGCTATCAGATAAGAAAGGAAATTTAAGATTATTTGGACAACTATTCCGTAAATTTAGTCCCTGGACTACATGCTTCAGAATAATCCAAGATACTTAAAAATAAAAATACAGTTGTCTACATTTCAGCACAGTTCTAATGAAACATATTTTGTATTTGGAACCTGGTTATTTCATTTTTTAGCAAGACCAAGAGGTGATGATTTTGTAAATTACAGAGACACACTGAATAGAGTTAATGCTTATATTTCATAGATTTAAAAAATGGAGAAAATTAAAGTTTTAACAAATACAAATTCTATATAAAAACAAGCAAAACAGTAGTATTATGGAACAAACCAGATCATGTTGGTGGGCAGTTTTTTAATGCAATGGGGTAATTTAAATCTCATTAATTTTTGTTACTGAATTTGAGATGAAAAGTGCTTGAAGTAAGGAAATACATTGTATTATATGAGGTGATTACAGAAATGTATGTCATACAGGAAGCATCACTCTTGATTCTGATCAAATTATATTATGCTATCACAATCCAATCCTAATATTAAAAATAAATAGATTTTAGTGCCAAAATACTAAATGGTTAGGATAATAATGTCTATAGATGATGGAAGAGAAAACCATAAAATTATTAAAACAGACTAAAAAGTCAAAATAACTAATATTTTAAAGTAAATGCGAGGGCCGCCTGGGTGGCTTAATTGGTTAAGTGTCTAACTCTTCATTTTGGCTCAGGTCATCAATTCATGGTTGTGAGTTAGAGCCCTGTGTCAGGCTCCTCACAGGGCATGGAACCTGCTTAAGATTCTCTCAACCTCTCCTACTGCTCCCCGCCATTTGTGTGTGAAAAACAAAAAGTGAATGTGAAAGATATATAGCAACTATATATAAAGAAATGCATTATTTTATATAAAATTCTTAGCTCTTCAGTAGCACCAAAAAACAATGAAAGAAAGGTAGCAATGTAGTACAGAAATTTTTAAAATTCATTCTATTTGTTAGGAGCACCTGGGTGGCTCTAAGTCAGTTAAGCCTCCACATCTTGGTTTTGGCTCAGGTCATAATATCAGGGTCCTGGGGTGGAGCCTGACATCGAGGTCTACACACAGTGAAGAGTCTGCTTGTCCCTCTCCTTCCCCCTACCCCTTCCCAGCTTCCCCCCACCATATACATGCACACATCTATGCTGTCTCTCAAATAAACAAATAAAATCTTTTTTAAAAATTTCATTCTATTTGTTCCAAGTATCCAATAAGCTAGGCAATACAGAGATGAGAAAAATCAGTTTTGGTTTTCCAGAAAAGTAGTAGATAAGTCTTATGGATATAATAATAAATATAGTTCATGGACACAATGAGGAAAATTAGAAAAAAAATGTCTTCAATGTGGAATTTAGCTGGAAATATAGAAGTTATAGTTGACCTATGCCAAGTAGAGAGCAAGTAGAACATAAGGCAATCTATTCTCTCTGGTTACAAAGAGTTAGTCTCAGTGAATTTCCTAGAGAGTTAATAAAAATATATAAAACAAATAAATACAGTGCAACAAACTCATCCTCAAAATTCACAGAAAGGGTAAATTTCTAAGGATGATTTGTAGGACAACTGTAAGAATATGTGGAATCTTCAGTATGACTACAGATAACATGACTTCATGACTTGTAGAGTGAAACCACAGCAAACCACTGAGAAATGGGCAAGATAAGAATGGCAAAAAAAGGAAAGAATTTGGATCAATATTTTCAGCTTTATATGGAGAAATATGGAATAAAAGCATGTCTGTTGAACAGTAAAAACTGGTATGCTAGAAGATAAGGACTTTAAGCACAAGATTTAATCTGATAACCTGAACATGTTTGAATTCAGAATATTAAAGATAAGGTATAGAATGTGTTCAGTCTTGTGAAAGGGAAAAAGAGGATTGCTTTTCTGATATAGTAAGAACAAAAACCCTGGTATCAATAATAAATAAGCAGGAAGCATAAATGGGTTTTGTCCTAGATTTTATTACCAAAACCTAATCCAGGAGTGTACAGTTAATGTAGTTAAAAGTTATAGTGGTCACCTGAGTAATTTTATCAAACTATACAGAAAAAAATTTTTTCAAGATTGTGAAATCATTCTATCAAAACCTAATTTTTATTTCTTAGTAGTGTCAGTCTCATTATAATAACCTACGAAATTGAGGGTATTTGATTAGAGCAACATAGTTGGTAGAAAGGGTCAACAAACACTGTCACAAAAGCTGAAAAGTGAGTTTCTTCATTTGACTTATACATTCGTTATGTACTAATCTTTGTCTCAGATATTTTAATTTTTACTTTGATCATTTAAATATACGAATTATTATAGAGCTGTTTTGTAAATATCAATCATGTAATTTTTGGTATTCTACCATTAGGAGAAAACTGAGTTAATTTTTGTCCCAGTGTGTACACAAGAAATTCTGACCTTATTTAAAACTAATTGACACAGATTTTCTTCACTGCACAATTTAACTGTTGCATAGTTATTTTGCAAAGGTTATGCAAGAAAAGTTTTAATATTGCTAAGAAAAGGTACGTAAAAGGAAACCTGTTATCAGTTATCAGGTGAAATATCCTGAATAGTATGTTTATTTGTGAAGTATGCAACATGGAAAGGCTAGTCCCCTTAGTCCTGTCAGGAAAACAGTAGGCCAGGAGAGAGCTCCTGCATACTTTGAAGAACAGCCTCCATTTCCTTAACTGACTTCTTAAGGCACTGGGGATATCTCATTCTCTGGCTGATAATTTCCATTCTATGTAAATAGAACAGATATTATTCAAGGACTTCCATACTAAGTGAGTCCTTTTATAGCTGACCCTGTCTTTCCTGTTACCAGTTCAATTTCCTATGCAACAAATCATCCCATGTCTACTCGTGGATTAAAAGACAAGCATGTGTTATTTCTCATAATCTTGGGGTTTAATTGAGTATTTCTATCAGTCTGGACCAGCTCAACTGTTTTTTGCAGGTAGCTGAACTAGGCTGGATGTTGTGGATGGCCTTATTCTTCTATTTTGTGGTGGGTTCAATATCAGCAGGGATGATGGGATTAACTTGGTCATGTTCACATGTCCCTCATCATGCTGATAATAGGCAAAGCTGGGCTTCTTCACCTGGCAAGTAGGTTCCAAAAGCACCAAGTGAACAACTGCAAAGAAGTACTTTACAGTTGCCATTTTGTGTCATGTTTGCTATTGTTTCATAGCCAAAACAAGTCACAAAACTGGCCCAGATCATTTGGAAGGATACTAGAGAAGGATATAAAATTCGTAGCTGTATTTTACAATTTACCATACCCACATACTTAACATGAAGGTTAGAAAATGTGATGTGTTTTTGTTGTTGTTATTGTTTTTGGAGACAGAGTGAGCAGGGGGAAAGAGAGAGAAAATCTTAAGCAGACTCCATGTTCAGCATGGAGTGCAATGCAGGGCTCTGTCTCATGACACTGAGATCATGATCCGAGCTGAAATCAGGAATAAGATCTTTAACTGACTCAGTCACGCAGGTGCCCTGAAAATGTTTTAGTAGATATAAAGTTAAGGCCTTGATGGTGGGCTTTAGCAATTATCTTACAAAGATGTATGGATCCAATCAGAATTCATTTGGGATGAACTATAAAAAAAAAGTCATAGATAAGTGTCTTATAAACACAGAAATTTATTTTTTCACTGTTCTGGACCCTTCATTCAGGTCTGGTGAGAGCCTGCTTCCTGGTTCCTAGATGGTTGTCTTTTCACTATGTTCTCCAAAGGCAGAAAGGGCTAGGGAGCTCTGTAGGGTGTCTTTTATCAGGATACTAATCCCATTCATGAGGGCTCCACCCTCATGACTAAGGTCCACTTCCTAATGTTATTACCTTGGGGAGTAGAATTTTAATATATGAATTTTGGAGAGACACAAGTATTCAGTCCATAGCAGATCCCCACCAGTCAAGAATATCAGAAACATCATCCCATACCTACTTGTGGATTAAAAGACAATCATGCTCCATGAGATGTCATGGAGCATCTCAAAGAGATGCTGAGATTTGGGCTCATGTTAAATGATACTGCTGAAAGATTTAAGGGGGCGTGGCTTTCCTTAGGTTAAGTAAGGAGAAAGTACAGCAAACTACCTGGAAATAGGCCGGAAAGAAGAATGGTCAAGAAAGGAAAGGATTTGATATCAATGTTTGCAGCTTTATATGGAGAAATATAGAACAGCAGTGTGTCCATTGAACATTAGAAACTGGGTAGGTTGGAAGGTAACAAAAACCTTAAAGGAATGAAAAAGAGGTGATGGACTTGACATGGAGAATATGTGGACATACAATTAAGGATTATTGGTTCTTTGAGGAAAGTAAAACTGAGTCATTGGAAGGGGATCTACTTGAGACAGTGATTAAAATAAGACTCTAAATTGAGCACAAATGGTATAAGTAGATTAGACAAAATAATTAAAACCTATTTACACTTATATGCAACTGGGCAATTTTCTTACAACTTTAAGGACAAAGAAAAACCATCTGAGTGTTTTAAGAAGACATTTTTAGAAAGTACTTCAAAATATACTGTCCTCAAATAAATTGTGAGAAACTTTTAAGAACAGAAAAAATATAACTAAAAAAATATAACTAAAAAATACGTATTTTTTTCATTCAAGAATTTTAAACCTAGCTAATTTACTGATCTTTTAATAGTCATAAATATATTTTCAGTTACACAAGGGTCTAACAGTCAAATCATGTATGTGTTTCTAGTTTGTTACTTGCGTGTTTTGTTAGAGCATAAGACTTAACTTGATAACCTCGAAGGGTTTGAATTCAAGTGTTTGAATTCAGAATATTAAAGGTAAGGTATGAAATGGGTTCAGTCTTGTGAAAGCAAAAAAGAGGATTGCTTTTCTTTTAGAGTAACAGCAAAAACCCTAGTATAATAATAAATAAGCAGGAAGAATAAATGCATCTTGTCCTAGATTTTATTAGCAAAACCTAAACCAGGAGTGTACAGTTAATATAGTTAAAAGTTATAGTGGTCACCTGAGTAACTTTACCAAACTATACAGAATAAAATTTTTTTCAGGATGGTGAAATTATACTATCAAAACCTAATTTTTATCTCTTATTTGTCTCAGTCTCATTATAATCACCTAATAAATTGAAGGCATTTGCTCAGAGAAACATGGTCCTTAGAAAGGGTAAACAAACATTGTCATAAAAACTGAAAAGTCAGTTTCTCCCAGTTAACCATACATTATGTTATGGAGCATCTCAAAGAGATACAGAAATATGGGCCTGTATTAAGTGATATTGGGGCATGGTTTTACTTTATGTTGAGTACTGCCAGAAAACAGGATCAATAGTCCTATTTTTATATAGAAATGGGAGAATTGAGGGCTAAAGCTGAATTTAGTAAAGAAGCTAGGAAGGATATATGTTTATATAGACATTTATATAGAAGTATATTGAGATAGAAAAATCAGTGTTATGGTCTTCGTGGATTGTTTTTATCTGTGTTTAGACATGATTTGTCTTGTTTTAACTCCATCCTAATTATAAGTAACCTTCTTGGATAATAGCGTTCTGCAAAAATATCTGTGATCATCAGGAGAACACTGTGTCCTCTCTCTTAGTGCTAGGCCACTTGCCACTGACAGTAGTTGGAGTTTTTGATTTTCCCTCTTTCTCACATATGAGCAACACCCAAGAAGTGTCTTCAGAATATGAGTGTGTATGTGTGCGTGTGTGTGTGTGTGTGTGTGTGTGTGTGAATTTAAATCTCATGCCACATGGATAAATGGTAAATATCTTAGCAACTTCTCACTCCAGGATAAGAGCATGAGTTCAGTTCTCCCTCAAATAATCCATTCCTGACATTGGAAGCAGTTGGAGTCGATGCCACTGTTGGTCTTTTACTGTCTTTTGTTATCTCTGTTACTAATAACACCTCATGTAGAGTTATAAAATATTAAAATGACAGAAGATCCAGCTTATAGAAATACATTTGAGTAACTCTAGCATCTTGGCTTGAATTCCTTTACCATTTACCAGAACAACAAGAAAGAGTTTACATTTTAACATTTTAATTTTACCACATCATTATTATAATACCTCCCTGTTTCCAGATAATTCCAGAACTGCATATGTTGGCATACAGTTTGTTTTGATGGTAGTCTTACCTCTTATATGTGTATACATCTGTGTGAAAATTTCATGGAGAACTTTTTTCAGTAGTTGTGATATGATCCAGAAACAGTTACTTTGTTCTTATTGTTAATAATGTCTATCTCCAAGTAATGATTTTACAGAGAGATCTTGAGGGGAGAGTCTCAGAAGGGTTATTGAGATGAAGGGAGTGCTTTTAATATAATGAAATTTAATGTAAGCTTACACATATGTAAGCTAGTGAAATAATGCCAAAAGTGAACTACTTCAATGGGAACAGAAACATAGTCTCAGAGGTGAATATAGAAATAAGACAGAACAGAGATATCAAGAAGGCAGAACTTCCCACTACATGTGCATTGGATTTTGAACAAATTGTATTTGGATCTCAAAGAACAAGGTACCGGAGCTGACGACCGGGTCATACACCTGAGATCCCTTGAGGTTGGTGTTATAAACAATCATCTTTAATGTGATTATTACCCTAGAATTAAGCCAGGACAATATTTTTATTAGGACTGACAAACTTTAAATACCTGATTATGGAGAGTATTAATTAACACAGCTCAGGCTATGTTCATACCTCATGAGATATCAGCGCCATCTGATGAAGTTGTAGAAAGTGTTTTGTAATCAACATTAAAGGCATTGCAGGATACAATTAGAAATTAAATGTTTCAGATGAAAAGCCATGCATGAGAAGTGCTTTGTAATCACCATCCTGTGATTAGGAGCAAATCATTCCTCCACAATGTAATGTGTGTGGAGACATGCAGAAAATAAGGTAGTAAACCAAGCAAAGAATTTTTGAATTCTTTTATCTAATTCATTTAACCAAAAAATTCTTGGGTTGAATAGGTCCTCCAGCTGTCAAAACATATAAAACCTTATATTTTCTCTTATGCTGTGGTATAGTCATTCAGGAACTACTTAAGTAAATAGGTATTTGGTAAAATGAAGGGTATCTGGGTCTGTAGGAAAAGCTCTGCATGATATATTATGACCAGAGACTGAAAAATATAAAGGTATTAATGTGCCCACCCTCCCTCACCTCCCAAAAGAAAGGATTCAGTTCCAGATGTAGATTAGTGGACTCTCAAATATTCTAGGAAAGTAACATGACATTCCTATAAGTCCTTCTTTTGAGGAAAGTACATTGAGAAGTGAATTGGTGCTATGTGTAAAGGTTTTTCTCTGTATTTCTGTAAATGCTTATAAGGATAGAGAAGCCTTCCTGATGGACCCAATCAATCTTGAGGTGACTTAGAAATTGGGAAGGTTGGAGACTTAAAGTTTGGGTAGAAGGCTTCACTCATTTCCAGAACTTATCCTTGATTAGAATCAAGGAGAAGGCACTGATTCCACCTATTAGATTAGCAACAGTGAGAAACACTGAATCATAAACTGTAAGCTACTGACAACTCTAACTTGCAGTATTTTGGTACTTCAAATGAGTATTATTTTCCAAAAACTATATATAATGAGATTGGAGTTCTGATCATATATTTTTTTTGTAAAGCTAAAGGACATAATCCTTACAAAACCTCACGATGACTATGGTATAACAAACATGCAATCAATACGAGCCATTTATTATTATTCATATAAACTGTCAATCCATATTTTAAGTATTCTACCTATTATATATGTATACTCTTCTCTTTTATCCCATAGATCTCTGTTGAAACTTAGTGTAGGAAACTGTTTGTGAAAGCTTTGAAATCCATACTGATATGTCCAAGTCTGGTGCTAGGAGTGTGTCATTTCCTGAATTTGCCCCCTTTAGACTTTCAGATTCTCAGTTTGGGCTTATTGCTCACCTGTGAAGAGTCCCTGGACCCATGGCTGCAGCACTGTACCTCCTAGACTGGGACAGTAACGTATGATTCTATGAGTCAGCGTTCCTAACTGACCTTCCTATAGCTCTCTTGTCAGTACTTTTGACCCATTGACTGAGCAGGAATGTCAATATATGTGTCAGTATACTTGGGTGTTAAGTAAGGAAAATGATTCGTGTTAGCCAAATGAACGGAAGTAATAAGTACACTAGTTCTTTATTAGAGAGAGTGTGTAGGAAAAGAAAGAAATGCTTTCTATGTTTTGTTTCTGTATTTCATCTCTTTTTAGGGGGGAAGGGGAGAAGCATGAAAGGAGATGAAAGGTGAAAAAAAGTCAGGTATGCTCTGTGGTCAGAATAATTAGAGGACAGAATGTCTAGGATTGTGAGAAGAAGGAAAAGAGGATTAGACATGACATGGGACCTATTACCTCAAACCTGAGTTTTCGGGTAATATGCCCAAATGACTTGAAGATAATTTTGCGTGTTATTTTCTATAACCCAGGTGTGAATGGGTGTATTATTTTTCTGTTTGCTCCTTTCAAGAATACAATGAAGATTTAGTTGTTCTACTACTGAAATATATTTCTCTCTCTTCGCTGTTATGGGCGAGATGGGATATGTCTGCTGAGACAGGGCAATTGATACTCAAAGTCATTGGAGATAATAGATCATAGTTTACTCAAGAGGATAATGACTCTTACCTCTGAAGAAAATAAACTGAAATCATTCTCTAGCTATCATTTACCTTTAGCAAAATACAAATACAGAGGAGTGATATGAATATACAAATATTATACACTGAAAGTGGGTGTCCTGGAGCCATCCCTAGAGAATAATTAAATTAGAAAGATCAAAGTTGAAGTTCTCAACAAAATCAAACATTTTATTGTTCCATGTAAGGGAAGATAGTTCAAACCTTAGTGTCATCCAGAGATGTGTGTATCTATGAACATCTTTCAACTCCTGACCTCATTCTTTCCAGCGTTCACACCTGCTTATATTTTCCTTTTCTCCCTCTTTCATTTCCCCACCACTTTCTCTATCTCTCCTCACCTTGAAGGCTTTCAATCCAAAAGCATAACTCTCCTAGTCTTTGGCGAGTCATCCCCCTTTCACAGGAGGAAGTGTTGTCTTGTGATTCCTTTCAGAATTCTCATTCTCACCTGACATCAAATGTCTTAGTCAAAATGCATATGCAAAAGATGTAAAGGTTCAAGGTGGGTTATGAATGCTAATCACTGAAGTGTTCTATTCCGAAGTTACTTTAATGGAGAATGACACTTCAGTCAGCTTCTTTACGTGATAGTCTAAGTTAGACCTCTGTCAAAACATTTTCTCTCTGTGGCAACAACCCAATAGCATATTGAAGAAAGAATAGTGCCTATATTAGGAAGGATTTGGCCCTGTCCCCTAAGCACAGTGGTATCCTATTATTGTGCTGAGGGACATTAGTCTTTGTTCTGTTCTGCCTGTAGCCTGTGCCACAAAGAAACCACAGGAATCAATGTTCTTTTAGTTTACTGAGGAAAGAGTAGAGGGTCTGATCCCAGGCTTTCCTTTGAGTGAGAGCCTTCTAAGAGACGCCAATTCTTTACTCAGCAACAGTCTTGCTTTTGGCATAATGATGGGCGCAGGCAAAGAAGAGAATTATTTGTGTCCTTTGAAATTACTCACTCTGATTTCTAAAATCCATGTGTACAAAGACCCAAAGTCTTTTTTCCTCTAACCAACCCTGAAGAAATCCTATTTCTAATTTTATACTTTATCCAGAAGTATATAATGTAATAAAGATGCAATATTAATCATATTCCCAAATTTTGGAGTTCTATATCTAACAGGCTTTACAACAATTTAAAACATTTATCAGGGTGCTTGGGTGGCTCAGTTGGTTAAGCAACTGCCTTCGGCTCAGGTCATGATCCCGGAGTCCCGGGATCGAGTCCCGTATCGGACTCCCGGCTCTGCGGGAAGTCTGCTTCTCCCTCTGACCTTCTCCCCTCTCATTCTCAGTCTCTCGGTCTCTAATAAATAAATAAAAATCTTAAAAATAAAATAAAATAAAATAAAACATTTATCAAAAAGGAAACTCATTCAAACTTTTAAAATTATGGTTTATTTTCTTTCACTTAGCATTGATTAATGCTATACATTTCTTTCATATTCTCTATTTGTTCCTCATACTTTGTGTGATGTTTTAGTCTAAACATATCTGGATCTATGTGGCAACACATTGTTTTCAAAACTAAAACTATCAATATAAATGTATATGATTATATGTGTTGTTGTATTCATAAACATGTACATATAACTTAATTTGCACTGCCTTATATAGAATAATGTTTAGGTATAATTACTTACAGTAATAATCTAATGCTCATATTAAAAAACAATACAACTCAGAGTCTTACACATGTTTTTCAATGAGGAAAGTATTTCCCACAGAGATGCATTTTGGAAACATATGGAGGTATTTTCAGTTGCCATAATGATTATGTAAATATTGTAGGCAGGAGCTATTGATGTTACATGTTTTAAAAAAAAATGGGTTGGTGCAGCACACTGAAGAGTTTTGTGTCCTCTACAGATTTTGAAAGCCTCATCAAGAATCATGAGGTCAAATATGTTTGTAATTGTCTATTGTTTTCATCTGAATGCATTTTACGTAAAAAGATAACACATTTTTTGCACTGTTCTAGTATATACTGACTTTTTCCAAGAATACAGTATTCAATAAATGGAGACAATGCCCGCTTTCTCTGAAAAAAAGTTGTCATTTTAGAAAATAATATGAATGATGACAACATACTTTTTGAAGTATTTGATCATTGATAAAACATACTTGCATTAACTAGCATTCGTAGCATTCAAAGATTACACACAATGATGCACAAACACACACACACACTCCTTAAACCAAGTGCAAAATACAAGGAAAAAAACCTAATCTGCTGAATGTTTGCTTACTTCTAATAAGCGCATTTTTAAGATTTGTGACTTCTTCATGATATATACTAATTTCTGGAAATGACTATTATTAGCTGGATGGGACTTTCCTTTTTTCTCACTCTTTGTCTCTCTTTTCCTGTCACTCTACTTGTCCCTTGTCACAAATCTCATGAAAACTCATCCCTTCCAAAAAGTTGAGACTGATTCTCAGTCATCGTCGAAGTGTAATAGTGGATATTAACATCATAGTTTTACTAACTTCAGTGACTTTTTCATAGCATAACTGGTATGTTGTGAGTTTTTATGATTACTGTCCTCTCTATAAGGAGAGATAAGGAGAAAAAACACCATATATATGTATAAAATTCAATACTTCATTACCTGCAAATTTAATATTTCACTAATCAGAGACATATGAAAGCTGAAACTGTTCTTATAATTTTATGTTACTCAAAATTTATAAAGCCGTTATAGTATTTGAAAATTTTTAGACAAGTAGAATGTCAGAATTCAAAGTAAAAATAGGTATTCAACAATTGATCATGCTTACTACTAAAGTTACTAAAGTTTCAATAATAGTGAAAGGGTTATTGAATTGGGGCACCTGGGTGGGCTTAGTTGGTTAAGTTTCAGACTCGTGGTTTGGGTTTAGGTTGGGATCTCAGAATGCTAGGATCAGAGCCCCCATGTGCCTTGGGCTCTATGCCAAGCTGAAGCATCTGCTTTTCTCACTCTTCCTCTGCCCCTCCCACTGTTGGCACTCTCTCTCTCTCTAAAATAAATATATTAAAAAAAAATAAAAGGTTAACTCTAGTTGTGAGTTGCTGATGAAGCATGAGTTTTCTGTAATATACTTTATTATCAATTTATCTGGTAATTATGAATTATGCATTATTAAAATACAGCATCCATTATTTTTTAATGTGACATATGTTCCAGTATATTTTCTTTTTTAATAAATATGTTTGATTATTAAATTTGTGTTTCAAAATGTAATGGGATTATATCTAGTAATAACTGCAGCTTTGTAATATTTTTAATAGGTTTTAATATTGGATTTTCTAATTCATTTTTATTTTGTATTTTTACTTTTTACTATTTTTCTCCTACACTTTTGGCTACTTGTTGATTACTATATCCTTCCAAGAAAACCAGGAATTGTCATTTTTGAGAGTATTTCCCTTGATGTGTGGCACGTGAATGTATTTGGATTCTGCAGTTTTTCAGAATGGTTCCAGTAATGAAATAGCACACAGTGATATATATAAGGCTACATTCATATCAAACTAAATCTGGCTTTTGGTTTTGTGGTTCTTAATGATATTGTTTAAAGAATATATTTTCCTGGTAATCACCCAATAATTTCATTGAATAAATTAAATTAAGCTTTTTACTTAAATAAAAATATCTAAGTAATTATGAAATAAAAGCATTATTTTGGATCTACAACAATGCAGAATTCTTCAAATGAGTATGACTTTAGCACTTAGTTTTGTAAAATATGCTTCATAAAATATACAAAGATATCATAAAACATTTAGAGGTTTTTCAGTGGTTATCTTGTTTCAAAAATAATTTTAATGGTTAAAATAAATCAAAAGAAGAAGAATATTTTGTGACAGGTAAAAAATAATTAAGGAATGTAAATATCAGTGTCCATTAATTTCACTGGGCCACAGACACATATTCTTTTATATATTGACTCTAGCTTGCTGTCACACTGCAAGGGTAGTGTGCATTTAAGTAAATGCAACAAAGATGGTATGGCCAGCAAAATTTAACATATTTACAATATGAAACTTTAAAGAAGAAGTTTACAAACTCTGAATTAATAAATGAATTAACAATGTCTCAGTATGACGAAGAAGAATGGGGCAAAGGACCTGAGTAGATATTTTTCTAATGAAGACATGCAAATGGCCAACAGATAATGAAAATACTCAGTGTAACTAATCACCAGTGAAATGCAAAACCAAGCCACAATGATATATAATCTCACACTGTTAAGACTCTAAAAACAAAAGTTAACAAATGCTGAATGTGGATATGAAGAAAAGGGAATCCTTGGGCATTCACTGTTGGTGAGAATGTAATGTACGCACTATGGACTGATGTACGCACTATGGAAAACAACATGGAGCTTCCTCAAGAAAATAATCTATGGGAAAATGTCTAGTCAGGTCCTTGCCCATTTTTTATTTTGTTTATTTGTTGCTATTGAGTTTTATAAACTTCTACATTTCGGATATTAAGCTCTTATTGGTATATGGTTTGAAAATACTTTCTCCCATTTCTTAGGTTGCCTTTTAATTTATTGGCGATTTTCTTTCCTTTCCAAGATTTTTAGCTTGTTGTAGTTTGACCTGTTGGTTTTTTATTGCCTTTGTTTTTGGTGTCTAATATAAATATAATTGCCAAAACCAATGTCAAGTAGCTTACCTGCTATATTTTCTTCTAGGAGTTTTATGGTTTCAGGTCTAACATTCAAGTCTTAATCAATTTTGAGTTGAATTTTATGTATGCTTTAAGACAATGGTCCAGTTTCATTCTTTTGCATGTGGCTGTCCAGTTATCCCAACAGTTTACTGAAGAAACTATCATTTCCCCATTGTACATTCTTGGCTCCTTTGTCAAAAATTAATTGGCCATAGATTTATGGGTTTATTTCTGGGCTCCTTATTATGTTTCATTTATCTATGTCTCTGTTTTTATATCAGTATCATACTGTCTTGATTACTACACCTTTGTAATATAGTTTGAAATCAGAAGCAGGATACCTTCAACTTTGCTCCTTTTTCTTAAGATTGGTATGGCTATCCAAGGTCTTTTGTAATTCCATAAGAGCTAGGGTGTATTGTGCTAAGCAAAATAAGTCAGTCAGAGAAAGACAAATACCCTATGATTTCACTCATTTGTGGAATTTAAGAAACAAAACAGATGAACATAAGGGAAGGGGAAAAAAAAGAGAGAGAAGCAAACCATAAGAGACTCTTAACTATAGAGAACAAACAGGCTACTAGAGGGGAGGTAGCAAGGGATGGGCTAAATGGGTGACACGGATTAAGGAGGGCACTTGTGTTGAGGACTGGGTGTTATATGTAAGTGAGGAATCGCAAAATTCTACAAAAAAATAATTTCTTGTTGCTATGAAAAATGCCATTGTTAGGGATTTCATTGACTCTGTGGACTGCTTTGGGCAGTATGGACATTTTAACAATATACATTCTTCCAGTTCATGAGCATGGAATATCCATTTACTTGTATCTTCTTCAGTTTCTTTCATTAGTGTTTTATAGTTTTCAGTTTATACACTTTTCGCCTCCATAGTTAAATTGTTTTCCTTAGTATTTTATTGTTTTTGATGTTATTATAAATGGGATTGTTTAATTTCTCTTTCTGATAGTTCATTGTTGTATAGAAACACTACTGATTTTTATATATTGATTTTATATCCTGTAGCTTCACTGAACTATTTATTCTGTTTGATGGAATCTTTAGAGTTTTCTATATATAATATGGAAATATATAAAATTTATATAAAATAATATGTCATTCTACAAATACAGAATCTTCCTTATCTTTTTCATTTTATTTTGTTTCATTTTTACCTAATTGCTCTACCTAGTAGGTGAAAGTGGGCTTCTTTCACTTGTTCCTATCTTAAAAGAGAAGATCCCAGCTTTTGACTGCTGAGTCTGGTATTAACTGTGGGTTTGTCAAATATAGTCTTTATTAGGTTAAGATATATTTCATCTATATTTATTTTTTGGGAGTTTTTATCATGTATCTGTTGATAAGATCGTATGATTTTTAGGTTTCATTCTATTAATGTGGTATATCACATTAAAAAAACAAAACTTTTTGCCTTAGCTGAACCATCTTTGCATCACAGGATAAAATCCCACTTTATCATGTTGTATGATTCTTTAATGTATTGTTGAATTTGGTTTGTTAATATTTTGTTGGGGATCTTTGTATTATGTTCATCAGGGATACTGGCCTGTGATTTGTTTTTAGTGTCTTTGTTCGGCTTTAATGTCTGGGTAATGCTGGCCTCAGAAAATGAGGTTACAATTGTTGCCTTTTCTTCAGTTTTTTGGAAGAATTAGAGAAGGATTGGTTTCAATTACCTTATAAATTTTTGGTAGACTTCACCAGATCCTGGGCTCTTCTTTGAAAGTTTTTGATTACTTATTCAATCTCACTGCTTGTAATTGGCCTATTTAGATTTCTATGTCTTCATGATTCAGTCTTAAAGGTGATACAGTTCTAGGAACTTACCACTTCTAATTCCTTGGCAAATTATTGTCCATATCAATTTCTCATGATCCTTAGTCTTTCTGTGTTATTAGTTGTAATGTTTCTTTCGTTTTTTATTTATTTGAGTCTTCTCTCTTTAGTTCATAGCCTTAAACATAGGCTAATCAGAAACTGGATCCTCAGGCAGCAGCTGGTAAAGTATGTAAACTCTTCCAAGAAAAAACTGAGAGATTGGTATTTTTGTCTGTCATGTCTGCATTAAGCAAGGAGGAGGAGGGAAGAGCAGCAGGAAGTGTTCTCACACTGTTAGCAACTGCTGCTTTCTTTGTTATAATGTTATAGTCCTGTGGGACTCATAAATACCAGCAGCCCCACTGGTTCTTGAGTGCTAGCTGATTTGATGGTTCGTCTGTCAGATGGCAGCTTTAAAAGTTAGGGCACTATGTATGTGGTCAAAACCCTTTGCTCTTCAGAGAGAAGCTGGGAGTTCAGTTTCTTCCCAATTGTAAGGTGCCGTGTTGGAGTTTATGGCAAGGGAGTGTCTTAGCCTTTTTGCCCATTTTATTGTGTGTATTTTCTCAGTTGCCTGATGTGAAGGAGTCACTGACTAGTTTGGATCTTTCTCAGAGGAAATCAATTCATGTGTAGCTTTATATTTGGTACAAACTTGGGAGGACAGAAATTCAGGAGCCTCCTATATCATCATCTTGATTAACTCCTGCTATTCATTCTTGGTTCTCCATATCTTTCAACAGTACAACAAACTATTCACTAAGTCCAGAAAATTCAATTTCTTTATATTTCTGCAATTGATCAGGTACCTCTCCATCATCTCTGTTTATGCATTAATTCTATTCTTCATCATGGGTAACTGGTTTATTCTTTGCCTCATCAGTTTCATTCTTCACACTCTCATCGTTAATGTTGATGTTCTACTTGATGTAGAACTTGTAGTTCTACTAGAACTTAAAGTTCTACTTGAAATCATTCAGCAGTTTTTCAAAAATATAAAAGTAATATGGAATTTCATTCATAGTTTGGATTTTCCTTAGAATTTCAGTTTTACTGTCAGTAATGTGTTAATATTTACCTCTAACTCTAGTTATCCGCACAGGACCTTGTTAGGATTAAATTAGATACTATATCCAATAGGCTGCTCAAGGTGTAATTTGTGCCATGCATTGTTTTAATTATAACAATATGGAAATTAATAAAACATATGCCATACATTTAGGATCTGCCTCATCCAAGGTCTGATCCCAAGTGAATCTTTGTATGTGATTCTGGTACAGCAAAAAATGTTTTTTTGTTTGTTTGGTTGTTGTCTTTTTATGTTTTGTGTTTTGGGGGTTTGTTTGTTTTGGGTCATGAAATGCCACTGAATTATTTTTCTATGAGTACCAACTTTAGTTACTTAAGTAACTTGTATTTCCCCACCTTCTATATCCCTTTTTCTTTATGGATCTTTTAACATGGTGGCTTTCTGCACTATATTATTAATTCTGAAATTATAGAGAGATTACTCTAAAAAACCTTTATAGCCTTTTGTATATCCAAGTAATTTATCCAAGTACTTATTTATTAAGTGTTCATTTATTTAGTTAATAAACTTAAACCATATCAGGATATAAGGATATCATTTATTACAAAGAGTCAGCATTGTGCTTAATGAATCTATTATAAGAGTTCTTGGCTGTGTTTAATATTTTCAAAAAGTGATTTCAATGTTTGGTTGGTCTATAAGAGTTAATGAAAGCTCCAAACAGTATTATTAGGAAATGGTGGAAATTAGAAGAAGCATTTCTTAGGCTTTATAATTATGAAATATCCTATGACATAAGTATTACAGTTAAGATATTTTTCTCTGGAAACAATAAGTTGGGTTACCTGTCCATGAAAAAACTTTTTTTCTCTATTTTTAGTAAAAAAAAAAAAATCTTGAAAATTGACCTCTGGGGATGCAGAGGTGAGCTAGGTGAAAAATAAAAAAAATGTTGATATCACTATTGCTTGTAGTAGAAATGTCACAGAGCAGCTACAACTCTGCTATATAGCCTAACCTTTCTATGTACTGGCCATTTATTTCTTTAATTTCATGACAATACAATTGTACACTTTTCTTGGTTTAAATTAGAAATGTCTTCCAGACATTTATCTTCATTGTGACCTCCTGTAAAAGGTTCAGGGATTTGACTGCTCTGATAGTTAATAGAATCTCAAGTCTTTAAAATATAGTGCCTATAGATACAGTGGTGTTAAGAATGATATAATCACTTCCATTTAAAAACATATCTCTTTTTTGAAGTTATGCATGTTACACTGTAAAACTATGATGAAATGATAACTCATAGAATGAGTTATTATTATATACAGTGTTGGCCATGTTAGGTGTGTGTATACAACACAAAACGAACACAAAAAGGCCACTCCTTTGTTGAAACATGAATATTTTTTAACAATGAGACTATTTGTTATTTGTCCACTTTAGCAAAATTTAAGTGGAATCCACCTTAGGCAGCAGCCCTGGTCTGTCCTTTTTATGTACAATCTCAAATCATGCATCTTTTTCCTAGCATCTCTAAACGTAGCTCATGTCTCTGCTCTCTGATCCTCCTGTTTCTAGTTCATTTTACCTGACACTATTGCAGATACTATTCTGCAAATTGTGCCAAGTAGACATTATGATCGGAATCATTTTACTCTTAGCTTTTAAGCAAAAGGACTTATGTCTTACAAAAATAATTTGGGGTCACTAGTCAAAGGGTTGTTTGTGAGGCCAACTTGTAATAGACTTAAAACTGCACTGGATTTAAAGTGCATTAGGTTTGCTGCTGCTGCTGCTGCTACTGCTTCTACTACTACTACTACTACTACTACTACTACTACTACTACTACTACTATACTACTACTACTTTTGAGTGATTTGGGGGGGGGGAGTGGTAATGAAGTTAAATATGTCATTTAAAGTGTCCCACTGAGTCAAAAGCTTTATGTACTGAGACCCAGATGGTGGAGACAAAATATTTTATACTCTTAATCATTGATTTCTAATGAGTAAATATTATACTTAATGTTGTTTTGGGAAGTACTGAAAATGTAATTCTGCCTGTCATTTCCACTACTGGGCTACAGAGTGTCCTAGAAAGAGATGTAATGTTGGCCTACACTTTATTTTCAAATATAAACTGTATTTCTCCTTTCATTCAGAGAAGTCATAATTCATTTTCTTCTTCAAATTCATGAAGTTTAAATGTGAAAATTACATTGTGGTAAATTGCAAGAAAGTTGGTACATTATTTGATTTAGAATAAAGGATTTATATTTAAAAGAATTTCTGTCAATTTTTTTAATGTGCTGATAAAGTGATAAGTACCTGAAAGCTAAAGTATTTGTAACCTCTATTTATATTTTTTATCCTTTTGAGATGAAAACTCTGTATTATTCTTGACTGGAACATCAGACAGCTGCCACAGTATAAAATTATGGTTGATTTTCTATTATGACTAAAAATAGCTAGTGCGAATGTAATTCAGAGAAATATAACACAAAATTTATTTTGCCTCTAAAATTTCTAAATACAACAGCTGTTATACGAGCCTGTATAATAAATAATTAAATACTTCCATAAATAAACTCAATAAAGATAAAACTATAAGGATATCTTTTAGCAACATTATCTTAGAATATTTACTAAGTTAGCTATGAAGACATAAGAAAAAAATGTTGGCAATAAAAGACTTTTAACAAACTAGGAAGTTGAAATGGTACAAAGTAAAATATAGTTTTGATAATTATAAGGAGGTGATATAAGTGGATATAAATGATACCAGCTACGTAATAATTGTTCTAAATTATACCATTACAGATATAAATCAATATGTATACAGATGAAAATGAAAGCTAGTAAACATATAAATGTTTATATTTCAGGTGAATGAGTTATTTAGTCTTTCAAAAGAAAAATTTCTGAGGAAAAATTGAATATTTTATAAATCTAAAATTAGTTTAAATTTGGGTTTGATAGAAAAATGTTCTAAATATTAGGTGAAAAATTAAGTAAAATTACCATGTTTACATGCTGTGAGGGGGAATTATTTCTATAAATTATTACTGTGTTTTATTTGGTTGTTGATGTAATTTCTTTCCGTAGGACTCCACACAGCTGATTTTCTCTGTTTTGCCCTGATGTCAAAAGAAATCTAAACTTCCTTTTTCTGACTTTTTGTGGACATGAAAAGAATATTTAAATTGATAAGAGGTACATAAATATACACATCCTAGTTCTTAGAGTTAGGACTGTTTATACACACACATTCACATATACATACTTCTATGCATTCAGTTTCTGTTCAAAACATTTATTCTTGATTCCATCCATAGTACCTTGATTTCAGGATTGGAGGTAGTTGCAGTTCTCTGGTTTGAAGTCAACATTTCTAATTAAGATTTTATATCCTGCCCATTCCACCTTTCTCTAAATAAAGTATGTTATTGTTTTCTTTATTTTCAAGTTCTAACATGTCTAAGGTATGTGTACCTGTCCAATTTAGTACTGGTAAAAATAATTTTCACTTAGTAGAGCATAATTCTTAAAAAGAGCTTTTATTTCCTTTCAGTATACTCATAATTGATTTAATGTATATACTTTCATAATTTTCATATAAATTCATCAATTTATTTCCCACTTGAAACTACCTTGTTTTCTTATGTGTCAGCATGTCAGCGTAATGGCACTTATCTAAACTTGTAAGTAATTATCCAATAGATAAATTAGCTCTTTTTGTTTATTTCTTCTCCATTAGAATTTAATCTTTATAGACATTATCATCTTTATTGCTATTGTTGCTAATCAACATCCTGTCCCAGGTATTAGCATGGAGTTTGGGATCTAGAAGATATGAGAGTATATGAATAACTTAAATGGAAAAAAAATAGCCAATAAGAAATTAGTTAAAGCAAGTCCTAACATAAATAATTTTCCTATAATAATCTGAACTATAATCTGCTTCACTGCACAAAATATTTAGTAGGATTTATTCTACTCACAGTCTATGTTCATTAATTCTAGGGAATGAAGGAATTTAGGTTGTGTTGCATGGTATAAAGTAATTAAAAATGCAAAGGAAGAAGTTGAGAAGTCTGTGATAGATGGAGATGAGATTAGGAGAAGTCTTATCTCTGCTTCTTGGACCTTGTCCTTCAACTTCATATTTCAAGGGTCAACCAGAGATTTGAATAGTTTATATTTTCAGAGCCTGTCTCTCCCTACCGAAGTCTCCTTTTCTGGATTTCTTCTCCCACTGAAATCACTCAAAACTCTGTCCTCTAATCTCTCAGTCAGTAAGACTGAAGTAGTCTTAGGGTACGTCACACAGCACCAGTCAAACCCTACCCTCAGGTGAAAAGCTTTAAGAATGGGAAAATTGCCCAGATCTTTCTCTTCTTCCAAGTGTCAACTCAATTTTAGTTTTCCTCGTTTTTTTTTTTATTCAGTGGGCTATTTGTAATATTTTATCTTAAGTTTATGTTATGTAGATGTCCAGTCCTATATAAGGTACTTCACCTTTACTAGAAGTAGAAATCCTCTACAATTTTTTAGTTAATTTTTTAAAGGAAAGAACAAGTGAAATAAATACATCATACTTTTTTTTAATTTTCAAATTTTTATTTTTTTATTTTAATTCCTATATAGTTAACATGCAGTTTTATATTAGTTTCAGGTATACAGTATAGTGATTCGACACTTCCATACATCACCCAGTGCTCATTAGGACAAGTACACTCCCTAATCCCTATCACCTATTTAATCCATTTCCCCTCTTACCTCCCCTCTGGTAGCCATCTGCTTGTTCTCTGTAGTTAAGAGTCTATTTCTTGGTTTCTCTCTCTGTATCTCTCTCTCTCTTTGTCTCTTTTTTTTCCTTTCCTTGTTTGTACCACATATGAGTCGATATATGGTATTTGTCTGACTTATTTGCTTAGCATTATACCCTGTACCTCTATCCACATGTTGCAAATGGCAAGATTTCATTCTTTTTTATGGGTGAATATATATATCACATCTTTTTTTTAATTTTTTTATTAACATATAATGTATTATTTACCCCAGTGTACATATCTGTGAATATATCACATCTTTTTTTTAAGATTTTATTTATTTAGGGGCACCTGGGTGGCTCAGTGGGTTAAAGCCTCTGCCTTTGGCTCAGGTCATGATCTCAGGGTCCTAGGATAGAGCCCCGCATCAGGCTCTCTGTTCAGCAGGGAGCCTGCTTCCCCCTCTCTCTCTGCCTGCCTCTCTGCCTACTTGTGATCTCTCTCCTCTCTGTCAAAGAAATAAATAAAATCTTAAAAAAAAAAAGATTTTATTTATTTCTTTGACAGAGAGAGACACAGCGAGGGAGAGAACACAAGCAAGAGGGTGGGAGAGGGAGAAGCAGGCTTCCTGCCAAGCAGGGAGCCCGATGTGGGCCTCTATCCCAGGACCCTGGAATCGTGACCCAAGCTGAAGGCAGACGCTTAATGACTGAGCCACCCAGGCACCCCATATCACATCTTCTTTATCTATTCTTCTATTGATGGACATTTGAGATGTTTCAATAATTTAGTTATTGTAAATAATGCTACTATAAACATAGGAGTGCATGTATCCTTTTGAATTAGTGTTTTTGTAATTAGAGGGTAAAGTACCCAGTAGTGTGATTACTGGATCATAGGGTAGTTCTATTTTGAACTTTTTGATGAACCACCAGATTGTTTTCCACAGTGGTTGTACCAGTTTGTGTTTCCACCAACAGTGAAAGAGGGTTTCTTTTTCTCCATGTCCTTGCCAACACTTGTTACTTCTTTGGTCTTTGATGCTAGCTATTCTGACAGGTGTGAGGAGATACCTCATTGTGATTTCGATTTGCATTTCTGATGGTAAGTGATGATGAGCATCTTTCCACGTGTCTGTTGGCTGTCTGGAGGTCTTCTTTGGAGGAATGTCTCTTAATGTTTTCTGCCCATTTTTAAATTGGATTATTTGTTTCAGTTCTTTATAGTTTTGGATATTAACCTTTTAGCAGATAGGTCATTTATAAATATCTTCTCCCATTTGGTAAGCTGCCTTTAAGTTTTGCTGATTGTTTCCTTCACTGTGAAGAAACTTTTTTATTTTGATATAGTCCCAAATTACATAATACTTTAACTTTGACATTATAGAGGAATGTCACTACCATGGTTCCCTAGAACTTTGTCCATATCTTTACAGGCAAAGTTTTGCATTTCAGCTTATTTTAGTTAGTCTTTCCAGAATGTCCATTGTCCCTACCCTCCCCCCCTTGGATTAGACCTGAAGAAAATAGCTGCTTAGAGTTAGCTACAGCCTAAAATTAACTCTTTATCAATAGAACAACTTGTGTTGCAGTCCTCCAGTCCGTTTTGTCTCAGCATCATGTTTCTTGGTTGTTGTATTTTGTTTTGTTTTGTTTTGTTTTTAGACTCTTAGAATCATAGGAGCTGGAACTATTGGCATATTCTTTTCTCTATGTCACTGGTAAAATGTATACATTAAAACTGGTTTATTTTATCTTTACTGGTCAAATCAGTCAGGCTCTTGCATCAGCTCTGTTTTTTATGTATTTAACAAAGATGATGAAATCTGTCAGGCAAGGATTATTAAAGCCACCTTAGAGTCTGTCTGTCACAGGTGCCAGGACACTTACAAGGTATGCTAGGAATTGTATGTAAAAAAAAAATTAAATAGTAGAGAAAATTTGAGCCTCTGAATGTTGTTAATTTTTTTCTTTTGATTCTTGCCAGAACTGGCCTAGCGGCATTTAATATATCATATCCCTTTAATACAGTTAGGAAGTTAAATGGTTTAAAGCTAAACACACCACTCATGATGTCCCCTCCCATGTGAGTTAATTTATTCTAAGTTTTTCTGCTTCTCTGCACAGTTTTTCTAACTCTATAACTAATTTTGGAATTAGTAGTTGTCTCTAGAAGAATAACCACCAGTTCTAGGCTCAGTTATTTCCTCTTTTCCTGAACTTTAGCCCAGTAATTTCTTACCAACATGATGATGGTTTTTCAATGGCTTCCAAAATATGATTTTTCCAAGTACTTCCAATTATTCTCAACTGGAAATTTGAACAAACCCATAGACCACCATTGCCATAAGTAAAACTCTTTAAATATTTAAAAGTATTACTTTACCTGTGATTTCTCTATACTTTTGTTTCACATTTTAAATATGTTCAAATAATTTCCACAACAAAAAGTATACAAGCTATAGAAAAATAAGAATTATAAAAGTTATTTGAAGATACATTTTTTTTCCATTACAGATTAAAGTAGCATCTCTACCAGATCCCAGTAAGGCTGTTTCATATTCCATTCTGAAATAACCACAAACCCACAACTTTATCCCAAAATGGGAGTTACAAACTAAATGCCAAAACACTCATTCTCCCATTAGACAGAACAAATTGGAAAAATAGTATAATGAATTCAGATAATGGCATGACCTCATTTAGATACATGAAACAGAGCCCTACAAAATTAAGGGTAGAGTTTCATACGGGTTTAAAATACACCCTCAGGACTCTCTGGATTAGAAACCTGCCCTGCCATTTCTTTACTATGAGAACCTGAAAGAGTTGTTTCAACTGCATAATCCTCTTTTTTCCTATTGTAAAATAGGAGTGATTATCAATAATAATAATTAAATCTACCTATCTCTTAAGGTTGTTTAATGGAATACATGAATGGAAAGAAATCAGAGAGGGAAACAAACCATGAGAAACTCTTAACTATAGGAAACAAACTGAGGGTTGCTAGAGGGGAAGTAGGCAGGTGGATGGGGTAACTGGGTGATGGGCATTAAGGAGGGCATGTGATATGATGAGCACTGGGTATTATATGCAACTGAAGAATTACTGAACTCTACATCTGAAACTAATGTTGGCTAATTGAATTTAAATTTTTTAAAAAAGGAAATGCATAATTTAGTATATATATAATTCTTGGAATGGTACATGGAATATAGTGCATTTTCAGTAAGAAGAAAATGCACTTCTTCAAAATAAGAGAGTTAGCAAGAAATAGGAAACTTGGAATCTCGGAGTCATGAATGAAAAAAAAAGGAAGAAATAAAAGAATTTCTCTGGATCATGGGGGGAATTAAGTTTCAAATTACTCTTGTGTCACAGCATAGAAAGCAAGAAGCTGAACTGAAAACTCTAAATGGCATAACTTTTCTTAAACTGATATGTTAACTGATTCATTTGATGCTCATTTTTTAGAGTTCTTTTGCAATACCATTCAACTCTGTCATCTACCACAAAAGCCATTCATTAACGTACATATAATTCTTGTTACTGAATGTATCTTACTCAAGTTTCTTACCAATTTCATGACCACAAGCCTAATACTATCTGAGAATTACAAAAATAAAATTTGTTTAAAACATCTACTTGAAAATTTAATTTTAATAATAAACTTATTAGTTTTCATATAATACAGATTGAATTTATTGACATTCAACAATACTATTTTAACAGAATGTAACAATTTATATTTACTGTAACAATACTTCTAAATATTGTTTCTCAGGATAATAAGGATAATAAAGGATAATAGATCATAGATATTTATCAATATCTATCATAGATTTTATCTATGGATCAAATCTATGATTTGATCCATAGATAAAAAAGGATAATAAAGATCATGAAATTTCTCCCAACAATCCAGTGCAAATAACTCAAATGAAAAACAATTATTAGTAAAATAGAACTATTTAAGGGGTGTCTTGGGTGGCTCAGTTGGTTAAGTTTCTCCTTTCGGCTCAGGTCATGATCTTGGAGTCCTGGGATTGATCCCTGCATCTGTCTCCCTGCTCAGCAGAGAGACTGCTTCTCCCTCTCCCTTTGACCCTCCCCCCCGCTCATGCTCATGCTCCCATGCTCGCTCTCTCTTTCTCAGATGAATAAATTTTGAAAATCTTTTAAAAAAATAAATAGAACTACTTAAAAATACTCATGCCTATTATTTTATGCAGCACTTGCTTTTGTAAGTTCCAAAAAGGGAATCTAAAAAGAATTCCTTGGTTTTGTGTGTTATATCCTTTGATTTTTTTCCTTTGTATTCAGCTGTATTAATAAATTGAGAAGAGACTTGAATAATGTAAAAATAATCTAAATCTTAGATAATGGTTAAATAATAAATAGCTTATAATAACAATGGAAAGATCCATAACCTTTTCTAAACACCCAAACCTTTCCTAAAGATTTTTAAAATATTATTTGATTTGAGAATTCAGTTAAGAATTTAATGCTAATATGATACAAGTAATTCAATTAAATAGATGAATACTTTATTATTTTATACATATTAGTACCTGTGGTAATTATTTTTTGAGCTAAGGCCTTAAATTCAATACATTTATGTCCTTGTACGAGTTCTTACTTTACTTACTGATAGCTACTGCCTGTTATAAATGTCAACTTGGATTTTATTACCATTTTCACCCTCCTGTATCACTAAGAAATAAATCTATAGACTAATACTATTTATTCCGGGAGAAGAGAATTGTGTTATTACTATAAAAATATTATTTGCCATTGCTTTGATTTCTGTCACCAAGTGGAAAAAGTTTCATTTCTGGAGAGTTTCTAACTACATCAAGGGACGTGTTAGGTATATGATCAAAGTAAGATATTTTGGTTATAGTAATGAGAATATGCAATAATTTAGTAACCTAAGTTTAAGTGACTGAATGAGCAGGAAAATAGACTAGCAGAGCCTCATTCTTGAAATTCTCTTTGCATAAATTATTTATTCTAAATAACTATATTGTTAGAAAGCTCACACTTACATACTTGATATTGTAAAACTATCACCCAAAATCAGTACTGAAGCAATGGAAAAGCTTCTTTTTGTAGTTATTTATCGGAAATACAGATTGAGTTATATATTATCATTTGTATTTTCTTGTCAGATTCCCAGCTCCTTAACTGGGGACACACAGTTCACCTCTATTGTTTTTATACCATTAAAAAAAAAAGCAACACAAAAAAACCTACAAGTAAATGTTTTATTGATCAGATACACAGAAGAGTGTCTTTTATTTGCTTTCAATGCTGGATTTATTTACTTATTTATTTATTTACTCATTTACTTATTTCTGTATTTTATTTTCCCTATATATTTCTAATGTAACTGATATTTTGCTATATTAATTCCTCCTAGCCATTTTCTATATTCATTTCCTTTTTTATTCTCTTTTTTGCTAATCTCAATTTTTTCAATTTATACATAACTATTTCAATTTATACATAACAATTTTGATTTATTAATGTATCTGGTACCAAATCTTTAACCATTAAAACAGACAAACAAAAATCAACAACTACAATAATATGCTAACATAAGAATAAAAAAAAAAAGTTAAAAAAGTAAAAATTGCACAGGCTGTTAAAAATAAATCACTCACCATTAAAATGTAAGCAACTATTAAATATATCTTATTGAACACATGAGATCCAAATAAGTAATGGAAAATAAAATATATATGTGATTATAAATTATATACAAAGGTACTACAAACACAAATTTTAGTAGCCCCAGCCATGTACCATGATACCTATTTGAAAATTATTACATAGTACATACCACATTGTGTACATTTTACATTATTTCACAAGAATGTGTACTTTCTAATTATTGGTTGCAGAATTCTATATTTCTCCCTTTGTGTTGTTCAGATTGTTTTTACATTTGTGTTTATTTGGTTTTTGTTTGTTTTTTCTATTTGACACGTCCATAAATAGCTGATATGAATTAGAATGTCTCATTTTGGTAGACTTACCAATTTCTTACTCTAATTTTATCAGTTTTACTTAATATATGATAAATCTATTCCATCTAAACATATTTCTAGTTGCCTAATTTCTAATCACTTTTGATGAATTATGGATTTTATCATGATATAATAACCCTGTTTATTCTTAATATTGATGTTTAAAGTCCATATAATTTTAATTTATATAAACACCAGATTTTCTGTTCATTGTTATTAGCCTCATATATTTTATACCATGCTCTCATATTCAACTTCCTTAAGTGCTTAATCTTTATAGGTGTCTCTTGTAAAGAACAAAAGACATTATTTAAATCAAATCTTACAAGGCAGGTTAGTGCATTTAAGTTTGTTGTAAAATAAGCTATTTTAAAATGCATCCAAAAAGTTAGTTTAAAAAAATATGTATTTATTTTTACTTTTTAATCCTTTATATATTTTCTATAGTAGACATCCATACTGTTTACTAAAAACACAAGAGTTTTAGGATGCTCTCACCAATTATTTCCCACAAGTTTGTCATGTGGAATTTTAATTCTGGGTTGTGTGTGTATGTGTGTGTGTGTGCGTAATTTATTTTGGTTTATTAAATCTTATTTATTCTGACATATCAACTCTTATTGCCGAAGTCAACTACCCTTCATTATGTCTTACATATCTTCAGTGTTTTACTTTCTCCAAAGGTATTTTCAACATGTTTTTATGGTAAATCTGAGTCCTTATGTTTATGAGATTGTTTATAGAATGGCCTTATATTAGGTAAATTTGTTTGGATATAAGATTCTAGACACAGTGTTATCTTGTTGAAAATAATGGTGTATTCTTGAGAATAGATTCTTAAATCTTGCTATTGAAAAATCTAATGCTAAGTTGACCCTGACTCATTTGCATGTATGATCTTTTTAAAAAATCTTTTAAATTATGTTCCTATTGTATATTTCTAAATATTTCTGTATTTAAATTTGTTTATTTCTTTATCTTAGTAGTCTAGGCTTCTTTATCCTGAGGTTGTTCATCCTTCTTACATTCTACAAAACATGTCTCTTCTGTTTTTTTTTTCTGTTCTTTTTAATTTTTTCTGAGATTTATGTCTTTAGGATTGTGGCACTGAGATGACAGCATTTCTCTTTATCCTTCATATACAGTATTTCTCTTCCTTAATTTTTATTATATATTTATTATTTCTTTGTCCTTTTTTACTACATTTTTGGGAGTGCTTCTCTATCTGAGCTGTCATTTCAGTAATTGTTCCCCAGCTGTATTCATTATATAATTTATTCAGTCTACTCTTTTCTACACTTCAGTAATCACATTCTTAAACATAATATTCCCTCGTGGAGTCCTCCTGTGATTTTTAGTTTATTATATAATGATCCTCATTTCCTTTTTTTATTTTAGTGTGATTAATAGGTTTATAATTATTTTTCTCTCTTTTATGATAGCCTGTTTCTGATAGAATTCATATTTCCGTTTTTGTGTTTCTTTTAGGATAATCCGTTCTCTTCCTATCCTATGTCTTGATATTTTGGCATGTGAGTGTTATATAACTGAGGATTACAGTTACTTTTATAATGAAAAGTATATAGGAGATGGGCTGAATATCCAAATTAGTTTTTAAAAAAATAAGTAGAGTCAGAGTGTATCAAGATCCAAATCACCGTAATTTCATACTTCATTCCATTACACATATCCTTATTTCAAAGATTTATCCTCTAGCTCTCTTCAGCATTTTCCCAAGTGATATTAGGAAGGCACTTATTTGACTGCAATGCACAAGCCCTGAAATTAGAATTTAGATAGGGAGTCCAATGATAGAAGCTGGTCAACTCCTCCCCCTTACCTGTTTCATGTCCTCAACCTTGTGGGGTTTCTGCATTGACCTAATTTTAGTCCTATGATATCCTGAGTAGTATAAAAGTAGGCAATTATAGTCCTGAAGCAAGAGAAATGGATAAACAAAGCTGGAAATCTTTGTTTTTTCTTTTTATCATACCAGAGCCATGATCCCCTGTTGCCACCAAATTCTCATATACCATTTCAAAGCAGCACTTTGTTACCACAGATTCTATCTAACAGTTTAGTCCATATCTTGATATATTTTCTTTATAATTCCCTTGATCGTGGAAGATGGGAGTCAGCAGTCTGTGGTTATTTCTAGTAATTTCTAGAAAATACTAATGAAAGCTTCTCTAAAACCCTATAATTTATTTAAAACTACTATTAGTAATTCTTTTCTTTCTTTCTTTCTTTCTTTCTTTCTTTCTTTCTTTCTTTCTTTCTTTCTTTCTTTCTTTCTTTTCTTCCTTCCCTCCCTTCCTTCCATCCTTCCTTCCCTTTTCTTTCTTACTTTCCTTTCTTTCCTTGCTTCCCTCCCTCCCTTCCTCCCTCCCTCCCTCTCTCCCCTCTTTCTTCTATTGTTCCTTGTAGCTGAAGGAATCACTAATTGACAAAATAACATACACATTTTCTATTAACAAAAATATCCATCATAAAAATTATGAATATATAGACAAATCTCAATTAAGGTAATAAAATTCACTTAAAATCACTCAGAGACATTAACAGCAAGCTATATATTAACTTTTAATATTTTATTATGTATAATTTTTATACATAAAATTTTTATACATAAAATAATACATTAAATTATACATCAATATAAATATATATAAATATTTATACATAAAATATACATTAAAATAATATTTTAATATGTATAATTAGGATTATATACTTAGTTATATATAAATACATATGTATTTATAAATGTAAACATTACAAATAACATATATTTTCACATCTGAATACCAATTAAATTCATTTTAATACTAAAGAAATAGGTTAAAATGTACACATTAAAACATACATATTTTTCTTTATAATTTCAGACCAAATTATATGATATGTGTATATTTTAAAATTTTAAATAAAATGTTTCTAATATTCTTTTTTTAATAATTTTTTTAAGATTTTATTTATTTATTTGACAAAGAGCTCACAAGTAGGCAGATAGGCAGGCAGAGAGAGAGGGGGGAAGCAGGCTCCCTGCTGAGCAGAGAGCCCGATGCGGGGTGCGATTCTAGGACCCTGAGATCATGACCTGAGCTGAAGGCGGAGGCTTTAATCCACGTAGCCACCCAGGTGCCCCTGTTTCTAATATTCTAAATTTAACATATTTTCCACCTTTAATGTTCTTTACAATTTACAAATTTTCTCAAAATTTTTCAAGATAAGAACCTCAGAGGGAATCTGACTTCAGTAAATTTGACTGAGGAAGGAATGAACACTTTTTTTAAAATCCACAGCATTCTCAAATGGCTCAATTTTGAAAATGTCAGCATTTGTATGACATTTTAAATTTCATCATCAAGGCCAAGTACTCATTAAAGGTGTTTTTAAAGATAGATCAATTGATAAATCATATAATTAAACTTTATACAAAAAAGAGTGCCCTGGTGATTTTAAGTTAAATGATAACTACAGAATTTTGTAAAGCACAAAAAGTTTAAACTTTTACTTACACTTTTCTCTATTCTCCTCATGAAAAAAATGATTTATGGTTAAGTCAATACTTTCTATATAATCAAGCTGTAAAACAAAAATTTAAGAGTCTATTTAATATCAAATTACATATACAGATTTACCTGATAAATTGTATAATATATATTTTCTGTCATTTGGCTTCTGTGGTTTTCAGGAAAGTATTATTTACATAAAACCTGTTATATAATTCCTTAAATCAAATAGTCATGTTGAAATTATCTTTTTTTTTCTTTATTTTTTTCCCAAATACATTTATTTTGTTTTTTCAATGTTTCAAGATTAATTGTTCATGCACCACACCCAGTGCTCCATGCAATACGTGCCTTCCTCAATACCCACTACCAGGGTCACCCAACCCCCCACCTCTCCCCTCCAAAACCCTCAGTGACACATAGATAATATCTACACGTTTATTCTTTGATAAACAGCCTGAGAAAACTAAGATGTGATAAATCAATGACATATTTAAAATAATGAAAACAAATAAATATGTTTTGTACATTCTGGGATTCTTTACCAATAAGCATTTTTTTAATAAAGACACTAAACTAATGATCTCCAAGTAGGTAACTTTGTGCCACTTGAACACCAAGTAAGTTACAGCAGGAAGAGAGACTGCAATTATATAGTAAGTAGAAATGATGTTGAACTTTTTGACCAGAGAATCCATCTTATGTCCATGTTCCCTGGGAGAGGCCAGAAGTCATATCTGTTGAGAGACATGTCCTTCATGTTTCTGCACATTATATAATCACAGGTGCTGGCTGGTTTTGTTTCAGACTACTTTTATGGGAGTGTATTTATTTGAAAGTACCTTGACACATCGGGTTTGTTCCTCTAGAGTGAAGGGAGGATTTACTCACTTGTATCTTATAATAATAAGTTGGGGTTTACTGAAGTTAGAGTTCTTCAGTCATGACACAAACCCACTGTGTGTGCATCTACTTTAGCCTCTTATTTTACCACTATGATGGTTGTGGGGGAGGTATTACCACAAACTTAGGGCTTAAGACAACACAAATGTGTTATGTCACAGTTTCTATGGGTTAGAAATTTGGGCATACCATGATTCAAAACTTTAGTCAAGCTCTCATTGGGCTGAAATCTTAAGTTTTAAGTAGGCTGTGGTTGTCACCTAGGGCTCAGAGGCCTCTTCCAACCTCATTAATTGCTGATAGAATTAATTTCCACGCAACTATAGGGACTGAGGTGTCTGTTTTGCTGCTACCCTGCAGGGGACTACTTTTAGCTCCTACAGCCCATCCTGAGTTCATTGCCATGTGGCCCCACAGAAAATTAGCAAGCATGTTTTCATTGTTTCTGGCCAATCTGAGCATGTCTCTCTGACTTCCCCCTCTGCAAGCAGGCAAAGATAATCCTCTGCCTTTAGAAGACTCATCTGATTAGGTCACGCCCACTCAAGAAGTCTCCCTTTTGCCGAATAACATAACATAATCACAGGAATGATAGCTCAAAATATTCAGTTTCTTCTAAGACTCAAAGGAGGGTTTCATACAAGGAAGAACAGGATCACTGGGATCATCCAAGAGTGATAACTATCAGAGTAGCCAAGAGGAAATGACACAGATGTAAGTTATGTAGCTTGTTATGCAATGTGTAATAAAGTCAGTTGTCTTTGAGACAGGAATCTTTATCTTCTTCCAATAATTTATATTGGTATATATTGTTTATTTCAAAGTAGGGTAATATCTCGAGCAATTCACAAGTTTTGACAATTGCCTTCATCAAAGCAATAGATAGTGCATTGGCTAGAAGGATGCAAAATATATTTGAGAAACTGGTTGTTTATTTCTGCTTTAAGCTAAACATAATAGTAAGGTGTGCTTTGTTGGGATTGAGCAAATTGACATAATGTTACATGGTATCATGTCACTTTCAGATCTAATTATGACCAGTATAAGTATAGGGAAAATGTTCCAGCATTCTCATACTGGTTTCCTGACATGTGAAATGAGTCGAAATTATAGTAGAAAGACAAAAATGGAATCTTCTGAAAGTGTCCTCCCACCTCAGCCAAGATGGTATATCAGATGCCTTCCTGAATCCCATCAGGAAATGCTGAGACTGGCAACCCCATCCAAAGCTTTCTTGTGGGTCCCCTATAATATCCCTGTTTGGACCACTTGTCTGGAACTTGAAAAATTACATGGAACATGGAAAATGATGGCAGACTACCAGAAACAAGATACCCACCAAACCAACTGTGGTGTCTCAGACAAGTGTCACTGCCATAAGATAAATAGGAAAATATGCTCTTAACTATGCTCATAAATAAAAAGATCATATCAATTATTTTTATGTGGGCAAGATTGCAATATAGATTCATGTCTTATTCAGGATTATGTTAACATTAGTTTTGTAAAAATATAATGTTCAGGGAATTTGGTAGTCTTGAACATTCCTAAGAACATCATGTTGATCCACTACATTGATGACATTTTGCTGTTATGCAACAGGATCTGATAAGTAGGAAGTATAAGTTTCTGCACGCCATAAAAAGAAACATGTAAATGAAAGGATTGAAGATAAGTCTTATGTAGATGTAGAGACTTGACACAACAATGTAATTATTATGCTTCCAGTCATCTTGGTCCTCTTGGGCTTTCTGCTTTAAGTTAAAGGTCACATTGCTACAGTCCTGTTAAGGATCAAATATTTGTATTCCTCTCAAATTCATATGTTGATATCCTAATGCCCAATGTGATGATATTAGGAGGGAGAGGCCTTTGAGATATGACTAAATTATGAAAGGGGTATCTTCAGAAATAGATTTCAGAAAGCTTTCTCATCCCCTTTGCCATGTAAGGACACAATAAGAAGATGACCACCTATGAATCAGGAAATTGGATCTCACCTGACACTGAATCACACAACACCTTGATCTTGGACTTCCTAGGCTCCAGAACTGTGAGAAATAAATTTCTGTTCTGATAAGCCGTATAGTCGATAGCACTTTGTTATTGCACCCTGGATGGACTAAGGTACTTACCAAATCAAAGAGCTGTGTAGGTTAAACAGCAATCTATCATACCCCAGAAATGATATATTTGAGATGGAGCCCAAATATAAACAGTTTTTCATTTCAGTTACCTCCTTTGCACCAGGTCTCCATCTCAAATTGTACTGGGGCCTAAAGTGGGGGAAGAAAAATAGCTCAGTCTGGTTAACAGATGGGTTGACCCAAGATGATGTATTAAGTGAAAACAGAAGACGAACTGCTACAACACTATGAACTAAGTAAGAAATGTCCCAGATCACTGGTGAAGGAAATACTCCCAGTGGCAGAAATGTGAGAACACTTGGTCAGGCATTTTTTTGTGAAGGTTGAAATGATCCGAATTAAGAACATTCATAGACTTAGTGTGAGAAATGGCTTGACTGGTTGGCCAAAGGCCTATAAGGAGCAACTTTAGAAGATGAAATGCAAGAAAATTTTGGGAGAAGGCCTCTGTATAAAACTGCATGAGCATAAAGGGGCAGATCTTCATATTTCATTTTTATTTCCATTGGAGTGCTTCACTACAAAAGATTTTTTCATGCCTTTAGACAAGATAATATCTTTCTATGACTGCTAGTCTTTCTCATTGGCTGGTACAATGGTGTATGTCAAAAAAGAAATGTCTGATTTACTACCCTGAGAGCTCCAAAAACCTGCTATTGACCATGAGATTTACTTTGTAGAAGGACGTGTAATAATGGATCATGATCATGGAATCAAGTTTTCCTAATCTAGCCTTCATCTTACAGAAGCTGCAGTTCTTTTTTTTTTTTTAAGATTTTTATTTTTATTTATTTGACAGAGAGAGAGAGATCACAAGTAGGCAGAGAGAGAGGGGGAAGCAGGCCCCCCACTGAGCAGAGAGCCTGATGCGGGGCTCAATCCCAGGACCCTGAGATCATGACCTGAGCCAAAGGCAGAGGCTTTAACCCACCGAGCCACCCAGGCACCCTCAGAAGCTGCAGTTCTAACAGAAAATAGATTGTGCGGTTATATTCTAAATTAAGACATCAGCTCAGAGAAATCTTCCTGATGGGTTTGAGTAATATTCTTGAGGATACAATAATTTCACAGAACTAGTAGCTAATATATAATGTTCAAATATGTGAAATCAAAAGACAGAAATATCTCTGGTTTCCCTAACAATCATTTCTAGTGAACCATATAGAGAATTTTTTTCCCCTCAAATTCCTGAATCCTTAGGCTTTGCTGAATCAGAGGTCAGGGGTCTGCTATGAGTAGTGAGAACTGATGAAGTTGCTTCCACTAGGGGGCACAGGCAGTTGTTGAAGTTATTACCTGGCAGTCTGGGCTCTTTATATGGAATAGCAGATGGAGTTACTTTACTTGCATGGGTCATTGGATCTGATGACCATCGGAAACTAGGTTTGCTGCTACATTATGGGTGCAGGAAAATGTATGAAACCCCTGAAACCCACTGCTATGTCACTTCATTCTTCCATTCCTGATAGTGGCAAATGGGCAGTTCCAACAGCCATGGGCCACAAAGGGTAAAACAAGTAGGGTTTTAGCTTCTTCAGTGTAAAGTTTGTGATCAACCAACTTAGATTTTTTGAAATACTAGCCACAGGTAAAGACAATCTATCTTTGGTACTGGAGGAGGCAGAAAATTTTAGCTTTGGAAAAAGTTGCAGCAATAAGGAATATAGTTTGTTCCATTAACACTTCCAAATTATGTCTTTTGTAGATAATGTAGACTATGTTCCTAGACTACTCCAAGATTTGTTACAACTTTGGCTTCTTTCTGGTCTAAATAAGATTTTTTGTTGTTGTTGTTTGTTTCAGTCACTTAAACTCAAACTGAATACTAATAGAAAATTCTATGTGTAGAAGAGATTGGTCCAGAAAAGCTTTTTCAAGTGAAAGAGCAAACAGATGGGAATGTAACACTAGGGAATTCTAATATTTAAGGTTTGTGAAGGGGATGAAGTCCCTAAGGAATATAAAATTGCTGGACCAGAAGGTAGTACAAAACTAATGATGTTGAAGTATTAAGCCAAAATAAGATTTCAAGTAGGAAGAAGCAGTCAATAATGTCAGTTACCATAAAGAACCAAACAAGATAAAGATAACAATACTCTTATCTATTTTTTTTTTATTTGGGAATTACTAGGTTTTTGGTTAGTAGTGTAGCTTCTCTGATTTTAAAACTCAATAATACATACTTCCCTTGCATTGATTTTGTACTTACTCTATTGAGTGTATTTTCATATTAGCAATATTACTTTTTATACCCACTATTTTCAAGTGGCTTATATTTCTAATATCTTTTTCTATCCTTTTTTAGAAATGTTTATGCTTATTTAAAACTTTTGGTCTTGATGTTATATTAACTCATTTTAAGAAAGATAAAAAACAGAGAAGAGGTATGAGCCCATGTACCAATGTGTTAATATCCATATTAATGGATAATAATAAAGGATAATGGATAATAATAATGGATAAAAATAATGAAGGTTAGTAGTAATTTTCGGGAGAAAAATAGTTGAAGAAATAACGATTAAGAATTTTCTCATATTTATGGGGTGCCTGGGTAGCTCAGTCGGTTAAAGCCTCTGCCTTTGGCTCAGGTCATGATCTCAGGGCTCTGGGATCAAGCCCTGCATCCGGCTCTCTGCTCAGCAGGGAGCCTGCTTCCCCCTCTCTCTGCCTGCCTCTCTGCCTACTTTTGATCTGTCTCTCTCTCTTATATTTCTGTCAAATAAATAAAAATAAAATCTTTAAAAAAAGAGATAATTTTCTCATATTTAAAGAAGATGAGAAACCTTCTACTTATCTTTAGATAGTGAAAAAACACAATATTAAAAAAAAAAAAACTGTATTCATATCCAGCATAGAGGAATTTAAGAACACAACACATATTAACTAAGATATGCATATTCTTTTCAAATACACACAAAAATGTCAATGTACTAAAAAGATGTAATTTTATTATGCTAGCAATTAACAACAAAAATGATTAAAACTACTATTTAAAATTATATCCAAATACATGAAATACTTGAGGGTAACTTTAGCAATATGCATATGGAATCAAGCTCCTGACCAGAAAAAAACTGTGTGTGGTTTTTTGGACCCAACCATAGGCAATTACAAAAGCCTTACCTGGAAGACCTCATGGGGAAGAGCTGCCTTCCGTATATGAGATTTGGTGCACAGTCAGTACATTGCAGCATCTAAAGAAAGTTACAGTCAAGGACTCATGCTCTCCTAGCTGGCTAACTTCTGCTTAGCTACATTCCTGTTCCAGGTGCCTTCCATTTGGAGTTGTCTATAAGGGAAATCTGAAGACATTATTCTCGTTCAGTACTCGGTACTTTTCCACTCCTATTCCTTTCCCCATCTCTCTCCCTTGTCCCTAAATCCATAAAATTGTAGGAGTCTTCTTTTTTGGGGGGGGGGGAACTCTCTCAATACTGTAATGATCGCTCCTCCTCCCCATGTGCTAATCCACCTGAGTGATATTCCATGAAGGGAAAATGGAACAGGAGGCAGTTGGCATCTTCTCTGTTTTTAGATTCTTGCTTATACTATGGCAATAAGTGATTAAAATCTTGACTGTCACTTTCATTTTTGGCTTGTTGCTTTAATTTTCTGTCCTGACACCTGGTAATTCAAGCTCTCTCCATCTCACATGAGCTCCTGACAATGTATTTAATACTTGTACACTGAAAAGTACATTCTTGAGAGAAATTAAAGAAGAAAAAGACATGTTAAATTAAAGAATTGGAAAAATCAGTATTTTGAAGATATCAATTCTTCCAACTTAATCTATAAATTCAGAGTAACCTCAGAATCCCAGTCAGGTTTTTTGTTTTGTTTTGTTTTTTACACAATGACTAGCAAATTCTAAAATTTAGGGGCGCGTGGGTGTCTCAGTTGGTTGGGCGACTGCCTTTGGCTCAGGTCATGACCCTGGAGTCCCGGGATCGAGTCCCATATCAGGCTCCCAGCTCTGTGGGAAGTCTGCTTCTCCCTCTGACCTTCTCCCCTCCCATTCTCTCTCTCTCTCTCTCTCTCAAATAAATAAAATAAAAATTTAAAAAAAATCTAAAATTTATGGAAAGACAAAAGATATAAGATAGTCAAAATAATTTGAAAGGGATGAACAAACTTGAAAGATTTATAGCTTATTTAGTTTCGGTGTTCAAGAGAGTGTAGCATTTAAATAAGGATAGGTGTATGTATATATATTAATAGAACAGATTACAGAGTATAGATATACGCACACACAAATGGTCAAGTGCTTGTTTTTGTTGTTGCTCTAGATTTCTTTTAACTTGTCATGTTGAAATGATTTTTAACTTCCAGAAAAGTTGAAAATAGAGCACTGACATTTTCCAAATATCCTTTACTCACTTCCCATAAGGTTAACATCTTACATAACAATGAAAAATTTGTTAAAACCAATAAACCAATATTGGTAAAATACTATTAACTGAGCTATTGATTTTGCTTGGATTTCAGCAGTTTTTCTAAGGTTTTTTTGTTTGTTTTTTTCTGTTCCGGGATGTAAACCAAGATACTATACTGTATTTAGTTTTCATGCCTTCATCTTCTGCAGTCTGTGAGTGTCTCCATCTGTCTTTCCTTGTTTTCCATGATTTTGATACTTTTGAAGAGTGCTTTGGTCTCTGCTCTCCTAAGAAATCACAGGAAAATGCAGTCTTTTAACCTACGTAAGTCATATGTTAGCTCTGCTTTTGAATACTATATATTTTGAAGTGTTTTTTTTTTCTGATAATAACTAAAAAAAGTGAAGTCATTTTATTAGGTTAAAAATATTTTACCAAACATATTATCTCAAGTCTTTGTGAGATGTCCTTTATCACTTGCCAGGAAGTTATCATTTTGGCATCTCAGGCCAAAGTACAGAATACTAAATCCTTTTCATCCTCACCATCTAATTAACCAACTGTTCAATTGCACATTGCCACTTTTCTTCCAGAATCTCAAATTTCAACTAGAGTAAGAGTTAAAACCACATCGTATATCCTCAAATCTTATAATTTTTCACAATATCTTTTGCTCAAGTTTTTCATTTTTAAAATGTTTTTATTATATAGATACCAAAGTTGCATAGTTTCATAATTAGTGTCTTGTTAATTTATATTAAGTCATTGCTAAATTACTTCCTCTTCAATGATAGTAGTCATTATCCTATTGCTATATATTTTGGAGTAGATACTTTTTCTCCTATGATTAGTTGAATTTTGCTGGGTCTGGATAAAACGTAAACATTTTTTCTAGTGGCATATATAAGATAGGATGCACTTTTAAACAACTCAATAACTTAACTACCTTTGGGAGAGTATCATGGGAAATTTTACATATCTGATTATAGAATATGTAAGTTTTTTGTTTTGTTTTGTTTGTGGGTTTTTGTTTTTGTTTTTTTTTTTGAGAGAGAGAGAGAGTGAGAGAGAGCATGAGAGGGGAGAGGGTCAGAGGGAGCTGGAAGCCTGATGTGGGACTCGATCCTGGGACTCCGGCATCATGACCTGAGCCAAAGGCAGTCTCTTAACTGACTGAGCCACCCAGGTGCCCTTAAGTTATTGTAATACTCCATTTTCTGCTGATTTTACTTCCAAATTTTTAAGAACAGTATATTCACAAGGTTGACAAAATGAAGTAAAAATCACAAGGTTAAAAAGTATGCTCAATTAAACAAATATTCTACTTTGTTCTGCAAAGATTACCTAATCTGAGTTTGGAAATCTAAACAAAGCTGTTGAAATGCTTCATTCATGTTCTGGCATTAAAACCAATACATGATTCAAATTAAATGCTCCAATAAACAAGGTTCTAATTTATTATTTTACTTGACTGCATATTCAAGAAATACCTATTGTTTTATTAAAGTTGCACTACCTCATTTTTCTTTCATAATTCATTTTGTAACCCATGTAGGTACTGACATAAAAGCAAGTCAAAAGTTTAGGGGAAAAAAAATTCTTTATCCATACTCGTTACCAAAACCCAAGTTCAGCTGCCCATCACTCAAAAAAGCTAATACTCAAGAAATGAGTTTTGATTGAAAGGGCTGTGAGCTTTATTTAGGAGGCCAGCCACCTGGGGAGAAGGTGGAATCTTGTCCAACCCTGAGGTTTCTGCCTGGCCCAGGGATTTTTTGAAGGGGTTTAGGGCAGTTAATGAGTTAAGGGCGTGCGTGCTCTGTAACATTTCTAGATTATAAGCAGACTCGATGGTGCCAGCTATAGACCTTATCATGGTGCTCAGAGGTTGTGCAAGGGGATCTAGTCCCTTAGTACCCAAGGATTGTGCAAAAGGGGCCTGGGGTCTGGTTCCTTGGTGCTAGGGGCGGGGTTGTGCATGAAAGTCTGGTTTCTGTTTCATGACTTTTAGAAGTTGTCTGTTTTTTTATTTTTGTTTCGGGAAAAATGCCTGATCTATAGATATACAAAGAAAGGTTTAATCAATCATGGGAGCTATGTGCTTGTTGAACCTGAAACACTGTTAGGTTGGCTGGAGGGGTCAAGGCAACTTTATGCTCAGTAATATGATTTAGTTTAAATATTTAAATATAAATGTATCTTTTAGCCCTAAATGTACAATTAGATGTAGAGAGCTATATAACTTATTTTCATAACTACATATTGAAACTTGAGTTTATTTGCCAAATTACATTTATACTTACCTGACTTAGAGTTTTAGTTAAGAGTGCTAAGTAGTGTACTTTTAAAAATTGGGATGTAATTTAAATGCCATAAATTCATACCTTGAAAATATACAGTTGTTTGTTTTATATATTCACAAAGATCTGCAACCATTGTGTCACCATTATCTAATTTCAGAATATTTTATCCCAAAAGTTAAGTACATACCCATTAGCAGCCACTCCCTTTTCCTCCTGCTCTTATCCTTGGAAACCATTAACATACTGTTTTTATGGAAATGCTAATTTTGACTTTGCATATCAATGGAATTACACAGTACGTGATTTTTGTGTCCGGTTTTGTCACCTAACATAAATGTTTAAAGATTCCACCATGATATGGCACATATCAGCACTCCATTTTGAAGTCTAAATACTATTCCAGTGTACAGATACAGTGCATCTTATTTTTCTTTTCATCAGTTGATGGAAAGTTGGATTATATCCCTTTTTTGGCTATCAAGAAAAATGCCATGAACATTCATGTACAACTTTTCATGTGAACATGTTTTCAATTTTCTTGTGGATATACTTAGGAGTGGAATTGTTGGATCATATGCTAACTCTGTGTTTAGCTTTATTGAGGAATTGCAAAGCTGTTTTTCCAAAGCAAATGCAACCTTTTACATGCCCACAAATCTGTATGAGGTTTCCAACTGCTACACTGCCTCACCAACACTTGTTATTGTCTGTCTCTTAATTACAGCTATTCAAGTGGCTATAAATGTATCTCATGGTTGTTTTGATTTGCATTGCACGGATTACTAAAACTGCTGAAAACCTTTTTATGTGCTTATTTGCCATTTGTATGGCTTCTGTTTTAAAACTAGAATTCCAATATGTTAGAAAATTGGTGGGGTAGTTAGAAAAGCTGAAGAAAGTTAGTTGCAGACTTTTTTAAAAAAAAGGCTTTCTTAATCTCAAAATTATTGAGTTTACAGTTAGCCAACAATTTCAATCAACATGAAGAAACAATAATAGCAAAAACAACTAAGAGCTATATATTTTAACTTCCCATTACTTTCCTTAGGAAAGAGTTTAGATACTGTGTCTAGATGAGCACTTGTCCTTGTAAAAATGATTGAATCACAATGAAAATATTTGAATTATCTAAACTTCAAGAGTCCTTTCATCAAAGCAATTTTTATTTTCATATTCATTGTTATTCTCTCTACATGCATCCCAACAGTTCCATCATGACTTACAAAATGCTGTTGCCTTAGATCTGTTTGTCTTATTGAATACTTAATATATAGCATTCAAATTATTGAATGGTTAAATATATATCTAAATTATATGATAAAAATTAATATACATTTTAAAAATATAAAACTAATTATTAAACCAAAAGCAACTCTCATGAAACAGTCAAAATTTTACACAGAAGTAATCTAATTAACCAGTAAGGCATGTAATAAATTTTTAAACAAGATTTTTGCTTGAGAGTAAAAATGAAACCATCAATAATACTGAAGATAAAAAATAAAAACGTTTTTTATCAATCTTCTGATGTTTCAAGAACTTCCCTTGGACATATTTTAAATAATCTGTAAACAATTAAGTACCAGAGCTACAGAAGTTTCATTAGCATGTTGTTAACCCAGCTTTCTTTTGCACTGAATTCAAGAAAGTTAAATGGGAAATTGTCTCACGTAAGGTATCAGATTTTTTTTTTTAGAGTGAACTTTTTTAGAGTACATAAATACCAAGAACAATTCAGTTTTTTATTCAGAAGCAAGTTAGAAACACACTTATCTCCTGTGCTATCCACTGCCACCTTCTAATATATCTAGTTTCTAGATATATTAGATATACTTATATAGATATAGATAGATAAATCTATAAATGTATAATATAGATCTACATAGGTCTATAAATATATATTTATATTTAGAATATATGTAATATATTCTATATTTATAATTTATAATATTTATAAATTTATATTATAAATTTATAAATTTTATAATATTTATATTATAAATATAAAATATAAATATTATAAGATATAAATTATAAATTTTATAAATATAAAATATTTATAAAATATATAAGTAAATATATATAAACATATATATATTTATAGATCTATATATATATATATTTCTAGATATATATTTCTAATTTCTGCTATAAGTTGCTTATACCCCAGGGTGCAAGAGTGCCAAAACTGATCAATGATTAGTACTTGCTTTCAATTTTTTTGCATTTGTCGCTATAGGGTTTAGTGATAGTTCATTCCTATGTAGTATATTCTACTTTTTAAGTATTTTACCAATTTATCTTGTATATTGTCTATCACCTGCACTATAATGTAGCTATCATGAGGGCAGGGTTATTTCCCACTTTGATCATAGCTCTATTGTCAAATCTTTGTAAACCTGTCTGGTGATATGTTTGCATTGCACAAATTGCTACATGCGTGCACAGAAGTGAATGTTCAACAATTTTATGTTAAATAGAATGAGTCATTTTTAGATTGCAAGTTAGATATTATACATATCACCACCCAACTCTCCATTCAACAAATACTCACTCAGCATCTAATATGGGTTAGGTACTCTGATACAATGTGGAAATACACGAATGAACTTGTAGTCTTGTCCAAATGTTATTATTGAAATTTATGGAATTTTGTCACTATGGGTGACAAAATATATATAACCTTCAGTTTTTCCTGTATAATGGAAAATTTTTAAATTGGATTCCATTCTGTATTAATGGATGTTTTCTGTTTTGCTACAAGGCATATTTCCTGACCATGACAAGGTTTATTAAACTATTCAATGGTAAGATAGAGTTCTTTTCGCAATATTTAAGTGTTTTGCTTACCAAGAGTCAGCTGTTTGGGCCACGAAACTATTTATATCAGTTGTAGGTATTATTTTTTTTTTAAGATTTTATTTATTCATTCAACAGAGAGAGAATACAAGCATGCAGAGAGGCAGGCAGAGGCAGAGAGAGGAGCAGGATCCCCGCCGAGCAAGGAGCCCGATGCGGGACTCGATCCCAAGACGCTGGGATCATGACCCAAGCCAAAGGAAGTTACTCAACCAACTGAGCCACCCAGGCGTCCCAGTTGTAGGTATTATTATATTTAAAAATAGTTTATCTTATAGACCAATGAAATATGGGTATAAAATAATACGATTATTATTTCTATAGGAAATAGTTTGAAAGTTTCTGAAAGATGGATAAATGGGATAAAATAATATGCTGTTAGATTAGGTGTGGGTAAGAAATTTTTAAAGCTGGTATAAAAAAAATCTACAGAAAGTGATGTCAGATAAGTGTACTTCTCATTCTGCTTTAAGAAAAAAACCTGAAAATTATTATTTATTAAACTACTTAAAGGTCATATGTGTAACAGTTTTATGATTCTTTGAAATAAATTTGTTCTATCATGTGCAGATTTTGGGAGTATGGTACAATAGAAAAACATATGAGAGTGTTTAACATGAGTTAAAATTTCACCTGTGCCATTCATTATCTATGAGAATCTACATCAAAAGAGCTAATTTCATGGCCTTCAGTTTTCTAATCTGTTGCAATTTTGTGATGTTTCATACTATATTAAAAACAAAGTAAATGATGGGGCACCTGCATGGCTCAGTGGGTTAAAGCCTCTGCCTTCGGTTCAGGTCATGATCTCAGGGTCCTGGGATCAAGCCCTGCATTGGGCTCTCTGCTTGGTGGGGAGCCTGCTTCCCCTTCTCTCTGTGCCTGCCTCTCTGCCTACTTGTGATCTCTCTCTCTGCCTCTCTCTGTCAAATAAATCAATAAAATCTTAAAAAAAAAAAAAAGTAAATGCCAAAACAAGATCACTCCAAAATTAAAGACAATGTTGCAAATATTTAATTCTTAGAAGTTAGAAGTAAATTTTAAATAACACAAAACATTAACTGCCCTGAGAATCTTCATTTTTGTGTTTTATGACAAAATTGGCAAGCATAGATCAATTTACTTCAGTTTGCTTTGACCTTGGTGAAATGGTTAAGAATGTATTGGAAAGCACATTCAAGCTGGGTGTTGGGGTATATGTTGTTTCATTTAAACTCACTTCTTTTTTTAAAATTATAAATACTTTTGCCTTTTGCTGATTAAAAATTCAGTTATTGAATACATGTTGAAGTATTCCATAATAACATTCACATATCTTTGTGTTTTTTCTACTAAAGTACTTATAAAAATGATAGCCTATAGAGACTACTGAAGTTTTGGGAAATTCAGTGAGTAGGAGATAGTAATCAAATAAGACAATATTCTAATATCACAGCAGGTTAACAGCCCTCCACGGAACCACATGTCAAACCTGTAAATGTAAGACTTCCATTTACTTAGATGGCATTAATAAATTTAGTGTATCCACATTTCACTTGTACTTACACATGTAATTCATGAATATGCAAACATTATTTTTACATATATAAATACTTATAGTGAAACTGAATATTGAGTATCCCTAGGTAAAATCTACAACATTTAATATATAATATATAATTAAATTTCTGGAGAGGGGGTTTGGAATTTGACTTACTAAGGAGATTGACTTGTATAAAATATAATTAAACTCTTGAATATTAAATATACATTTTTTTCTAATCACTGTTTCCCACATTTTTGTCAGGATACAACAGAAAATATATGTAGAGTAAAATTAAATACTGAATCTTGATTAAGTGTTTTAAATCATACCACTTCCAACATGGTCATATTATTTTTAATATTCTATAAAACATTCAAATTTTTTTCAGTAAAATTTACCATCTAACAAGATATAGGACACCCTATGGTAATTTTTCATGGGAAACAACTCCATACGACCTTTCATATTTGTATTTATGAACTTAACAATTGATCAATAGGCAGACACCTATAAAAAAGCTCATGGCAAATACCCCATAAATGTCTGGGCAAGGGAAATGTGGTGTTTTTATCTCTGTCTCCCTAACCTCTAAGAACTGCTGGAGAAAAAAAGAGAACATATGTTTTAGTATTGCTGAATAAGTACTGAATAAATGATTTACACTCAAATGATTAAGATGAAGGAAGAAAAGAGAAATGGATAGAAGGAGAAAGTGGAGAGGGAGAAAGAGTCTTACTGACACAAAACACAAATTTAATTTAAGATGGTGGTAGAAAGTTAGAATTTTGAATATCTCAACAGATAAGTTAGGTGTTCTTTAAAAAAGACATTTATCCTCAGTTAAGATCTGAAGTGGTCTTGAATCTCTACTAGCTTTTGATTAAATTTTCAATGATAAAGGACACCTATTAGATGTCAGTGCTCAGTAAGGACACCATTCTTCAGTGACAAAGAAAATGCAGAGTAATAGAAAAAGGTCAATTTAATTATAGATACTAAGCTATATAAAATATTCTAATACTACAAGTAGATTATTTAGAAAATACTCAGATCAGAGAAAAATATCTGTGCAACTTGGAGACTATTATCCACTATTAATTGCCAGGTGAGATTTTATTGAGCTGACCCATCAACTTTTTTTTCAAATTTCTGAAACTAGTTGTTTTGGTGCTGATTGTTCCTGAAGGCTTTTCTTCACTTATTTTCCCTGATGTGCTAATAATGTAAACAGAGATTTGTTCAGTATGTACTGCTCTTCTAACATACTTGTCATTAAATGCAACATAATAACAATGGATCTAGAAACACCGTAAGATTACAAAACATTACTGTAGAATTAAATATTTTCATAAAATGAGTGGTAGAGTTTTAATAATATGTGTTTTTTTTTTTTTTTTACCTTTAGGACTACAGTTTTTCTTCCCTTTTACTGGGGAGAGGGTTATATAAAAGATGACACTTAAGATTATCTACTACATTTTTACAAAAATCTTATTTTACCATAAATGAAAATGTATATTCTATGAAGGTCAGGAAATCTAGAATAATAAAAAGAAAGTTTTTCAGAATTGATTGATAATTTGTCCCTAGGAGAAAATAATGGGGGAAAAACAGGACCAGGGAAAAAAACAACTGTTATTAATAATTTTACTTAAAGTTTATTTCATTATATGAATTATTTAAGAAAGAGTTGTCTTTATTGGATTCACTGGTCCTAGCATCGTCTTGTCTTTATTGGATTCACTGGTCCTCGCACCCTCTTGAATATAAATTCTCACAGGATACCAGGATAGAAAGAAAAGGATACAAAAAATATTAAAATTTAGGACTATCGCCTCTTGTGTGTTAAGGATATATTGAATGTCTGTTTGATGAACAAATATTTAAATTCATCAATATTTACATCTTAGTATATAAAATGTTTGAAATATTCTAGTCAAAAAATTAATTAACTTTGATACTGTGTTGAAACTCTTCTATTATTTTGAATTTGATGTTGGGTACAGGACTATATATATTTTCCAAAATCATAAAATTGTACGCTTAAAAGGGTGAATCATACTCTATTTAAATGTCTCAATAAAAATGTATAAATTAGAAATTGTCTTTAACATTCATTATAGAGCAGACTCTTTATAATAGGAGAAATCTCTTATAATGCAAATAAACTGCATATAATTATTTTACCCTTTAAATAATGACATTATAACTAATTTTTGAGAAATAATTTTTTAAGAATACATTTTAATTATTTCTCTTTAAAACACTAATACCTAAGGGGAGCCTGGGTGGGGAGTTGGTTAAGGTCCAACTCTTGGTTTCCGCTCAGGTCATGATCTTGGGGTCCTGGGACTGAGTCCCGCATTTGGCTCTTCCCAGAGTCTGCTGGAGATTTCTTCCTCTCCCTCTGCTCCTCCCCTGCTGGTGCTCTCTGTCTCTCTCTCTAAAATAAATAAAACCTTAAAAAAAAAAAGATTCTCTACGCCCTCTGCCTCTTTACCCCCTCATGTGTGCATGCATGCATGCTGGCTTTCTCTCAAAAAAAAAAGAAAAAGAAAAGAAACCCACAAACACTGTAAGATACATGTTTCAAAGATCAAACTATTGGCTTATTATATGTTATGTGATAATTTTAAATATTTATATAATAAATAGACTTCGTATGATTTTTTTCATTAAATACCAGAATCTGTTTTTTTTTTTTCCAAGAGACTAAATTTAGTCAACAGCCTAAATTACATATCAAGGACTTTTTCTTAACTATCATACTCAACTAATATTTCTCAGAATTTTACAACATAATTATATTAGTTATTGGAATTCTGTAATATGTAATACAATTTTATTTAGGAATTATCTCAGACTCATAGACAAGTGCAATAAAGAGAACTGGATTATAATTTTGAAGTACTCCAGTTCTCCTGTGTTCTAAGAGAGTTTGTGCAGGTTTATTATCTTCTTTCCCCTTCTATCTTCTGGTGGCTCTCAGAAATCCTTGGCATTGCCTGGCTCAGCAGCTGGTCTGTCCAAGGTCTGTCTTTATATTCTCATGGCTTTCTTTTTGTGTGTCTTTGTGTTTTCTCTTCTTATAAGAACACCAGTCATTGAATTTGGGGTCCACCCTGCATCCAGTGTGATATTCTCTGAGATCCTTAGCTGATTACATTGTCAAAGACCCTAATGATAAATGAAGTGACATTCTAGGATTCATTGTACACATGATTTTTGGGGGGGTAGGTAGGATTGAAATGATTTATTCTTAAATGTTTGATAGAATTCATCAGTGAAATGGGGAAGGTTTTCTTTCTTTAAGATATTATTATTTTTTTAGAGTAGTTTTAGGTTCACAGGAAAATTTAGAGGAAGGTACAGAGATTTCCTATGCTCTCTGCTCCCATACATGCATAGTCTCCTGTATGATCAGCAGCTCCTGCCAGAATGTACATTTCATACAACTGATGAATCTACCTTGACACATTTTATTTATTTATTTTTAAAGATTTTGTTTATTTATTTGACATAGATCACAAGTAGGCAGAGAGGCAGGCAGAGGGAGAGGGGGAAGCAGGTTCCTTGCTGAGCAGAGAGAGAGCCCAACACGAGGCTCGATCCCAGGACCTGGATATCATGACCTGAGCCAAAGGCAGAGGCTTAACCCACTGAGCTACCCAGACACCCCTACTCTGACACATTTTAATCACCCAAAAATCCAATCTTTACTTTAGGGTTCACCCTTGGTGTTGTCCATGCTATAGCTTTGGACAGATTTATAATGGCATGTATCCACCATTGTAGTATAGCAAATATTTTCATGGCATTAAAAATCTTCTGTTGCCTGTTTATTCATCCCTCCCATCCCCAAAACATCCCTCCCATCCCCTGACAATGTTTTTTATTGTTTTAGTAGTTTTGCTATCTCCAGAATGTCATATAGTTGGAATTCTACAGTATGTAGCCTTTTCATAGAATTGGCTTCTTTCACTTGGTATTATAAAATTAAGTTTCCGGGGTGCCTGGGCATCCAACTCTTGATTTTGGCTCAGGTCATGAACTCAGGGTTGTAGGATCCAACCGCACCTTGGCTCTCTGCACAGTGCGGAGTCTGCTTGCCCCTCCCCCTCCCCATCTGCCCCTCTGACCATGTACTTTCTTTCTCTCTCTCTCTCCCTAAAGTAAATACATGTTTTTAAATTAAGTTTCCTCCATGTATTTTCATGGTTTGATAGCTCATTTCTTTTGAGCACAGAATACTATTCCATTGTCTGGAGGCACCATGGTTTATGTGTCTATTCACTTACTGCAGGGCATCTTTGTTGTTTCCAAGTTTTGGCAATTATGGATAAAGATGCTATAAATATCCATTAGAAACTTTCTGTGTGGATTTAAATCCTGGAAATGTTTTTAACAACAAATTCAATATATGTAATTGTTAAAGAACTAGACATATTTTCTATTTCTTTTGAGGCAGTTTTGGTAATTTGTGTTCTTCAGGGAATTCATCCGTCTCATCTACATTTTTACATTTATTGGCTATCGATAATAAATAGATTAGGAAATCCAAATATCTCAAACTCTTCCCTCATTATTTTATAACTTATTGATATTTCCTAATGTTAATTCAATCTCAATTGACAGGTTTATCTATACAAGATTCCTTTTTATGAGCTATAGGACCCAAGCAAGTTTTTTTTATTATAAATGGATATTAATTTTTATCCAAGACTTTATTGGTTTCTATTGTGACGTTATTATCTTTCCACTAATATATCATTAATATTTTTTAAATCCTGCCTTCCTAGAATAATAAAAAGAGTTGCAGAGCACTGCTTTATTTTGTGTTCTGTAACCAAGTTCTCATAACATCTAGACAATTTGTGCTCTAAATGTTGAGTATGTTTGCAGTGTAAGGTATATGTTCTGGTATTTTGGGGGGAAAACATTAACTGTTTATTTAATTTTAATGTTTCTAGGATTAATATTTTCTATTTTTGAACCAGTTTTTAAGTTATATTTTCTAGTAATTTCCTCTTTTCATCTACATTTTTGTATATCAGAAAATATTATACATATTTTCTCAGTGTCTGTTTAATCTTTGTAGTACCTGGAATGTCTTCCTTTTAACATTTAATACTCTATATAAACTCTCTGACTTGTTTATATTCAGAATATAGAGATTTTTCAGAGCATCTGGGTGGCTCAGTCATTAAATGTCTGCCTTTGCCTCAGGTCATGATCCCAGGGTCCTGATATCGAGCCCATGTCAGGGTCCCTGCTCAGTGGTAAGCTTGCTTCTCCCTCTCCTGCTTCCCCATCTTGTGCTCTCTCTCACTATCTCTCTGTCAAATTAAAAAATAAATTAAATTTAAAAAGAATAAAGAGATTTTCTATATGATAATTATTTCCAGATAATTAGGTTTATTGATCTGTGTTGGGTATTTGATTATACTCTATTATTTCCACACTTACATTTAATATTTTCTTCCTCCTAATTCTTTATTATATTGTTCTTTTTCTTGTTTCAAGTGTTGAAAGCTTAGATTGTTTTGCTTTTTCGTTAAACATTTAAGACTATAACTCTTTGTCTAGGAAACATTTATTGCCTCCAAGTTTGAAACTTAGTGCTTTTATTGTGATAAAACTCTTAGGTATTTTCAAATTTGTCATGATTTATTCTTTAACTCATGATTTTTTAGAACTGATTTTTTAAATTTTAAAATATACATGGATCTCGAAATTTTTATTTTTAAAGATTTTGTTTATTTACTTGACAGAGACACAGTGAGAGAGGAAGTACAAACAGGGGGAGTGGGAGAGGGAGAAGCAGGCTTTCCATTGAGCAGGGAGACCAATGTGGGGCTCGATCCCAGGACCCTGGGATCATGACCCAAACAGAAGGCAGATGCTTAACAACTGAGCCACCCAGGCAACCCTCAAATTTTTTTAAAAAATCAACTCTAGTGCAAAGTAGTGAGAAAATATATTTTGTATAATATAAACTTGTTAATATTTGAAGGCCAGCTTTATGTACCATCATCCAGTCACTTATTATAAATGAGTCCTTGAAAATATACACTTAAAATGTTTATATTCTAATTGCTAATTCAGAGTTCTTAATATATTTTTCCATAGGATCAATCTTACTAATTGAACTTCTAAAGTCCTCTAAGCTTAATGACTTTTTGTCTTCCTTATCTGATAATTGTAGTCATAAGTATATTAAAATTCCTTATAACATAGTAGATTATTTTCATGTCTATATTTTTTGAGCATTATTCTCTTAAAGTTTAGTATTTTTATGTTTTTGGTCACTGATACAGTTTTCATTATATATTTCCTTAAGTAATTTAAGCTTCAGGTTTTTTTCTCAATTCATATATGGGTTCCTTCTATTCTCTCTGTGGAATTTTTGAGTAACAAAGATTAGAAAATGGAAAAGAGGGACACTTGGGTGGCTCAGTTGGTTAAGCTTTGGACTCTTGATTTTCACTCAGGCCATGATCTCAGTGTTCTGAGATCAAACCCCATACCACTGGTCTCTGCAATGGGCGTGGAGCCTACTTAAGATTCTCTCTCTCTCACTATTCTTCTGTCCCTCTTCTGAAAAAAGGAAAAAAAAAAAATATATATATATATATGTATTTTCCTAGAAAATGTACATTTCACCTGCCTCTTAAGGATTGTGATTAGAAAGCTTAAAGTAGAACCATCAAATATAATTAGTGTATTAAATATTTCAGGGGTTTTTTTTTTTTTTTTTTTTTTTTTTGGAAAGAAAGGAAGAGAGTATGGAACTTGAGCATGAGCTTGGGGGAGAGGGAAGAGAGAGAGAATGAGAGAACCCCAAGCAGGCTCCACACCTAGGGTGGAGGAATCACAGGGCTCCATCTCCTGACCCTGAGATCATGACCTGAGACAAAATCAAGAGTCAGAGGCTTGACTGAGCCACCCAGGCCCTCCTCCAGGTTTAAAAAAAAAAAAAAAAAATTCCCCTTTGTTTTCTTCTCTGAGTATTGCTTCCACCAAGTCTCAAATATGCATATTTTCTTTAGATCTTTGTTATCAGTCAATCATTATATATGTACAGCTGAAACAGGTTAAATTTACCATTTATAATCAAATATAAAATATTAAATGTACTAGTTTCTCAGGATAATATAGTTGAGAGACTCTAACACTATATCATCCCAATACCTAGATAGTGGTAATTAAATGCTAAATAAAGATTTAATTCATCTAATTAATTATTTTAATAAGTGACAGAATAGTATGTGTTCAAAAAAGTTGAAATAACATGTTTATAAAAGCAGAATGGCTACTTGTAGGTTCAGTAGATTTAACCCATAGGGATGAGATGTCATTTAAAACAGGCCATGGTTGGCATGTGGAACACGGAGCTATATAGAAGTAAAGATAATTTCAGTTGTAGGTTAGAGGGTGAGCAAAGTCATTATAGAGAAGTTGTGGTTCTTTGATAAAAAACTAACAAAATATATTTATGTAAAATATCAATAGTATCAAGATGAGTTTATCTCCTTTCAGTGTATATGGTGGATGCAAATATCTTGTGCCCCACCCCGTGTCAGTCATTCCTCTCTTCCTTGTTAATAGATCATGATTATATTGGTGCAGTAAAGTGACTAGCTGAAAAGCTATTCTATATTCTTCCTTGCAGTGGCTGCTGCCATGTAACTAACCTCTTTCTAACAGATGTAGGAAAAAAGTTGTTGAGCAGATCTTTCATAAAAGTTTGTTAAGGATGTTACAGGACAGAGTTGACTTAGCCAGCACATGTCTTTTGTTCATTGCCTTTTCCTTTCTTTTATCTTATTTCCCGCAATATTAACATTATGAATGGAACTCCTTCATTATCTTCAGTTTCTTGGAACTGCATAAATAAGTACAGAATAAGAATGAGAAGAAAGAGTCTGGGTTCCTAAAAACACTAAAGGACTTCAGGACTAGTCCTAGATCACCACCTTTGTATTTCTTCTTATGTGATAAAGGTTGGAGGATTCTCCAATTCTTTCAATCCATGTTACCAGAATTCAAATGCAATCCCTTGCTTATATAATGGGAAGGTCAAATTTTATTTTTAATTATAACTTATAGATACATATCATTTTGAAAACAAAACTGAAATTAACATTCCTTTGACAAAATATTACTTTATGTTAGTAATGAAAACTATTTTATCATGTATTTTAAATACTTAAATATTAGAAATTCAATATTGAAAGCGTATTTTTTCAGATACTGGTGACCCCATAATACCCCAAATATTTAATGCATAGTACTTATACAGTGCTACAAAAGTTTGGTTTGTTTATTTTTTCATGGGATAAATCAGCATTAATAAAGTACAGAAATACACATCTTGAGGTTTTCTATTTATGGACATTGTAATAAAATTGTTTACATTGAAATAACTAATTTTTTAACATTTTTATTTATTTATGTGAGAGAAAGGGAGAGAGCACAAGCAGGAGTTGGGGGGGAGCAAAAGGAGAGAAAAGAGATTAGCAGACTTCCTGCTGAGTAGGGATGTGGGGCTGGATGTGAGGCTTGATCCCAGGACCCTGAGATCATAACCCGAGCAGACATTTAACCAACTGAGGCACTCAGGTGCCCCTGAAAGAATTCTTTAAATAAACACTGGCATAGGCATGGTAAATTGAATTGCATATAACTTATACCTCAATTAAACTGCATAAAGAATCTCATGATTTGTTTTTCCTCATGTGATTCCTATGAAGGGTTTAACATTGAGTTATTTATTCACACAAATGGATTGTAGATGCCATAAATATGAAAATCTATTGAATGAAATACGACTTAATTTCCTTTTTTATATGATAAAATAGTTGTCAGAACCACCATGTTGAAACAAGTTATAAAAGTTCCATTTTGCGGGGGCGCCTGGGTGGCGCAGTTGGTTAGGCAACTGCCTTCGGCTCAGGTCATGATCCCGGAGTCCGGGGATCGAGTCCCACATCGGGCTCCCGGCTCCGTGGGGAGTCCGCTTCTCACTCTGACCTTCTCCCTTCTCATGCTCTCTCTCACTCTCTCTCTTTCTAAATAAATAAATAAATAAAATCTTTAAAAAAAAAAAAAAAAGTTCCATTTTGCCTGTTCTAGCAGCTTGCTATTGCAAGTATTTCATAGATTTTTTTTAAACAAGCTAAGCTAATTTAAGGTTGATGATGAACCTGTCATCTGTGAAATTCTTCACTTCATTATTCTTCCATCTTCTCTGTGACAATGATCTCAGTGTATATCATTCAATTAAACTTTGTCTATAGAGCTGCCTTTACTTACTTGAAAACTGTTTTTGTTTGCCCCAATTCAGGCCCATACAAAAGCTTTGGCTCAGGGTTGTTGGGATGGTTCTGTATGCAGTTTCTAAAAGAACACTGAAATCTGAAGAAGTATGATAATAATCATTATTTTGTTTGTTTCATTCGTAATACTGCATTATAGCGTATGTCTTCTGGAAAATTAACCAGATATTCTGTATTGCTAAACCTGCACAAATTCTAAAATGTATTTAACCAAACTATTGCTACTTAGGCCAGTAACAGATTTTTCTGTAGAGTTAAGTGGGCTCCAATGATAGCTGAAAGATTTGTGTTAGTGGGACTGTATATTCCGGTCAGTATTTGGTGCATTTAAACTTGAATGTGAGTATGCCTGCATGCATTGCTTTTTCTGAGACTTTAGCAAGAAGAAAACCCTCACAAACAAGAACACCATGCATTTTTATCAGCTTGCTTAGAGAAATAGTCTGACACAATCTATTTTCATTTTGTGTCTCTCAAGGTAAAGTACATGCTCCAGGGTAAGAAAAGAAATAGGGAACAGATCGTTCCTTGAATTGATAGACATGACATTTGTGCAAGTAGGTAGATAGAGTGATTCACAAAAATGGACTAGGAAGGAAGAAAGGTGAAATGTAAAAGCTGGAACTAATGTTATCAACTCGATCTGTTATCTGAGCTCACAAGTTAAACATAGTATTGCAGTGTCAGCATTCCTCCAGGAAAGTAGAACGCTATAAATACCCACTGCTTGGAAGCGATATTTGACCTATAAAGAACCATCATCCCAACAGTACTTGCTGCAAAAATTGGATAATGGTTGTCTGCAAAGTGGCAGACTTTCTTTGGAGTCTCGGCTGAACAGAGGAGATCTGTGTAGAATAGCAATAGAATATGTTGTGAATTTTCAGGTTTTGACTGACATGTTTTGTTCATTATACATTTTCAAGAATTACTAGATTTAGCTCAAGAATCCTGAGCACTGTCCTAACAGAAACTGTGATATTTCAATTGCAAACTATACTAAAATTCTAGTTGGATGGTGTAATCTCATAAAACCTGTAATACTAATTGATGGAAAGGCACTATTATTTCCTGTTTCAAAGCATTTGTTCTTAGGGCTAATGACTTTGAAATATTTAAAACCCAAGTTAAAGAATATTTAGAAATCATTAGTCTTATCTTCATTTTGGTTTTGTTTGTGTTTTGGGCTGATCAGAGAAATGCTAATGGCACAAATACTCCAGTATTTTCCCTATTGCAGAAAAATATGTTGATTTTTTTGATCTAGCAACACTGTTTTTCACACTTTTCACAGAACATGATAGCATTTGCATTAGGCATCAGTCTCAGAGCGACAGATTTATTTAAAGGTTATTTACCATGCTCTTTTCTGAAACAATTTCTGATGATTCTCTGTTAGCAACACTGTGACTGCTACTGTTCTAACATTTGATTTCAATTTATTTAACTTCCATCCAACCTGAAAAAAAGTAATTTTAGTCATGTACACTTTCACAAATGCTTATCTTCTCCAAAATTCTCATTCTTTGTCATGCCATATTTTATAATGAACAATTTTAAATTATCATTTTAAAAATACCATGATTCTTCTATAGAGGTCAATATAAACAGGTTAATATTTTGATTTTCTTGATGAAATATTTTTAAATTACTCTTATTTCTTCACCTCCTCATCTATTTTATCATTGTGACTTTTACCCTCACAACGTATCTCAAAGGTAACCAATTGTGACTACTCCCCCAAAACTTCCTTAGTTATGTCTCCATTGTGTCTTGTATCAACTCCAACAGCCTCTAGCAAATTTCCCTGCTTCACTTCTTTCTCACCTATAATCCACAGCAGTCAGAGGGACTTAGTTTATACTATCACTTTTGCCTGTAAGCTCTCAGAGAGTTCCCGTATTACTTAGAGTAGATCCAGACTCCTTTTCCCTAACTGGAAGACCCTGCCTACTTCCTCAAATTGATTTTCCACGATTATTCTCCTACTTCAGCAGTCTCCTATTGCCATGTTTTCTGTTGCATCTTCTTGCCATTCTCTTCTCAAATCAAATTTTCATTCTCAGAAAATTCTTCTCCATTCATCTGTCTAAATTGCCCCGACTAACATACAGGCTTCCAGTTATGGAATGAATAGGTCGTGAGATGAATGGCACAACACAGGGAATATAGTCAATGATATAGTATTAGCATTGTGTGCTGACAGATGGTAACTACACTTGGGATGATCATAGCATAATGTATACAGTTGTTGAATCACTATGTTGTACACCTGAAACTAATTTAAAATTGTGTGTCAACTATACTCAATTAAGAAAATTAAAACCAGAATTACATTTTTACTATTAAAAATAAATAACATCCACTATTATGAGGTCTCCTGCATACACTATCCAACTTTAATTTCTTCAAATTACATGCTAAAATATCACATAGATTTCATTATTTTATTATTTGAAGTATCTCCTATCCAGTCTGAGAATGTAAGCTTTATTAGAGCTTACATTCTTACTTATTGATTAAGTCATCAATAAGCTGTTGATCATTTGAACGAGGCAGAAAAAATGTTAGGAAAAGAAGATAAAAATTGCAAAAGAGTAAATTAAAAGAAATTTTCAAACAGTAGATAAGACCTAAAAGAAAAACAAAAGAAATAGTAGTCTGTCTTTTCTCCCAGGGTCATTATTTTCTTGCATTGTTTACTCTAAATGTAATATCATCCCCCCACTACTATATGAGTCCAAATTGTCATAAATTTTTAAGGCTTAACTATAATTTTTCGAGTGATACTTTACAGGATGTCCAGGGCTAAAGTAATTTCTTTTACATTAAAATACCTGAAACATTTTATCTGTACTTGGTTAATACTACTTTGCATCAATATAAGATGTAGCTGTGGTTTCTATTTCCATATCTCTACTGTCCTAAACATCATGACTTCCATATTATGAATTTATTATTAACAAAATAATGGACAGGGCTCAAACATGTATTTACTGGAAAATAATTTATGTTCCATGCTTTCCAAATCAGATTCATGATGCATTAACACTTAATTTTTTGTCACTATGCAGGTGATCATATACATTTTTAAAACTTTCATGTTTATTTGAAAAAGTGGAGATTACATATTTAGATAATAGTTAAATATTTAACTATACATATTTTCTTCCATTCCATTTGTTTGTTTGTATACTTGTTTGTCTTTTTTATTTCTTTCTAATTGTTTTTATATTAAATGTATAAATTTTCCTTAGCCACTATCTAGAATTTCTGGAAGAAGAATCTCTCAAGTTTGGCCATAATTTATCAAGAATTTTATTTAGTGAAATGACACTTCAGGTGATATCAAATAGTTAAAATATTTCAATATTAAAGACAGTGGTTTTGTTTTGTTTTTTGTCTTATTGATCAATCAAATACAGGTTATTATAGCTCTAGATATATCAATATAGATATGTATTTAGATGTGCATAGATGTGTATTTAGATATATAGATATAGATATTTACTTAGATATGCATAAAGTGCATTTAGGTAGATATGTGTTTATATGGATTAATAGCTAGATATAGATAAAATTTTTTCCTAATACTTAACAAGTATGAGCATGATATGAAAAAGCTTTCCTTCCTTTTCCATATTAACCTTAAAGTGTTTAAACTCTTTGGTTAGGATTACTAAGAGAATAAATTCAGAACTAATATCAAATTCTAGTTTGGCTTCAAAACTCTTGTGTGTAACCTTCAACCTCTGGTCACTCTCTCTGCCTCAAAACAAGGTAAGCTCTATCTACTTTGAGAATATCATCCACATTTTCTTTCTGTTTCAGGATCCTAGGTACATTAACCCACCAGTATTTCTTATTGTCATCTAGACAGCACATACATACGCCTTAATGATGGCAGATGGACAGAGTTCAATTGTTACAGAAATGACTCATGAGACCAAAATCATATTTTTTTTACAAATCTATGGTTTATGACAAGAATATTTTACCATATAGCAACATATTTCTTTTTTTAATAAGATTTTATTTTTTTATTTGACAGAGGGATCACAAGCAGGCAGAGAGGCAGGCAGAGAAAGAGGGGGAAGCAGGCTCCCCACTAAGCAGAGAGCCCAATGTGGGGCTCGATCCCAGGACCCTGAGATCATGTCCTGAGCCGAAGGCAGAGGTTTTAACCCACTGAGCCACCCAGGCACCCCACAACATATTTCTTAAGAAAGAATTATAATCAAGGTTCCTGGGTAGCTCAGTCAGTTGAGTGTCTGACTCTTCCTTTCGGCTTAGGTCATGTTCTAAGTTGTGGAATTGAGCCCCACATTGAGCACTTAGTGTGGAATCTGCTTGAGATTCTCTTCCTTTCCCTCTCCCCACTCATGCTGTCTCTCTCTCTAAAATAAATAAATAAAATCTTTTAAAAAAGAAAATTATAATCACATTGAAAGGCTGTCTCACAGCAAGAATTCAAAGAGTCTGAACTCAATCTCCAACTATCTTCCCTTTGCAGGGGTACCACAATATGCTTTCTCTTTTGGGCCAGGGTCAAATATCTCATAGATGGAACACCATGGAACCAGGGAGTCCAGTATAGAGTATAGGCTCAGACTTATATCCTGTGGATCACATAGGCTTGATTTTACTTTGTAACTTGCCCTAATGTCAGAAACCTCTATAGGTTTCACAGAGACACATGCAAATCCTCAATTTCCTTTATGCTCACAAACTTAAACTGATCTTTGTACAAATGGTTATAAGATAACAACTAATGGGTACCTGGGTGATTCAGTCATTAAACGTCTGTCTTTAGCTCAGGTCATGATCCCAGGATCCTCGGATCGAGCCATGCATTGGGCTCCCAGCTCAATGGGAAGCCTGCTTCTCCCTCTCCCATTCTCCCTTCTTGTTTTCCTACTCTCACTATCTCTTTATCAAATAAATAAGTAAAATATTAAAAAAAAAAAAAAACTAACGGTAAGTTGATGCCTTGATGAAAGGTTGATGTCATCCACCATTATTTCCATTATTTCAATAAAATGGCTCAGGACAATTCCATATCTACTGAAATTAACTCTTGAGGCACAATATATATTGTAATAATCAAAAGCATTTTCTTTAAATCAGAAAGCATTTTTGAACACTTTCTAAATGATAAGTGCACTGCAACAGAAAATGTTAAAGCTTACTCTTTCTGACAGACTTCAATTTACCAGTTTGTCCCAGTCTCTGATTGACACACCCAATAATCATGAGATTCATATATGTGATTTCTCATTTTAATTTATGTATGAGTATTTTTAAGGAAATTGGGAAATTGTCCAGTCTCCAACCTTTTATCAGCCAGTCCTTTCTTTTTCTTATTTTAATATGAAATGTTACCTGTCACTTCATTACATAGATTAAATTAAAAATGAACTTTTCTGTTTAGGAGAAAGATAAAAGAATTTTCCACTCCTACTTCTTCATTCTCATTCCCATATGGTCCCTGAGTATCATCAGACAAATACTAAGACTCCTTGAAGCATAGCTTGAAAATTATTGCTCTAACCCAATCCTGTTGTATAGAATATGAAACTGAGACACATTGAGGCGAACATTTATTTGTGAAGAAGTGTTGCTTGTTAGTGAGAATGTTGATAAAAATCAGATTTTCTACCTAGCTTCCCAGTGTTTTCTGGTTCCATATAAATTTTAGGATTATGTTCCATTTCCTTGAAATAAATTGATGGTATTTTGATAGGGATTGCATTAAATGTATAGATTGCTTTAGGTAGCATAGACATTTTCACAATATTTGTTCTTCCAATCCATGAGCATGG
>CM052797.1:77925752-77945402 GCA_028533885.1 Nasua narica
TTTAGATGTCTTTTAGCATGGTAAATTATTTTCCACCCCTTCACTTTAAAGCTGGAGGTGTCTTTGGGTCTAAAATGAGTTTCTTGTAGACAGCATATCGATGGGTCTTGTTTTTTTATCTATTCTGATACTCTGTCTTTTGATTGGGGCATTGAGCCCATTTACATTCAGGGTAATTATTGATAGATACGAATTTAGTGCCATTGTATTGCCTGTATGGTGACTGTTAACTGTATATTGTCTCTCCTCTTTTCTGGTCTCTGTTCCTTTTAGGCTTCCTCTTTGCTTAGAGGATCCCTTTCAATATTGCCTGTAGGGCTGGTTTGGTATTTGCAAATTCCTTTAGTTTTTGTTTGTCCTGGAAGCTTTTAATCTCTGCATCTATTTTCAGTGACAGCCTAGCTGGGTATAGTATTCTTAGCTGCATATTTTTCTCGTTTAGGGCTCTGAATATATCATGCCAGTCCTTTCTGGCCTGCCAGGTCTCTGTGGATAGGTCTGCTGCCAACCTAACATTTCTGCCTCTGTATGTTACCGATTTCTTGTCTCGAGCTGCTTTCAGGATTTTCTCTTTGTCACTAAGACTTGTAAGTTTTACTATTAGATGACGGGGTGTAGACCTATTTTTATTGATTTTGAGGGGGGTTCTCTGTGCCTCCTGGATTTTGATGTTTGTTCCCCTCAGCAGATTAGGAAAATTCTCTACAACAATTTGTTCCAATATACCTTCCACCCCTTTCTGTCTTTCTTCTTCTTCTGGAATCCCAATTGTTCTAATATTGTTGCGTCTTATGGTATCACTTATCTCTCGAAGTCTTCCCTCATGGTCCAATAGTTGTTTGTCTCTCTTTTTTTCAGCTTCTTTATTCTTTGTCATTTGGCCTTCTATGTCGCTAATTCTTTCTTCTGTCTCATTTATTCTAGTATTAAGAGCCTCCATTTTTGTTTGAATCTCATTAATAGCTTTTTTGATTCCGTCTTGGTTAGATTTTATTTCTTTTATTTCTCCTGAAAGGGATTTTATTTCTCCCGAAGGGATTCTTTGATCTCTTCCATGTTTTTTTCGAGCCCAGCTAGCATCTTGATAACTGTCATTTTGAACTCTATTTCCGACATATTACTGATATCTGTATTAACTAGTTCTCTAGCCATCGGTACTGTCTCTTGTTCTTTTTTTTGTGGTGAGTTTTTCTGCCTTGTCATTTTATTGAGCTAAGAATAGATGAGCGAGAGAGAAAAGTACTCTGGAGTTCCACAGTTCTCACTGATTGATGAACTTGGCCTTGGCTGGATATTCTCACTGATCTTCTGGGGAGGGGCCTTTTGAACTTGGTTCTCAGATGTCTTTGCCTGAGGCGGAATTGCCCAACCCTTGCCCAGGGAGGGGCCAAGCAATTCGCTCAGGTTCGCTCTCAGGAGTCTTTGTTCCCTTAGCGCTTTCCGTACTGCCCTGGAGGCCAGGAATGCAAATGGTGGCTTCCAGTCTCCGGCTGGGAGGAGCTGAGCACTGGAGTCCCTGCTCCTAAGAGTGCCCTCAGAGGAAAGCAGTCAATCACTCCCGTCTTCTGGGTCCCGCCCAAGCTCCCAGCCCAGCCATGGGTGTTTCTATCTTTGGCTCACGGCCCCGTCTGGAGTCTCCAAACCCAGCAGATTCCTGCTGCGCACTCCTGCACCGCTCCTCCGGGAGCGAAAAAGAGGGGGTCTCTCCGGAATGCCTTCTGTGGTCTCCGCTCCAAGGGCCGTGGCCACAGTCTAGGGTAAGCCCCAGTTGAAAGCGCACTGCACAGCTCTTTCTCTGCTGCCGGCTTCTCCGCCCTGATATCTGGGAGCTCTGCTGCACTCAGACACCCTCGGTCTCTTTATGATCTCGCGGGTCCTGAAAGCACTCTGTTCCCGCGAGGGCTGAACTTCTGGCTTAGCTTCTGGGGCAATGTCCCTCAGTGGAGCAGATTCTAAAAGTCTCAATTTTGTGCTCCACGGCCCTGTGGCTGCAGGGAGCCAGCCCCTCCCCCCGCAGTCTCTCTTCCCTTCGCTTTGGATTCACTTTTCCAAACGTCCTACCTTTTGGGAAGTGGTCGATTTTCTGCCCCTACGATTGTTTGTCTTCCTCTCTTCTCTCTCCTGTTGAGTATGCTGGCTTTTAGAATGATTTAATAACTAGATGAACTTCTGGGATCTGACTCTATATCAACCTCCTACTTCTCTGCCATCTTGCTCCTCCCTCTACTTAGGACTTTCTGATGTTAGTTACTTGTGCTTGAGAGTTCAGTCACAGGTTTAACTCTACCTAAATTCACTCAGCTTCACTCAAAAAATAATGTTCTCTACAGCTATGTGCTGCACCTAGTCTCTATGCATTCAAATACTACAGTAGATGGAATTATTGTTCATAGTCACCTGGCCCCTTCTCTGTAGACACAGAAAGGTGTGCTCCAGTGTAAGGCATACTAATCAACCTGGAGAGCAACTTGCTGCCAGGATAAAACATCCTGACCACTGCCATGTGAATCACCTCAACTCCAGTTGAAGTCAGATTTGGCCCGATGACATGCTAGGATGACAGAATATGAGCAGAAGTGATATATTTTTAAAAGCATTGCATTCTTTGCCATTGCCTTTTCCCCCCCCCGTTGGTTAATATGAGCTGAGAATGGCTCCTTCATTTTGTGTCCAGGAACGAAGACTTTTGGGGCACTTTGGCAACTGACTCAGAGCAAACATAAAACAAAAGCAAAAAATAACCTTATGTGTCAGCCACTGAGATTTGGGAGTTGCTTATTTCTACGGAAGAATTTAATGAAAATTGACTAAGATGAGCTCATTTATTAAAATATTTATCTTGTTGATTAGGTTAGACAATTTTAGCATTCTGAAATAAGAGTTGTTAGCATGGCAGGCACCCCCTTCATGTAGTTTATTTTCTTGAGGGAGAAACAAACAATAAACACATAAGCGAATAAAAGAAAACTATTGTTTCTAAGAGCATTAGGTGCTATTGGCAATGCATAATAATGTGTCTTTGAAACTAAGTAGTTCTAGGACTTGAATATGATGATTAGGAAGGCACTTCTAAGAGGCATGAATCTGAGCTAAAAATATGAATAACAAGAAGAAACTAACAGTATGATTATCTGAGAGCACAAGCTTCTAAGCAGGGTTTACAGAAAATTTGAAGACTAGAAAGTAGGAATGGAACATATTAGAAGAATAGGAAAAAAAATCTGGTAAGAATGGCATATGATGAGCTAGGAAGGCAGTGGTAGAAATGTATTTGAAGAGGTGGCAAAGGCCAAATTATATCAGGCCTTTGGGCTCAGGAAAGTGTATGCAGTCTATTCCTAGGTGAGTTCACAATAATCATCCCATACCTGTACCATGATTTCAATATGCAATACATCAGTGCCATCATTAATACATCCTGATATCATTAATCTATTCCATTCAATTCTTATTTTCTGGGCTGTTTCTTTCCTCTCAATTTCATTGTCACGTTTGGTCCTTAGGCTATGCTAAGGATATGGATTTGGGGATTCCTCCTATACTGAGTATACATTGATCCCTCTGAAATAACTCTTTTTTGTCACTTAACACTTAGTTCAATCTAATTTCACCTCCAATCTCTCTGGTACCAATCTCCCTGTGGTTAACTAGCATCTCTGATGATTTTCATCCCTTCTAAGAAGGAAATACAAAAGTCTTTCTTTTTTATTATTTTTTTATTTAAATGTTTTCAGTCAAATTCAAGTTTTTATTCAAAAAGATATTCTATCTTTGGATGGTAGAGAATCATCCAGTATCTAAGATAGTTTTAGGTCCAGTTATTAAAAAAAGAGTAAGCATCAACCCTGACTTCTGAATATGATTACTATAAAAAATATTTTGTCTTTAGCATTTTCTTGAAAATGAGAAATCAATTTTCTGTTAGTTTAGGGCATAAAAATAGCTAAAACTAAGATAGTGGTTTTATCTAATTAATCACAAAAGGATAAGAAAAATCTCTTTAGATTTGGAGTAAAAAATATTGTCTTCATGTGTATTCTTTAGCAACTTATTTAATAATGTTGAATATCTACTTTCCCTGTATATAATTTTGGTCCTCTGATATTTGTGAGCATCAATCAAGAATACATGTTCTAGAAACTAAATTTTCAGACAATATTTATTTGGGGAAGCAGGATTAAACTAGAGAATTTTTACACATGAAGAATATGTTAGTGAAATTAAGACATAAGTTTGATTCTGAGCTTCTTAGAAGTAATCTAAATTTCAAGATTATTGTATATATTAATACAATAATGAGTGCAGATAAAAAGTTCAGTACAACACCTAACAATGTTAGTGTCATTAAGTAATAATATTGCATCACTCTTTGCCTACTCAATATTCTTTATGGTACTGAATATTCTTTATGGTACTCTGAGAATTCTTCAACATTGTAATTTTATATTTCATGTGAAGATGTAAAGGGATTAAATCAATACTGAATTTTAAAATTATTTTAGCTAAAAATATATGTTGGTTAACAGATCTAATGTGTTTGTCCAAATAATTTTAAATATATTTTCCAAAAATTTTCACTGATTAAGTATAAAATTGGATGGAAATTTCTGTCTAGACCCTGGTCCCAGTGAGGACATGCTATTCACATTATGGCCTGTTCCCTTGGCTAGATCCTCCCTGCTGGCAAGAAATATAGCACAGCCTGTAGATAACCCCAAATTAGAACTTCCAAATGCTGGCAGGAAATGTTCAGTATCTGGCAACTGAGGCTTTTTAGTATTTGCCTCTACCTCTTTTCAGTTTTATTTGCAATATAATGCAAGTAAATCATTAGATGTCTTTTAATCATATGCTTCTATTTAGCCTAAACGATTCACTTTGCCTGATACATCTTACCATATGCAATGATAATTTTCAAGACATAAAGCTTATAATAAAAAATTATACTCTGAATATGGAAGAATCATTGTAAACTCCAAGCATATTGGCAGCCTATGGCTGACTCAGGAAAGCAAATTCATGAGCGAAGCTTGATTCAATTTAGATAAAAGAAGAACTCCTATTATTATCTATAAAAACATGTTTGATAGGTACTCCCTCCTAATGAAGGTGGAGTGGTAATTAGCAATTTCAGGTAAAGGGTTGCTGTAAACAGGTAAGAAACTAAAATGGAATTCACTTTTGAAGCTTGTAGGCAAACCAAGCTTTTATTTTTTATTTTATTTTTTACTTATCTCTTATATTTTTTTAATTGAAGCATAATTAACAGAGTGTTATATTAGTTTCAGGTGTACAATTTAATGATTTAACTTTTCTGTATATTCCTCAGTGCTCTTCAAGGTCGGTATACTCTTAGTTACCTTTATCTATTTTACTCACTCCCTCATCTCCTCTCTGGCAACTACCAATTTTTTCTCTGCATTTAAGGGTCTGTTTTTTTGTTTGTTTGTTTGTTTCTCTCTTGTTTTCTTTGTTCATTTGTTTTGTTTCTTAAATTCGGCATACAAAGGAAATCATGTGGTATTTGTCTTTCTCTGACTGACTGATTTCACTTAGCATTATACTCTTTAGGCCCATCTATGTTGTTGCAAATGGCAAGATTTCATTCTTCTTTATAGCTGAGTAATATTCTGCTGTGTGTGTGTGTGTGTGTGTGTGTGTGTGTGTGTGTGTGTGTGTACACATTGCATCTTCTTTCCATTCAATTATGGATGGACACTTGGGTTGCTTCCACATCTTGGCTATTGTAAACTGTGCTGCAATAACCATACAGGTAAATATATCTTTTCAAAGTAGTGTTTTCTTTTTCTTGGGATAAATACCCAGTATGGAATCAGTGGATCATACAGTAATTCTTTTCTAATTTTTTTAAAGAACCTCCATATTATTTACCACATTTTTCTAAAGAAAACATACAGATAGCTGACAGATACATGAAAAGATGCTCATCCCAAGGCTTTCACTGTTTCTTATGGGCTACAGGTGGATTCCAGTTAATATATTACTCTACATATGCATCTTTGGTAAATATATTATTTGGATTTTTTTTTTTATTAATTGGATGCTTTTGAATTTCAGATATTTCAGAGAGATGATGAACATTTTTAATATAATATGCTTCTTAATTCTGCCTAACTTTGTAAATGATTTAAATGTATATTTCTATATGTATTCCACTAAAATACATAGTCATATCTGAGCTCAAATTTTTGCTTAAGATAAAAAATAGAGACTAGCCTTGAAAATTCTCAGAGCAGACAAAACCAGTTTAGGCATACATACAAAGCTTAATTTAACTTGTTTTATAAGACTAATGACCACCTCATGTCAGTTTGGGGGAACCGTTTAAATTTCACCTGTGAATTCTGGAGGCACAAGCAAGAGTTGGCCAGGTCCTTAGTTATATTTCTGATTATAATTTATCTCTAAATGAAATTTAGATTGTTTTTATGAAAAATTTTAATCTGTAGTTTTGTAATTTTATATGAGTAAGAGTATACATATACAAATTCAATATTAATTTGAAAAATGCACATGAGTATTTGATCAGGAAATAATAAGGGCTCATCAATGGTTTCTCTAATCATAGGTTTAGAATGAAACAACAGGAAAGGAGATAAGGCAGAATTACATTAAATCACATGTTGAGATACTTTTCAATAGGTAAAAGATATGCAGTTAAAATTACCTCCTTAGTGGGGTACCTGGGTGGCTCATTTGGTTACGCCTCCAACTCTTGATTTCAGCTCAGGTCATGACCTTAGGGTCATGAGATCAAGCCCCATCTCGCTCTGTGCTAGGCATGGAGTCTGCTTAAGATTTTCTTTCTCCATTTCCCCCTGCATCCCCCCACCCCACCCAACTCAGTCTCTCTCTAAAATAAAACCAAACGAACAAAAACATCTCTTTAGTTCTCCCAGATATTCAAGTTATGTGATGAGGTCTGCTCAATACCAGCTTGTGCTTTATATTGATAGATCTTTCTTTCTTTGATATTTCGTTAATTGTGACTTTTGACTTTTCATTAATCATGTTATGACAGACAACTTCAATCCATGTTTTTGTAAAGCTAAATTTTGAAAACAACTCCATTTGAGGGAGAGTTACAAGTTGCATTTCTCATGACAGTCATCAAGCATTTTATTATGCTATTTATCATTCAAAACTGTTATACAAGAAGTAGTACATTTTTAAAGAATCTAATAAATTCCCAAGGTTAGAGATCAATAGGATCTAGAAATATTGTACAGACATCTTAATGCCTGTCAAACTGTAATATACATAACACTGATAATATTCAGAATTTTGTGTCACATTGATAAATTATTTATTTGATTTTACATTTATTGCTTGATAGAAAAAATGTACCTAGAACAGGAAATCAATGACTTAATAGTTATTATTCCTAGGCATGTCTTGGAAATTCTGAATTAATTTAAAATTTAATAGAAAAATATTACATGGTTATTAGTATAAGTGGTATATAGATATGACAAACACTGTCAAGGTATGCAGGGAATACCAAATTTTTAGGATTATAGCCAAGACATCTATTAAATATTTTGTAATAATTTTACAATATCAAAAGTCATACTACTTGTTTTAGTTACCTAAGATGGTCTCAACAAAAAAGGCCACATTAAATGACCAATTTAACCACATAATCTTTTAACTGCATTCCTGCTTCTAAGTTCATTAAGTTCACAGTTTGTAAGTCAAGTTTTTTGTTGTTGTTTTAATGTAATCTTTATATTATCAACAAATGTTGACTTTAAGAGCAATCTTCAAATTACTCTTTCCCCCCAAATCTTTGCTTCACATAATCACAGAAAGAAAGCACAGGATATATTTAAATCTATTGTGTCTTGGGGCACCTAAGTGGCTCATTCAGTTAACTGTCTCCCTTCAGCTCAGGTCATGAGCCCAGGGTTTTGGGATTGAGCCTCACATCAGGCTCCCTGTTCAGCAAAGGGTCTGCTTCTCCCTTTCTCTCTCCCTCTGCCTTTCCCCCTGCTTGTACTCACACATACTTTTTTTCTCTCTCAAATAAATAAATAAAATCTTAAAAATCGATCACTCAGTCTATTGTGTCTTCACCATGGTGCTTCCTTCATATAACGATAGAAACAGGGTCTGCCACATATGCAACCAAATCAACTTTTTTGGACCTGAAACCATTTTGTTGTAGCCTCTTGTTTATAATTATTGTATAAAGAAGGTAGGAGTAGTTTGGCAAAAGTTCCCAAGTGAGTATTTAGTGAAATATTGCAGTTTATAATAAGTAGCTAAGGTTTTACATTGCTATTATTGTGTTTGTTTTTAAGAGATCTAATCTTATTGATATCCACGTATGTTACTCAAATCCTGGTCCTTGGAACAGTTGTAGTATAATAAATCACCTGTGGTGATAATTAAAATGGAGTTTCACGAACCACCCTTTAGCTGCTAAACTAGAATCTCTATGGAAAGGACCTAGGAATCTTTACAATTTCCTCAGCAGGTTCTAAATTACACTGAAAATGAAGTACAAGAATCAGGACTTTTTTTAAAAGATTTATTTATTTATTTATTTGATAGAGCACCTATGTGTGAATGGGGGGAGGGGCAGAGGGAGAGACTCTTCAAGCAGACACCCTGCTGAGCGTGGAGCCCAACTCAGGGCTTGAACCAGGACCCATGAGATCAAGACGTAAGCCAAAACCAAGAGTCAGGTGCTTAACTGACTGAACCATGCAGGCGCCCCATCCTACAGGATATTCTAATAAAGGTCATTGTAATGATGGTTGACAGCATACTTCTTGTTCTTTTTTGTTTTTATAAAGTTATCATTTATATAGAATGACACAATTTGCAGATGCTTATGTACATACTCAGAAGTACTTTCTATTTAAGAAGTTTTGCCATGTTACTGTTTGCATTGGTCAAGGCATGGGAATGATTAACTTTATTTTTTCATCATTATCAGTCAGGATCCAATGGAAAACAGATGGCACACACAAATTTTAGTAGCTCAGTTTATTTCCAAAAAATCATTTCAGGGTGCCTGGGTGGCTCAGTCGTTAAGCATCTGCCTTAGGCTTAGGTCATGATTCCAGAGTCCTAGGATTGAGTCCCTCATCGTGTTCCCTGCTCAGCAGGAAGCCTGCTTCTCCCTACCCCACTCTCCCTGCTTGTGTTCTCTCTCTCACTGTCTCTGTCAGTTAAATACATAAAAATCTTTAAAAAATAATAATTTCACAAGTTATGGTAGTATATAGGAGAACCATAATGAATAGTTCTCAAACTTAGGTTAACATCAGTACAAATATTGTCATTTCTAGGTCCAAAAGCTAGAGAGGAGGGGAAGGCTTAGAATTCACAAGACAGTTCTGTAAAACACACCACTTTGGGGAGAGCAGTGACATTTTGTGAAAGGATGCAGCAAGCACGAGTTAAGCTCATATGGTGAGAATCAGGGAACTGTATTCCTTGACCTCTTTCTCCTCAATTCCTCCAATCTTCAGCCATGATTCCTCATTGTATGAACCCAAAAGGCAGTCAGACATATAAGCTCACCGATGTGATTCGTACAGTTCAGGTATCCTGAAGGAGGATAAGATAGGGAAGGGTGGCTCTGGAAGGACACAAAATATATCTAGTATATTTAATCTCATTATATGCAGGTATCATTACTTTCTACTTGCAGTTGTTTGATGATGATAAAATGTCTGAAATTGTGTTTTATATTAAGTGACATGATTTGTTATGAAAGTGTTATGTGAAATGATTTGTACTATATATAGTGCTGCTGTAATTTGCATGTATTTGTGTTTAAATGTATGTTTGTACATGTCAATATAATACAGATGTGATGAGTATGTAACCATATGTGAAAAAGCAGAGATTAAAAAAAGGAAAAAATCACCTCTCCTTGTAGGTACTTTCTCTAGGTTTCCATAATTTTTTTCATACTTACTGGATTAATTTTTCTTAATGTATATATCTCCTTTAGTAAATTTCAAACATAATACTATTTTTTCTTCTTTACGTTTAAACACATAGACAACCAAATATAAGGTATGTATATTCTGCATTGACTTTATTTTTGATTTACACAAACACACATGCATATATACCTAGTGTATATTTATTCATGTGACTGCTTTGATATTCTTATTTATTTCTAATGTAATTGCCATGTAATAAGTGAATTGGTAATTATTTCTAATGACATTTACTTTTGTCGAATAGTAGAGTAATATAAACACATTTCAATTTTGTTTGCTTTCTAGGTTAATTGGAAGATTGCATAATTAATTTTTAATGGAGGTTTTATTTCAATATTTATTCGTTACTTCTATTTGCACTCTTTATTCACAGGAGGCTTAATATAATTTACCTAATCCAAATATACCTCCTTATTTCCTTTAAAATATTATGACTCCTGTCTCCCCATCAGTTGAATCAGGAACCTAGGGAATGTTGGCTTTAACACTAGAAAGCCTAAGTGATTTTTCGATTGCTCCAAATAGAGAACAGTATTTTCCTTAGATCATTGCTACTTGTTCCTGGCTTATGATTAGATCATCTTTGCCACTTTTCTGACAACTAATTTACCTAGGTGTAAGATGTAGCTTTACCAAAGAATCAACTATGTTATTTTAAAGTATAGTCAGGGTACAAATTTCAGTATTTTTCATCCTTACCAATTCCCAAAATCTAAGTGCTGATGTTGTCAGACAAACGAAGTACTAAGGAAGGATTTTGAAATGTTCATCCCAGGAGTTATTTTAGAATAGCATAGAATTACAACTATTTCTGGTGTAGGTATATTGATACTTGAAAGTATAGCTTCTCATTTTTACTGTCTTTAAAAAAAAGATATTTTTTGTCAGTTGTTTAGAATTTTTCTAAATAATGAAAGAGGAAGATAATTATAGAGAACTGGTATTTAAATATAAATATAATGAAAACCTAATGAAGAGATAGGATATTTGCTTGATTAGTGTTAGAATAGTACTGGTAAATTCAAATGTCTTTTAGAATAGAGACCACTCAGAAGGAAGCATGTCATAACCATTAAATAATTTCATACTATTTAAGTTTTAGGTATTGATCTCTCAGTGAATTAACCTTGAGTCATGTTCAGAGTTCTCAGAAGAAAAGTTGGAAAATAGTATTGCAATACAATAGTACAGTAGTATTTAAAACACACTGTGAGATCCATTGTTGAACTTCGTTTCCACTGTCATAACAACAACAAATAATGTAGAGATTATGTATGTGTCAGGATAGGGCATATATGGGATATCTCTGTACCTTCATTCCACTTTTGCTGTGAACTTAAAACTGTTCTAAAAATAGCCTCCAAATTAAAAAAAAAGGTAAAAATTTATTTAAAAATTTAAAAATATATAGTTACAATAAAGATCACAGATTTTTTTTTCTCATAGGACTAGATAAGAATGGAAATAGATAGTTGCAAGCAGGGTAGTAGCCTTGGATCTGCTATGCTCTGGGTCTCAAATGGGCAAACGGATGGGAGTCTGATTCTTATAGTAATAATGACAAAGCACTGGGTCCGTGGTATTATGCAATAAATTTTATTTATATATAAATATATATAAATTTTATTTATTTATATTTATACATTCATATAATATTTATATAAATATAATTGTATAAAATATAATTTATATTTATATTATATATATATTACATTTATTTATATAAATTATATATATATCCTGAAATTTGATATAATTTTTTATTCATTCCAGGAGACGTTTGTCATTGTTGTTTTTGCTTCTTTTTTTTTTTTTTAAAGATTTTATTCACTCACCTGACACACACAGAGAGAGAGAGAGAGAGAGAGATCACAAGCAGGCAGAGGCAAGCAGGCAAGCAGGATCCCTAGGGAGCAGGGAGCCCGATGCGGGGCTCGATCCCAGGACCCTGAGATCATGACCTGAGCTGAAAGCAGAGGCTTTAACCCACTGAGCCACCCAGGCGCCCCTGTTGTTTTTGCTTCTTTGGGATTCTCATCACAGACAGAAAATGTATATGAACAAAGAAAGTTTTATTTCTTCATTTCCAACATATATATTTTTTATTTCCTTTCCCTATCTTATTGCATTATCTGGGACTGCCAGTATGATGTTATACAGGGTTAGTGGAAGGGGACATCCTTGCTTTGTTCTTGATTTTAGCTGGAAACATTATAATTTGTCACTATTGACTGTGAGGATATTTGTAGTTTTTCACAGATTTTTTTTATCAAGTTGAGGAATTTAACTTCTATTCCTGGATTGCTAAGAGTTGTTTTCTTTTTTTCTTTAATCACGAATGAATGTTTGATTTTTGTCAAAAATCTGTTCATTTTGTCTGAATCTATTGAAGTGACCATGTAATTTTTCTTATTTAGCTTCTGGATGAGATTGTTTGGATTAATTGATTTTTGAATATTTAACTAGCCTTGTATACCTGGAATAAAACCTAGTGGGTCATGTTACATAATAATTTCTATACATTTCTGGATTTCATTTTCTAATAGTTTGTTTTAGATGTTTTTACATGTATGCTCATGAAAAATATCAGTCTATAGTTTTTCTTTCTAGCATTGTTTCTTTCTGGTTTTGGTATTAAAGTAACACTGGCTTTATAGGATTAGTTAGAGTATTCACTGTGCTTCTATTTAATGGAAGAATTTGTAGAGCATTGGTATGATTTCTTCCTTAAATGTGCAGTAGAATTAACCAGTGAACCCATCTGGGCTTGGTGCTTTCTTGTTAAGAATGTTATCATTAATTCATTATTTACTAAACGCACACCTATTTGGTTGGTAGAGCATGAGACTCTGGATCTCAGGGTCATGAGTTGGGGCCCCATGTTGGTCACAGAGACTACTTAAAAAAATAAGGACCTATTCAAATTGTCTATTTCTCCCTGTGTGAGTTTGGGTAGATTGTGTCTTTCAAGGAATTGGTCCATTTTAGGTTGTCAGATCTGTGCATACAGAGTTGTTATATTATGATTTTTTAAATACCTTCTGTGGAGATTACTGGACATAAAAATTATGGACAATTTTCACTTAAATTCCATTTGGTTAGCATACAGAAAAAATTATGGATAATTTTCTTTTCATATTATCCTTAAAAATAAATAATAAAATTATTTTCAAGTCCTTATGATAAGCTAAAAGACTAGGCATAAATTATAATTTTTAATGAAAAAAATACTTTTAAATAACACTTGATCTGCAACAAAACAAAATTGAACTTTTAGTTCACTGCATCATTAGTGGTTAAATGGATGACAAAACTCATGTTGCATATTTCAGATACATATTATCTTGCCCATTAAGATCCATAAAAATATCTTGATATCAAATAATAAAAATATATGCTATTATACCTATGAAAGGCAGTTCACACTTCAAATATTATCAGACCTAGATGATAAAGATTCACAGAATTGCATAATGGAAAAATTTTTGGTGTAGAATCAGGGATCTCTACTTCAGATCAAGCTAGTAAAGTAATAGACTTATCCTTCTGCTTTAAACAAATAGAAGAACAAGAAAAATACAGTTAACCTTGTATGTCATATATTAGAAAAACAGCATTAAATGCCCATAAATTGCCAGAGAAAGAAAGAAAACATGAGGGACTCTAGGATTCTAAGAGTTTACTGATTAGTTGCAGTTTTCAAAAGAAAGAGGTAAAAATTCAGCTAAAAGAGTATAGGAGGGGAAAGAGTTTCAAAGTTGGAAATCTCCAGATATCTCAAAAGAGGACCCCTAGAATCTTGACGTGAATATTGATCTGTGCATGAGGGCAAAGTGTCTAAGGTCCAGGAAGAGACCTTATGTGGGTCTCACTTTCTTAACCATTTGAAAAACATCTGCTGTTTGATTGGGTTGTTTGCTATTTACATCTAATGTGAATATTGATATGGCTTGATAGAGATGTACAGTCTTGATGTGGTTTTCTATTTGTCTCAACTTTTTTCTTATTTTTCTGTTTTACTTTTTTTTCTATTGAGTTTAAAACAATTTGCAAGTAAGTTGCTATAATTGATGAGAATATTTGAAAGGTCAGAAGGACATATTTTCAATATACAAAAATAAAATATATACACACTATTAATGAATAATTGCAATATAAAAATTTAATGCCTGATAGTATAAGGTATTGATAACATATATAATAATTTGTAAATGCATTATAATATATACTATACATTATTTCCTCTTAGTATAATATGATTTTAGTATAATGTATAGTATATGGCTTATATAGTATATGGTTCATATAATGTATAGTATATGGCTTATGATTAATTCTATAAATATGTGCAAAATTTCTAGGCTGAAATTACCTGTTTTTAAATATACATATGGAATTTTATGTATATATATGGATTTTACATATATATGGAATTTATATATACACTTATTTTTTATATTAATATATTTTATAATATATAACATATATTTTACATTATTACATTTATTGCATTTATATTTATATTATATATTATATAATATTTTGGAATATATTATATAAGTCATATATAATATATAATAATATACCATATTAATATAATATATAATATATGATGTATTATATAAATTATATATTGTGATATATTTATAATCATTTTATATTTATAATAATTATATTTATTGTATTATATACAATATATAGTATATATATGTTATAATATATATTATATATTGTAAAATATATATTTATATAAATATATTTATATATTTATATATAAATTCCATATATATGTAAATTTATATATATGGAATTTTTAAAAGCCCATATAGCTGGAAAAAACTCTTAAAATTTAATAACACAAGATTTTAAAATGGGTAATATGGGTGAATAATTTTACTAAAAAAGAAAAGTACATTTAACAGACATCATCATTCAAGTAATAATTACAGAATAACACCATTATACATCTACTAGAATTGCTAAAATTAAAATAGTAGACAATACCATTTACTAGAGTCCTTCACTTGTTCAGTACTTTTTTTCCACACCATATTTATCTATACAGACACTGTAGTTACTAAGCTGTATATATCACCTTTACAATATCACTTAAAATTAGCACCTATGATGTAGTTCAAATTTAGAGGGGTTTTCCACATTAAAAATGTAACATAAAATCCTTATATCTAATGTATGAGGTGAAAGACTGAAAAACTTCAATCACCAGCTTCTATTTATGTATTCATCAGTTGATTTAATAAATACCTGTCAAATACCCACCATATACTAGGCAGTGTTGCAGCACTAAGAATACATCAGTGAATACAATGGACAGAATGACCCTGATCATGTCAAGTTTAGGGTTTAGTTAGGTGAGAGGGACAAAGGTGAAGCATGAACAGGTAAAAGGGAGTGGGGGAATGCTGCAATCTTGAATAGGGGTAATATAGAAAGCCTAACTAAGATGGAATTTGAAGGATAGCCAGAAGGAGAGGGGCTGATTAGTGTAGATGTTATAGTCCCAGACAGAACTTTCTACTGCTGAAAAATTTCAGTGACAAAAGTGACTGACGTTTGATAAATTTGTGATTGTTTAAATGCAGAAATTGAATACTTGATTTTGATAATGTAATTCAGTGTATATATATATGCTACATTCATATTGCAGATGGGGGGCTACTCTCATCCAACTACCATCTCATCTTGTTAATTATTTCAGTAGATTTGCCTATTTTCATTTTTATGTGGTAATCATGATCATCATTATTAATATGAATTTATTCTGAGGGCAACTGGAGCAAAATCCCATGTGGCATGTTTAAATTCTGTCATTTGTAAGTTCAAGAGGATGGTAAAAATGGCCAACTATTCCATTAAACTGCTATAACCTAAGGCAAGCTGTTCTGAAAATCGCTGGGTGAAAATTAACTACCAAAATAAAGGTGAAGACCTCTTAGTCACATTTCAGTAGATACATATGAATAAATCTTGAGAATTAAGACTAACTTCTCTAACTGCTGAACCAGAAATGACTATAGTGTAATAATATCATGCCTGATATTCCCTTTATAATCTCAGATGCAATAAATTTATGAGTATGTCACTTCATTATGTTTGCTTTGTAATGCATGCATTTTTAATACTATATATTGTTCAGAAATTGGTTCTGTTGTATATTCCTGAACCTTTATTCTACAAATTTTACATATTAGGACTTACTATGAACTTTTCATGATAAAATATTCCTCAGAATTTTTAAGTACCAGCTTCATTATATATTTTAATTGTATTTTAAATGATATAATTTATATTTATATAATACAATAGCATTTCAAATAATGTATGCTTCATAGGATTTTCAGTTTTCGCATATTGCAATATTTTGTAGAAGTGAAATGAAAATGAACAATCAACTAAGGTAAGCTAACCTAAATTTGTTACGTATTAACCTTTCAATTCTAAATTAAGTATTTACAAGTGCTAGGATAACAGACAAATTTACCCTTTGCATCAGACTCTAATAATGGCTGAACACTAAGTTACTAAATGCTTTCTCTTCACTTCTAGAATTTTTGTTTAGGTTATTATAATCATTGTTGGTGCTATCGTTGGTGGTGGTGGTGGTGGTACTAGTAGTATTTTGCTTCCTTTTAGGCTCAGTTAGAAGGCAGGACATTCCAGGTGGGTTCACCTACCTTTTTAGGTACTAGAAAAAAGTTAGCATGGAATGCAACCTGAAAATGTCAATAGTATTTTGCCTGAACTATAAAGACATTTATTTAAATACTTCATGTACTTAAATACCTTCATATTACCAAGGTGCAAAGTCTCCTTTAACTCTCAGTCCATATGTATAATCAAAGAGAAAAACTAATTTTCTTTTTTTTTTAAGATTTTATTTATTTATTTGACACAGAGAGCGATCACAAGTAGGCAGAAGCAGGCAGAGAGAGAGGGAGAAGCAAGCTCCCTGCTGAGCAGAGAGCCTGATGCGGGGCTCATTCCCAGGACATTGAGATCATGACCTGAGCCAAAGGCAGAGGAATCAACCCACTGGGCCACCCAGGTGGCTAATTTTTAAATCTTTTTTATTTCCGAGAAAACCTAATTTTTAAATTTTTTTTATTTCCTTCCTTTTAAAGAGAATACAATGCTAAAGCAACACAAAAGCTATGCAGAACTAAGAATAAAAAATCGAACAATTTTTTTAGGATTATAAGAGTAGCAGAGGGCAGTATAAAATCAATAACTTATTCCAAAATGAGTACAGAGAAGAGAGGAATAATAGAGGAGAGATTAACATGAAAATAAATGACTATGGTCTGTTTTAGAGAGGAAAATATCATTTTAATTGTGTTTATTCTTTGAGTAATAATATGTTCACCTGATACAAAATTCAAAAATTATAAGAGTATGGAATGAAAAGTGTCCCTCCCTTATCCCCACTCAGTTTCCCTACCTGATGGCTATCCAAGGTTTTCTGCTTTCAGAAATACCCTAAGGATAAACACCTAGTAGTGCAATTGCTGGGTAGTAAGGTAGTTCTGTTTTTAACTTTTTGAGGAACCTCCAGGTTGTTACTTAAAGGATACAAAAATACTGATTGGAAGGGGTACATACACCCTGATGTTTATAGCAGCATTATCAATATTAGCCAAGTTATGGAAAGAGCCCAATTGTCCATTGATTGATGAATGGATAAAGAAGTGTACGTGCGTGTAAAACATAATGGAATATTACTCAGCCATCAAAAAGAATGAACTTGTCAATTGCAATGATGTAGGTGGAGCTAGAAAGTATTATGCTAAAAGGAATAAGTCAGTCAGAGAAAGATAAATGCCGTATGATTTCACTTGTGGAATTTAAGAAACAAAACAGGTGAACATAGGGTAAGGAAAAAGAAAAGAGAGGGAAGCAAACCATTAAGAGACTCTTAACTACAGAGAACAAACTGAGGGTTGATGGAGAGAGGAGTTGGGGGATAGGCTAAATGGGGATAGGTATTAAGGAGGGCACTTGTGATGAGTCCTGGGTATTATATGTAAGTGATAAATGACCGAATTTACTTCTGAAACCAATACGACCCTATATATTAACTAGAATTTTAATAAAAACTTGAAACAAACACAAAAATGCCCTACACCTGTGCAATGATATACACATAAATTTTTATTTTCCTATTCAAATGGTAACATGTTGTGCATATTATATTTGTTTTACAATTTATATTTTCTAGATCATCCCATATCAATACAGAAATAGCTTATATTATAGAAGCATTTATATTTGTTTTTGTACTTTATAGCCTGTTTAATATTGTTGATTTTTTGCTTATTATTTTAAAGAAACTTGCATATATTAAAGAAATCAGTCTGTTATTCATTATATGAGTTGAAACTTTTTTTCTAGTTATTATAAACCATTTTCCCAGATAGAATTGCCTTAGTGTTTGTTTGGTTGGTCAAAATTATTAATATACATTATTTTACTATTTTGCATCTTATATTTAGAAAAGACTTTTCCATTCTAATAATAATAATGACAGCAAAATATCTTGTGAGTTATGGTTGCACATTTACAGTCTTCTTATATAGTGTATCTTTGAAAAATGGAATTAATTTTGTGTAAGTTTTGTTCATTTCTTTTTTAGATATATATGAAGTTATCACCAAACAATATACTTACGACCTTCCTTTTGTTACTTAAATGTCTTCTAATGTCTAATAAATCTCATATTTACTTGGGCATATTTTTCTGACTTTCTACTCTTTTTCATCGTTCCTTTCTATTTTTTTTTTTTTAAGATTTTATTTATTGGGGCACCTGGGTGGCTCAGTGGGTTAAAGCCTCTGCCTTCAGCTCAGGTCATGATCTCAGGGTCCTGGCATCGAGCCCCGCATCGGGCTCTCTGCTCAGCAGGGAGCCTGCTTCCCTCTCTCTCTCTGCCTGCTGCTCTGCCTGCTTGTGTTCTCTCTCTCTCTCTCTCTCTCTGTCAAATAAATAAATAAATTTTATTTATGGAATCCTTTTCATTATTTTACACATTTGAAGTTGGGTATCAGTAATGAGACAAGTTTTATATTTTAATATTTTGCTTATTTGGTCTTACACATACTAGTTTTAAGAATTATTATTGTAAATGAGGGTCTTTCTCATTGTGTGTTTTAAATGGTTAATTTCTGTAGATATAATGAGACTATTTTTAATATTATTTCTTTTAACTACTTTGTTTTATATATTTTACTTTAGTTAATTGTCTTGGATTTTCTAAGTACACAACTTTCAAATAGCGCAACCAGTATCAGGACCTTTTAGGGAATGCAGGAAGACATACTCATCCGGGCTTAGGCTCAAGTGTGTCTAAGAACCAATCATCATATGGCTGGAGTGACACATCTTATATATAGCATGAACAGGATGAGAAGTCACAGGAAAGCTGAACTAACAGATATCCAGACCTCCTTGTCTTTGCAATTTTTGGCAATACGAAACAAAGACACATTAATGTACACAACATTAAATTTGTTTTTGTATTTTATTATGCACTTTTTTTTTTAAAGATTTTATTTATTTGACAGAGAGCAGAGAGAGCACAAGTAGGCAGAGAGGCAGGCAGAGGTAGAGGGGGAAGCAGGCTCTCTGCTGAGTAGAGAGCCTGATGCAG
>CM052797.1:77945502-77992778 GCA_028533885.1 Nasua narica
CAAAGGCAGAGGCTTTAACCCACTGAGCCACCCAGGCACCCCTTATTATGCATTCTTGAAAATTTTTCTAACCATTAAGAACAGACTTGTTTGACATATTATTCTTTTTTTTTTTTTTAAAGATTTTATTTATTTAACACAGAGAGAGAGAGATCACAAGTAGGCAGAGAGGCAGGCAGAGAGAGAGGGGGAAGCAGGCTCACTGCTGAGCAGAGAGCCTGATGCGGGGCTCAATCCCAGGACCCTGAGATCATGACCTGAGCTGAAGCCAGAGGCTTTAACCCACTGAGCCACCCAGGCGCCCCTTGACATATTATTCTTGATAAAATCCTTATTTTAGAAAGTATATATTTAATATTTAAATTAGTATGATATACAGGTCCCCGGTGTCTCAGTGGTTGAGTGTCTGCCTTCAGCTCAGGTCATGATTCCAGGGTCCTGGGATTGAGCCCCGAATCTGGCTCCCTGCTCAGAGTGCAGTCTGCTTCTCCCACTGCCCCCCCCACTCATGTTCTCTCTCCCTCTCTCTTTCTCTCTCTCAGATAAATTAAATCTTTAAAAAATTGTTATGAAATATATAGAATTGGTATTTCATTAGTGATTACACTTTAAAATGACTTTCAAATGGGATTTTAATATTAATGTAAACTATACTAAGCAGAAAAAAAATATTTATAAATTTATATTTAGCTACAGTCAAATGGACATCACTGTATAAATATACTGTGTTTTGAATTATTAAAATGATTTCAATAGAAACATACAAATTTCAGTTTAAAACAATCATTTCAGGGACACCTGGGTGGCTCAGTCAGTTGAGTGTCTGTCTTTGGCTCAGGTTATGATCCCAGGGTCCTGGAATGGAGTCCAACATTGGGTTCCTTGCTCAGTGGGGAGCCTGGTCTCCCTCTGCCTGCTCTGCGCTCCCGTTCTCCCTTCTTGTGCTCTCTCACTCTCTCTCTCTCTGACAAATAAATAAAATCTTTTGAAAAAATTATTTCAGATCAACTAGCATTATTGAATAAAATGAGTGCTTAGGCATTTGCACCCCTTTCTCTTTTCTTCCCTCTTTCCTTCCTTTTTCTCTTTCTTCCCTTCCCCTTCCTTCCTTCCTTCCTTCCTTCCTTCCTTCCTTCCTTCCTTCCTTCAACTTAATGGCTAAAAATTCTTCCAACTTTCATAGTGGAAGCAGGAGTTTCAGACACTTGCTTTCCTCACCACTTTTATGTCTAGAGTACAGGAATCTGATCCTACTTTAGCAGAAGCTTTGCAGGAAAAGCAGGAAGGGACACATTCTATCTGGCATGTATGGCAAGACAGGATATGCCTTCACTCAGTTTCTAGAGGCAAGAGTGATTTTGACACTAACAATACCTAGTATTAGGTGGTCCTAGCTGTAGGGTCCACGTGTGGGGGGTTATTGTGCAACCACTGACAGTGCTATGTGTGTCAGACTAACTCTGCAACACCATCTGAAGGTGCTATTCCTGCCTGTGTCATCTTTAATCCTAAATCTCTGGCTCTCTTGCTGATTCTGTCAACTTTCAAGCATCCTTTAATAAATTACCATGCCTTATAAATTAGCTAGATTCTGTTCCAATTTCTTTTGTTAAAAGTGCTAAATATCTATACCATAAATCAGTATTCCTTAACCTTCACACTCTTGATATGTCAGACTAGATAATTCATTGTTAGGAGTGGTTGTCCTCTGCATTATAGGATGTTTATCAGCTTTTACCTACTAGAGCCAGTAGCATATTCCCATTTGTGACAACCAAAAAATGTATGTCTAAAAGACATTGCCACATTTCTCCTGAGACAGAATTGCCCCCACCTCAATTGAGAACCACTATTACAAATATACTGATACTTAACAGAAAAGAAAATTGGATGATATGATGCATACTGGGAGATTGTCTCATTAAATAGATGTCTATTTCAGTAAATAAATATGAAAAGATAATCCTTCAAAATCAATTAATCATGAGGGTAAAACTAATTGAAAATACTTATAAAATTTAATATAAAACTTATATTTTATTAAAAGAACACAGGTACGATGGATTTTTTATTAAATTTTTATTATTTTTTATTATTTTTTTATTAAAAGAACACAGGTAAGATTTATCTCTCAGAGTAAAATTAAATCTGAAATTCTCCAGTGAGTAGTTTGCAGAGCAAATTAGTGTTCTTTGGTATTCCTAGTATTATTAGAGATTTAAAAATAACAATAATAATTGCCAAGAATATTAAATCAATATTTTATACTCTATTTCTCAATTCTGTGACTTTTTGCATAAAATAATTTCTAGTTTATTACCAATGCCTAAATATATTATTGCTATGGCTTATGTAACAGTGCATTGATTCACACTCCATTAGTGACTTAACCATTCTATATATTTGAACATTTTAATCATTTCTGTTGTTTTCCTCACTATTATAATGATGTGAATACTTCCAATCACAGTATTTTTTATATGTTCTAGATTTGATTTTATTTCGTCAGAGTAGAATATCCAAAGCAAATTTGCCAGATTAATAAATGTAGAATATTTAAAGCTCTTAAAACAATTTGTATATGTTAGTGTTATTCCAGTTTTGGTCTACAATGTATAGGAATTTCTATTTTACTATAACCTTAGTATAATCAGATTGTTTTCTGTTGTTTACAACAGTTGAGTCTTTATGTAAATATTTTTGGCTTTAACAGGAATAAAACAATACCGTTAAATTATAAGGTTCAGCAGATATTTTAAGGAATTAATAGATTATTTTCTGTGGGACCTAAGGCCTTCAATATCTCTATCTACCTACCTATCAATAAATTTTATAGGGGCAAATTATATATAGACAGATATAATATCTATCTATCATCTATCTACTCACACACACAGTAATATTAATGTTTCTTTGGTTTGCCCCTAATGTGAAATATTGGACAAGAAATTTAAAAAACCACATTAATTTGTTGATTTAGAAGTGAAAGATTATGAAGTAAAAGAGAAGATTAAACAAAAACACTGAGGGTTTTATTAAGAGATCTGTTGAGTAATTTGCCATTTTTTTCTGTGTAGAGTAGGGGCATGAAACCATGGCATTTCACTTTCCAAGAAAAATGTTTGCCTGATGGTTGATAAATTACTTTATGGAAAGGCATGAATATGGTTAATTTACTGAGACTTGGGGCTTTGGTTCTGTCTTGCAGTTAAAAATTATATTTCATCTGTCCAATTAGAAATTAGTAGACCTCGGTAAAGTGTTCATAAAAACAAATTTACATGAGAATGATGAATAGAAAGCAAACTGAATACAAAATGGAAGGATATATCTTTCTAGTGACTTAAATGTTCATATTCCTTATTGATAACATCACACTCTCTAAAATTAGGATATATTTCTACTGTATTAGTTATCAGTTGTTTTGGCATATAGGAGTAGACATACATACAAGAATTACATAGTCTTGATTCGGGTTTGTTTTTTGTTTTGTTTTGCTTTTTTGTTTTTTACCCCATGTATAGAGCTAAATGCTTATTTCTCAATTTAAGAAATTTTCTTCTTTAAATGTTTTCAGTAACACTAATCTCAAATTCAAACAACCAGTAATTAATCAGATCTGGAAGTCCCTTATTTTCACAAGTTCTTCCTGTTATTATAAAAATCCTCCTTGTTAGGGGTGCTTGGGTGGCTCAGACAGTTAAGCATCTGCCTTTGGCTCAGCTCATGATCCCAGGATTGAGATCAAGCCTGGCATCTCACTCCCTGCTCAGCAGAGAGCCTGCTTCTCCCTCTCCCTCTGCCTGCAGCTCTCCCTGCTCTTGCTCTCTCTCTCCCTCTCTCTGTCAAATAAATACAGTCTTAAAAAAATCCTCCTTGTTAAAAAAGTCAAATTACTGCGTACAGTTTTAAGTATATTTTTAAGTGTACAGTTCTGTAGCAAGTATCAAGTGCCCAAGTTATGAATATAAGTTATGAATATAAGGTAGTTTATTGTGTTTAGAATATGAATATTGGTCTTAATTATATTAATAATTAGAGTTTTAGTTAGAAAACACCATATGAAACAAGTATAAAGAAGTTTTTACTATCTTTGTTCTCATACTCATCCATTAGGTAGCATATTGAGACCAAATGTTCAGAACTTGAGTAGAGATGTCTTTGCCAGTAGAAATAACATTTTTGCCAAAATGGCATGAGAATTGTGCATTTCAGTCCATCTTAAAAATTATATTTATGATTTTTTTTCACACACACAAAAGACAAAGAACTAGAGCTTTTCTCAAGAGAAGAGAAAAGCTTTGTCTTGAAAACTCTAGAGTTGCTTTGATTCACAATAAATACTTTTGGTAAGAGCACAGACTTATACAAAAACATATATAGAATTAAACTCTGCCTCTCTTCTTTATTAACACATATTATCAAGACATTTTTTTCAATCTCTACGACCTTAATTTCATACTCTATGGAATGATGTCTGACTACTTATATTCTAGGCAAATTTTATAGTTCATTTGAAATATTTTATTATGATGCTCTAGATGCCTTTTATTTGATCAGCAAGAATTATCAGTTTTTATCACTATTATTTTCATATTAAATATGTGGTATAATACATACTGATAGGTAACAGTGAAGCCTGGAAATAGTCTAGAACACCTATTTCTGACACAGAGAAAAGCAAAAAATAGCACAGTAGCATTCAACCAGAATCATTAACATATTTTTATTGTGTTTTAATGCAGTTCTTGGAAGGACCGAAAATTGGGCTACCTGCCTTTATCATGCAAGGCAACACTTTGACATCTCTCTGGATAGTCAAATATAAACACCATCACCACCAGAAAGGAATTTCTATTTATGGGGGCCTCTTTTGGAAGCTTCACAGGCTATATTATAAATGGAGGACCTTCATGATTTAAATGTGAACATTTGAAAAAGAATCTTTACTTATCATTATCACTAGCTGCTTTTTATGTCAATCTGTATTCATATCCAAGACTCTAATATCTTGAAATTAATTTTGCCTATTTACATGAGAATTGGCAATTTAATCAATTTAATTGTTAGTCTTAACTTTACAATGTCTAGTTTGTAGTATTAACATTTCTGTTCTACATCTAACATTTGCATATGTTTAGATTTATCTTACATCTTTATTACAGTAATACTATTTGTCAGTCCTTTTACCATTTTTTTCTATTTTCCTCAGTTTAATTGACTAAATATTTTAAATTTATTTTTAAAAATAGGTTTAATAGAAAGTACAGATATACAACTTACATATGTGGCGATTTATTGAATAATAAAAGAGCCATTTTAATTTAATTTGGAAAATATAACTTTATTGAAGCATTTGAGTAGACTTTTTTTTTAAGATCTTTTTTTCATTTATTTGAGTAAGGGAGACAGTGAGAGAACACCAGCTGAGGGGTGCAGCAGAGGAAGAAGCAGGCTTCCCACTGAGCAGGAAGCCTAATGAAGGCTGCATCCCAGGACTATGCGATCATGACCTGAGCAGAAGGCAGATGCTTAACCAGCTGAGCCACCCAAGGACCCATTAAGTAGACACTTAAAAAATAAATTTAGATTCATTCCTTCCCCATATGCCAAGATAAAATCAGCACATAGGGAGAATTTCATTGTAAAAAGAATTTATTTACAGACAAATGATTGGAATGTCTATTTTAACCTTGGAAAAAAGAAGAGTTTTCCAACAATGACCCTAAAATTAAACTATTACATAATAAATATAAAATACTTTCACATGCAGAGAAAATGCCATTTGTTAAATTCAAAGGTGAATTTAAATAAATATTTATAACTCATATACCAAAAGAATATATGCAGAGATTATAAGAAATTAAAAACTTTTTAGAAAACCAAACAACGCACTATGTATATTTACTGACCCTACTTACCAAATATCCATCTCTGTGTTGTATTCTTGTAGGATTGCACTTTCTTTCCACTTGGTTTAAATGTGATTATGTGATATGTTTGGACAGTAAAATGTATACAGTAGTGATGTGTATAACTTCTGAGTGGAAACTTTTGGCTCAACTCAACTGCATCCTCAACTTTATTTCAGTGTTCATGGAAGTACATGTGAAAACTGAACATTAGTCAGCCCATATTCCTTATAGATTATGATCAGCAAAGTTCCTAGCCAACTTGTGATATTTGGCACAGTCAATAAACAAATCCTGATTTCTACAGCTACTTGAATTATAAACCAAGAATTTTTTTAATTATTAGAGCATACACTAGTCCCTTCTGATTAATACATAGTATCTAACAAAAGACTCAAAAAAGACAAGCCATCTAAATTGAATTATATGTATTTTAGAACATCTTGAAATTTTAGAACATCTTAAAATTCCAGTGTATTGTGAAATCTAGTACAAAGATAAATGTACTACTTGTGGAACAAAAGCTAGAAGATATTCACTCTTGAATAGGGGTATATTTATAGATAGGGTAAACTGATGTCTTTGTGTCTACAAATATCACTGAATAAGGAACCAGAGCATGGGTCACACTCTAGATTGAAAGGCAGTACTGAATTGAACAAAGTGAAGTCTACTTTAAATTGGAGAGCCAGAACAAGTCATTACATGTACTACAAAAACCTCGTCATAATGGGTAATGGATACCATTAATGGATAATTATGAGATTCCTTTATCCCTTTCCTCAATGTCAGCTATCTGAAAATATCCTGATTTTCTGAGACAAGTCCTCTCTTGAGGATAATTTTCCTCAACTGTATTACTCAAAATAAATCTCATGTACATCGTGTTTCAGAGCAGTGGTGAAAATAAAAAATTTCCCTAATCAGCCAAGAATCCATACTAGGAGATAGATTACTGAAGTGTGAACTGTTTTCATGATTAAATCATTGCCAAATCATCAACAACATAAAGTAAGGAGTCTATTTCACCCCGTCTCCTCAGAATTATTCTTTAATAACTGAAGAAGCAAGTGGTAAATGTAGCTACTATATATGCAAAAGGTGATAGGGCATCTGGGTGGCTCAGTCAGTTAAGCATCTGCTTTTGGCTCAGGTCATCCAGCTCTGCATCGGGCTCCTTGCTCCATGGGAGCCTGCTTCCCCTTCTCCTGCCTGCTGCTCCTCCTGCTTGTGCTGTCTAATAAATAAATAAAATCTTTAAAAAAAAAGGTAAATATCTAATTTATTTTTTTCTGTCATTATTACCTACTTAGAAATAATGACCTATATATACATAAAATGACCTATATATACATATATAGGTATGTGTGTATATATATATGTATATATTCATAGAGAGATTCTAATTAATTATAATTATGAACGTTTCACTACTTGATTTAATTTTTATATATTTTTAAAACTTTTATGAATCTTCAAAAGCAAGAAAACATAATCAAAACATACTAGTGAGTCATCTCTGATTTTAACAGTTTTTGATATTTCACCTTGATGTAATTTATATATATACATATATATGTATATATATATATATATGTACCTTCTCTTGAGGATAATTTTATATATATTATAATTATATATTATCCATATTTTGAGCAGTCATTCTTTTTAACCATTGGCAGTTTTATTTCCTTATTTTCTATTTGCATTAACTATAAGAATTCCTAGGTGAAAATTTGAGATGAGAAAAACTTCTTCCTACTTTATGTTAGTTATCTACTCCTTAGGAGGTATTCCTCCATCATGAATTAAATTCTTACTAAATTTTATCATTCTATTATTATTTGTAATAATATGTACTGAAAAATATATTCTTTTTAAATATTGTTTAAATTAAATTAACATATGGTGTATTATTAATTTCAGAGGCAGAGTTTAGTGATTCATCAGTTGCATATAACACCAAGTGTTCATTACATCATGTGCCCTCCTCAATACCCATCACCCAGTTACCCCATCCCCTTACCTACATTCCCTCAGTTTGTTTCTTATAGTTAAGAGTCTTGTATGGTTTGTGTCCTAATTTCATTTTATTTCATTTTTCCCTCCCTTCCCCTATTACCCTCTATTTTGTTTCTTAAATTCCACATATGAGTGAAATCATATGATTATTGTCTTCCCCTGATTGACTTATTTTACTTAAAATAATAACCTGTTGTTCCATCCACGTTATTACAAATGGTAAGATTTCATTTTTTTTTTGAGAAATGTCTTATAATCTGTCACCTCAATTCTCAGTTTTGAATCCAAAACATTCCACTTAGAGTGTTTTAGACAAACCTTTTACCAGAAATGAATCTTTCTGTATTATTTAAATTCAAGTTAGTTAACGTATAATTTAAATTTTTTTAAGATTTTATTTATTTATTTGAGAGAGAGAGAGAGAGAGAGAGAGAATGAGAGGGGAGAAGGTCAGAGGGAGAAGCAGACTTCCTGGAGAGCCGGGAGCCCGATAAGGGACTCGATCCTGGAACTCCGGGATCATGAACCGAGCCGAAGGCAGTCGCCCAACCAATTGAGCCACCCAGGTGCCCGTTAACATATAATTTAATATGGGTTTCAGGAATAGAATTTAGAGATTCATCACACACATACAACACCAGTGCTCATCACAAGTGCCCTCCTTAATGCCCATCACCCATTTAGCCCATTCCCCCACCACTCTCCTTCAGTAGCCTTGTTTGTTCTCTGTCTTTAAGAGTCTCTTATGGTTTGACCCCCTTTCTGTTTTTATTTTATTTTTCTTTACCTTCCCCTATTTTCATCTGTTTTGTTTCTTAAATTCCATATGACTTGGAATCATATGGTGTTTGTTTTTCTCTAATTGTCATATTCCACTCAGCATAATACATGCTAGTCTATCCACATCATTGCAAATGGCAGATTTTGTTCTTTTTGAAGGCCAACTAATATTCCAATGCAATTATTTATATATATGTATAAATACATATATGTATAATATAATATATGATATATATATATATCACCTCTTCTTTATCCATTCATCAGTTGATGGACATTGGGCCTTTTCCATAATTTGGCTATTGCTGATAGTGCTGCTATAAACATAGGGGTGTATGTGTCCCTTAAAATCAGCAATTCTGTATCTTTTGGATAAATACCTAGTAATGCAATTGCTGTATCATAGGGTAGTTCTATTTTTAACTTTTTGAGGGACCTTTATACTGTCTTTCAGAGTGGCTGCGCCAGGTTGCATTCCCACCAATAGTGCAAAAGTTTTCCCCTTTCTCTGAATCCTTCCAAACATCTGTTGTTTCCTGAGATGTTAATTTTAGCCATTCTGACAGGTGTGAGGTGGTATCTCATTGTGCTTTTGATTTGTATTTTCCTGAAGTTGAGTGATGGTGAATATTTTTTCATGTGTCTGTTAGCCATTTGTATGTGTTCTTCAGAGAAATGTCTGTTCTGGTCTTCTGCCCACTTCTTAACTGGATTATTTGGTTTTAGGGTATTGAGTTTGATGAGTTCTTTATAAATTCTGGATACTAGCCCTTTATCTGATATGTCATTTTCAAATATCTTCTTGCATTCCATTAGTTGCCTCTCAGTTTTGTTGGTTGTTTCCTTCACTGTGCAGAAGCTTTTTATCTTGATAAAGTCTCAATAGGTCAATAGGTGATTTTTCCTTTCATTTCCCCTGCCTCAGGATATGTTTCCATGAAGAAGTTGCCGTGGCCAGGGTCAAAGAGATTGCTGCCTGTTTTGACTTCTAGGAGTTTGAGGGCTTTCTGTCTCACATTTAGGTCTTTCATCCATTTTGAATTTATTTTTGTGTATGGTATAAGAAAGTGGTCCAGTTTCATTCTTCTGCATGTTGCTGTCCAGTTTACCCAACACCATTTGTTGAAGAGACTTTTTTTCCATTAGATATTCTTCCTGCTTTGTTTAAGTTTAGTTGACCATATAGTGGTTGGTCCATTTCTGGGTTTTCCGTTCTAGTCCATTGATCTAAGTGTCTGTTTCTGTGCCAGTACCATACTGTTTTGATCATTACAGCTTTGTAAGACAACTTGAAGTTCAGGATTTTGATGCCTCCTGCTCTGCTTTTCTTTTTAATATTACTTTGGCTATTCAGGGTCTTTTGTGGTTCCATAAAAATTTTAATATTGTTTGTTTTAGCTCTGTGAAAAAAATGCTGGTGTTATTTTATTAGGATTGCACTGAATGTGTAGATTGTTTTGGTTAGTATAGACATTTTTAACAATATTTGTTCATTTCATCCAGCGGGATGGAATGTTTTTCCATTTCTTTGTGTCCTCTTCAATTTCTCTCATAAGTGTTCTTTAGTTTTCAGAGTACTGATCTTTTACCTCTTTGGTTAGGTTTATTTCTAAGTACCTTACGGTTTTTGGTGCAATTATAAACAGAATCAGTTCCTTGATTTCGCTTTTTGCTGCTTCTTTATTGGTGTATAGAAATGCAACAGATTTCTGTATGTTGATTTTATATCCTGCGTCTTTGCTGAATTCATGTATCACTCCCAGCAATTTTTTGGTGGAGTCTTTCAGGTTTTCTACAGAGTATCATTTTTTCTCCAAGGAGTTAAAGTTTCTTCTTCCTGGGTGATCTGGCTGCCTTTAATTTCTTTGTGTTGTGGGATTGCTGAGGCTAAGACTTCCAGGACTATGTTGAACAACAGTGTTGAGAGTGGACCTGCCTGTCATGTTCCTGACCTTGGGGGGGACGCTCTCAGTTTTTCGCCATTGAGGATGATACTAGCTGTGGGTCTTTACTAGAGATGAATCTTAATTTACTCTTTAGTAAATGGAAATAATTTTTCCTAAATGAGAGTATTGCTTTGGATATTAAAGAAGAGATGTAAATCCAGGCATGGCACATAAGTGTTGGTAGATATTAAACTAATGTTACCTATTTTCACGTCTGACTAAGCAAACAAATTAATCTGTGCTAATGGAAGACATTAGAGGCCTCAAGTCTGGCTGACTCCTGTATGCAACAGTTGTGGACTTTGTTATTATATGTATTTCAGCTAAGAAACTTTCTAGAGATTTTGGGGGAAATCAATAATATATAGCAGGTATGATTTTGATCTTATGTAACTCAAACTACAAAGACATTTGCTTTTATCACTTAAGTGTGAGCTCAATCAAAAGTGTCGTATAATTGGTGATTATAAAACAAAATCAAGCTAACAGTCTCAAAAAGAATCAGACTGTGTTAATATTCTCTGCCTTCTAGAAATTATTTTAGATGTTTTATTTTTCTGGATAAGGATTGAGTTTCTAATAATGAATTATTGTGATAATCACAGACATTTTAGTTAAGATATATTAAAACAAAATTTTGTTGAAATAAGCAATCTGTCCTTTTGAGTATATGTTCAAAGTAATTAATATATGGAGTCACATTTACCTCTACTTGTATCATAAGCTACAGAGATAGTGATCTCATGGTTGACAGACCAATAATATAGAAAGTGACATGGCACACTGGGTTTTCTTTGAAGTATAATTCTGACATTTACTTTGAAATACCAGTAGCACTGAGAGGCCATACAGCCATAATTCAATTTTCAAGAAAAATAAGGGTATGTAATTTATGGTTCTGTTTTAAAGAACAGCCATTTTTCTTATTTGGTCTCTCAAATAAGTAACAGTGTTGATAGGTTGTTGTTTATATTATTGTTATTGTTTTTTCTTTTGGAATTTAGTTCTCATAACTCCTAGGGAATAATAACATTAAGACATAGATAGTGCCATCCCCATATTCAGTGTTTCTAAGATACACTATTTAATCAGTTCTTTGAAAAATCTTGTGAAGAACATTTTTAAACATTTTATGTAAGTGAAATTTAAAACTTTGATGGATTTCTAGCGTAAGTATGGAAATAGTATGCCACTGACGTTCTCAAAAAAATTTAAAATATACTTGAACTAATAGTAAGAGAAGGTGGTACTGTATTTTCTAAATAAAACACAACATTAATTTTGGTGATTTCATATGTATTGTCCCTGAGCTCTGATAAAGGAGAAAGAAAATTACACTAATAGCTAGTATTAGTCAAAGTGCATCCTGGATCTTTTCTTTCACATTTTTTAATTGACTTTTACAATAAATCATTGAGGGAGGTATATCCATTGTCATTTTAAAGAACACACAGGTTTAGAAAAGGAAGATGATATTTTAAAAGGCATTGGTTAACATAGTTACAGAAACAGAATTTAAACTCAAATTGTTTGACTTGAAATCTAGTGCTCTTTTGACTAAAATCATTTGTTCTGCCATTTACAAAAAGTTTGAATATGATAATGAGTAGAATTTTCCTCCAGAAGTGTATGCTATTACCAATATAAAATTTTAAGTTTCTGAAGCCACTGAAAAACTGAGACATCATTTAGTGACCATGAGTGGACATATACATGATGATAAGTTCATCTTGTATTGGGTAAGCTTGTCTATGATGTATGTGTCATGGATTAAGCTATATATAAAGGTCTGAGGTAGATATGGGAACTTGCAGTAGGGAACCTTGAATGTAGTAAAAGCTACAGATACATAAACAAGTTTATATAATAGACATAAAAAATGAAAGGAGTAAATTTAAAGCTTCATTAGATATACAAAGCCTCCTCTTGGTGACTTTGGGAAGGTTACTTTAGTTTTTCATCTGTGAAATATAGGTGAAGATAATGTCTACTTTAATGAAAGTTATGAGGAATACATTTTAAGAAGAATGGCTTTGATAGTGTCAGAAGGTCTGGTCCCTTCAGAAGTCTCCAGGGGAAAATTAGTTTATTCCTTGTCTATTTCAGAATCTGGCAGCTATTGGCTTTCAGCCACATCACTTCAATTTATGCTTCTCTTCTTCTCTGTCAAATCTCCCTCTACCTCCTTCTGATGGGGACTGCTATTACATTTAGGATTTATCTGGATAATCCAGGATAGTCTCCCTATCTTGAGATCTTTAATTTAATCATATGTGCAAAGCCCCTTTTGCCTTGTAAGGTAACATAGAAAAGTTCCAGTGATTACGACCTGTGTGCATTTGGGGACTATCCATTTAACTCAAATGCAAGTGTATATGTGTAGTCTCAATGAATCCTCTAAACACCTAAATCCAGCTTGTTATCTATTTATTCATTTTATATGTGAAGAAATAAAGAAACAGATTAACTAGGAGTCCACACAGTAAATTGCAGAGCTAGAACTGGATTCTCACACATCTTACTCCAGAAATTACTCAGAAAACCACACAGTGCCCAACTAAAAGAAAATCATTAAAAAAATAAAGGATCCTAAAATGGTGTATAACAAAAAAGTCATGATGAATGTATATAAAAATGTATGTGAGGATATAAAGGTATAAAAAATGATTTTTTTTCATTTTAGAAATAGTAATCCATAGATAATAAGACAAAGACTTACTTAGAAAGTCAGAACAAAATGTAAGTGCTATCAGACATGATAGTTAGTAAAGTAAATGTGAATAGAAATAGGGAAGAAACTTGGGTGAAAGGTAGGAGTAATAGTTGCTTCCTTTGTAAAATGAGGGACAGGCAATCCTATACATACTATTAAAAAAGATTATTATGAAGTCAGCAAGATACCAGAAATAAAAATTAGTGATGTCACCATAAAAGATTTCAGTCACCAAAATGAAACTGTAGTTAATGCCTAATATAATGGCCACATGGAAAACAAATGAATGGGAAGACACTTTGCTGCTTGTTATTTAATATTAAGTCAATATCCCAGAGGTCACAAAAAATTCAAAACGTCTGTTTAATTGTAAGAAATGTTGTAACCTTCAGCGAACTATATCACTACTTAATAAACAAGTTTAAATTCAGTTTTGCAGTAGTTTATTACATGACAAAATATAAAGGGAAGGAAAATGTTCTCTGGTGTAAATGAATGAGACACTGTGACAGAGCTAATTAGGCTCTTGGGAGAATTTATGCACAGCTAATAAGAAGCAGAGCTAAATGTTGTCTTAATTTACCCTCAAGATCTCCCCACCCCCAAAAAATGTTCATTCAGGTTACACTAATTGAGCCAACAACCATTAACCTCTCTTTTCTGGATATATCCCCATGCTAACATACAGAAATGGAGCTATTACCAAACAGCAAAATTCATTTTGTTTTGTTTTTCGGTGTATCTTTTAACATATATCAAAAGTTTATTGTATTTAAAGATAAGGCAGATGCACAGAATTCAGAAATTTATTTTTTCTCTGCATGGCATTTTGATTATTGATTTTTACCTTTTAATATCCCGTAACAGAATGTAAGAAGGATTTATAATTACCAGTATTATCAAATGGGGTTAGACAAGTACTCTCAAATAATGTTCATGAGCATATGAATCAGAATGCCCCTTGATGTAAGGCAATCTGTTTATAACTCAAAATTTTTAATATATTTCATCACCCCTAAATGTGCCTGTTTTAGAAACAAGCACAGAGATGTGCAATGATATATCAAAGGAATTCATTAAAGAGTATAAATCAGATTTGGTGTAAATGACCCCAAATCATATTTTAACTGTAAAAATTGATGTAACACTATGTATATTAAGTGGAATAATGTTTTCAAAATCGAGCATGATATTTATGTCTGGGCAGATTTATATCAAACTTCAAACTATTTTTTTTAAAGATTTTATTTATTTATTTGACAGAGAGAGCACAAGCACGGGAACAGGAGAAGCAGGTTCCCTACTGAGCAGGGACCCAATGTGAGGCTTGACCCCAGGACCCTGTGATCATGACCTGGGCCAAAGGGTGATGCTCAACCGACTGAGCCAAAAAGAAATAAACTATCTTTTTGATGGTAAGACTGGATTATTTTCTAATTTATAGATTTCTTTATTATTTGAAGGGCTTATTATGAATCTATGTTATTTTGGAGATAAAATTATTTTAACATTTTATGATAAACCTCATTAATAGAACAATTTAATTGATCTTAAAGGACATACTTGGCCACATGAAGTTTAAATTAATAAACAAAGCAAGGGAATGGATAAATTTAACTTATGTGATAAAAACAGAATTATACTCTTTTGATATTAAAAAATAAGCACACCAAAAAGTAATGCTGTTAGGAATACATATATATTTTTTAAAGATTTTATTTATTTGTTTGACAGAGAGAGAGAGAGAGAGAGATCATAAGTAGGCAGAGAGGCAGGCATTGAGAGAGGGGAAAGCAGGCTCCCAGCCGAGCAGAGCCTGATGTGGGGCTCAATCCCAGGACCCTGGGATCATGACCTGAATCGAAGGCAGAGGCTTTAATCCATTGAGCCACCCGGGCGCCCCAGGAATACATATTGATGAAGGGAAACAACGAAAAAGAAAACAGTGTATTGGTAACAATAGGATTGAGAAAGATTATGATAAATCGGAGTGCAATCCTGGGAATCTTCAAAGCTAGATACAATTTTTTGTCCCAGTCATTGATTATGTTAGATGGTGAATTCAAAGTTACTAATTGCATTAATACTCTGGTTTCTCTTCAGATCATATAAATCTTTTGCCTATTTTTTACTTATTTCATGATTTAAATAAACTATAGGGAGGAAAGAAAGCATCCATGAGTCAATAACTTTATTTAATTTCCACAGACTTGAATTACATAAGAAAAAATTTTAAAAAGTTATTATATAGAATACCCTAAAATATTCTTAAATGTGTTTTAGTTTTTAACATTAAAGAATTCTTGTTAAACTCTACATTCATATACACAAAACAGAGAAATAAATACTTAAAAATATTGTTGGGAATTTTCTATAAATTGTGTATTTAGACAAGTATTCACTCCCTTCTGTAATATTTAAACTTTTTATAATCATGATACTTCCTTGAATCTTAAATATTCAATAAAATATGTTTTGGACTAAAAAAATTTAAATATAAACTACAAGGAGTTTTTCTAGACACATTTGCTGAAGGTCATTGGAACTTTTCATCTGCAATTCTTCTATTCTTTTTGATACTGTACAATAGAGACTAATGAAGGAAAATGATTCTCTTTATCACAAATTTAAGTTACATTTAAAATGAGTGTTTAATAATGTGTGCTCAATGTCTCCCCCGTTGTGTACAAGGTCACGCTGAGCATTTTTATTTCTGTGAAGGGATTTTACTTGCGTTGTTAAATTTAAAAAAAAGAAAAAAAAAAGAAAACAACCCACAGAACTGTTTTTACCTCTGATTTACTGGCACCATGATCTTCAAATATTAAATAATTTTCATGAATATATGCTATGTTATAGTCACTAAAAATTACCAGAAAATCTGATTTTCAGAATTCTGGAGTGATCAGCAGGTACAGTTGATAACATTTACGAATATACATATTCTCTAAGGCATTGTGATACAAATGTGCGTGTAGCAAAAAAAATATGGCTTTCCCCCTTTAAAGAATTCATAGCCTTGGGACCAAATATAGATAACATGCTATTTTATATAGTTATCTATAAAGCTGAGTGGACTTGCTGTGAAGCTGATATGGACAAGCAGCAATGGATAATCATTTTGAGTGTTCACAAATGAGAAAAAGAAATGTTGCACATTGGATCAAAAGGAAATGATATACCTGTAAGAAAGTTCAGCACATGTAAAGCCACAGTACCAGCATATAAGTATTCATAAGTTAATTAAATATATATATTTTTTAAGATTTTAGCATATATAAGACACTTGTAGGTTTCAGTGATGCATCAAATGTGATGCATAGTGTCTAAAAATAATGAGTCTGTGACAGGAGGACAATATGGCTAAATATACACAGTATACTTGCATACATTTCTATGACTACACTATGCTCTATGGGGTCTACTAAGGCAGAGAGGAGAGAATGATTCCTTCTCTTTTGGGGGAACCTAGACTGTTTTTCTGAGGAGCGACTCTGTGTTGGTCTTTGAAAGAAATGTAAGCCTAAAAAAAATACACCAGGCAGAAGAAGGAAGGAAGGGATGAGGATTCTCAGAGTGGAAAGATAGGGGTAAGAGTACAGGGTCTACTGCTTGAATGGCTGACTGGCCTTTCACTTTTGATCATGCCTCCATACTCTTTGCTTTGTAAAATTTGAAGGAATGCATTCACATTATAATTAATGCTGGCATGCTGAAGTCCTAATGCAAGCAAAAGAAAGACAAAAAGAATATGAAAACTCAATATAGGTATATTTTTATACTTATAAATAATGTACATTTACTATTATATTTCTAGTGATACACTATAGAACAGTTTTTAAAGGATAAGTAAGTATGAAATAAATGACATATTTCAATTTTTGACCAATTATAAAATTTTTTGGTTATGTTCTGGGTTTGAGTTTGTAAACATCTGCAACTATGCTTTAATGATATTAACACACTGTATTCTTTTTTAATATACTATATTCTGAAGGAGAGATTTATTTTTAACAATAACAAACACAAATATCTATCTTAGATTGTCTTTTTTGATAATTCCAATGCTTTTGTAACTTCTCAAATCTGATTTAATTGTATTGTTTCAAGCCTGTAATAGCTAATGATTTATTTGTGTTTTCCATTTACTTATAATTCTTAAAACTCTCATTGCATGTGTTACATTCTTCCTGGACTTCCTTTTCTTTTTCTTCCACATACTTGGTATCATGAGGGTTAAAGTTACATATTTTTTTTCTATTAACTCACATACTTCAGACATATAAACTAAAAAAACACTATATTAAAACGGAAAATACTAAAACCCATTATGTTGAGACTTCCACTCTTCCTCATATTTCAAAGCTATTATATGGGCTAATTATTTTCCTATAAGTATCAACATACTAAATATCTCTTAAACAAACTCACTTTTTCATTTTTATTAAAATACTCTAAGGAGATATTATCCTCATGCTTCACTGTATTGCACTAAAGTATGTGGGATCAATTGCAAAAAATGTGATCAAATCTTAGAAAGCCATGCATGATGTGTTTGATAGCCTGGGTATTATTGGAAGTCAGTAAGAGTTGATGGAAAAATATTTTTAAAAACTGACATGACCAGAATTTTGGGTTGGATGGACAACTCTCTGGGACAAAGACAGGTAAAATGGAAAAGAGAGTGACTTTTAAGATTCAGAATGTTCCCCTCCCCTTATGTTCCCCAAATGCAATTTAGCACCCCTAATTCCTATCTAGGTCATATTTTTTTTTCCTTTTCAAGATCCAACTGAAGTAAGAAAGTAATACCAACAATGCATTAACATCAGTTTATCAGTTACCTAGCAAATCACTGAGAGACATAATTATGTAAACTATGATGAAGTAAGAAGTTGAATACCACAGTGATTAGACAGAAAGTCCTGACTGCCTGGAAAATGTGTGAAATATGAAAGGCCAGACTTTAAATATAGACTGCCCTGACTGGTCCTATTTGATAGTTGGTCCCATTCTGATATAAATCTCTAAGATACTGCCTCACTAAATTCAGGAAGAGATCATGACAACTGAATCAGTAAGGGCATAACTTCCCCAAAAGGCCTCTCATAGGCACGAATAGAGAAATGTAGAAAATCCATATAATGTTGAGGCTGATTCTCAGGAGCCCTCTCTCTCTTGGCCCTATTGATAAGGAACCTTTAAACTTTTGCCTCACACAGAGATCTATTCCACAAAGAATGAACCTGCTGGAAATGACTGTCCAGTTCACAGCTTTATATGTAATAAAAACCATCAAAGGGATCAGAGTCCCATTTCATGATTCTATACTGAAAGAGAAATGTAGAGCAAATGGACACTGAGCATAAAACAAACTTAAAAAAAAGTTTATAAAATTTTCAAGTCCAATTTTGTGAATAAGCATATGCAGTGTGGGTGAAGATTACATCACTTCAGCATGTGTGAATTTGATGGTAAATGTACTGCTTTTTTAAAAATTAAAGAAAAATTTAAAAAGTAGATCTAGCCCAAAATTATTTTTCCTAAATCATTTCATTTATATCATAGAATATTTTGACTCTCTTAAGAACTTGAACTGAATTCCATGAGTTCACAAAATTGAAGGGGCTGTAATTTAGGAAGAATAGTCTCCTTATAGATAGAACCCATTCAAAAAAAAAAAAGATATGACCCATTCAATATTTATCAAACCTACTAATGACAACCACATTATTAAAAGCTAGGGGCAAAAGACCAAATACAAATGTAAAGGAAGAAATACAAATATAAAAAGGGTACAGCAGCTCCAACTTGACATTTCTGTGTATCTATACTAAATTGATTTTTCCTAAGGGAGCTTTCTTTCTGCTCATGAGTCAAGGAAGCAAAGAGAGCTTTATATGCAGTTGGAGAAGGAAACTGACTGTAAAGAAAGACTTACTGCTAACCTGTCCTCATCAAGGTCAACAATATCATCTTGTTGACAAATCTAATGAGACTTCTGGAAGAATTTGACCTTTTTTTACCATTCCTTTAATCAGAGAACTCTCTTCTCTTGATTTCTGTAATTTCCCAATTTGTGACCCAGTCTATAACTGATCTATTTGTTTCTGGGACTCTGTTCTGTATATGTTAGTTTTCTTTAAATTTCAAGCTTTGTTATTTTTTTTACCTTTAGAATTTTTGTGAAAACTCCCTCTACATGGAGTACCAATAATTTTGCTTAAAATATGCATTCCTATATTCACATATGTTTTGTGTTTCATACATTATTTCAAGGTTTGACATTGTTCTTTATTTCTTTTATGCCTTTCTTTGTTGCGTAGCATAGGTAATTCTCACACTGTGTTGATAAATCAGTATGTGCAGTTATGGATTCCTTTTAACAAATTTTAAAAAGACAAGCATCTTAAGCAAAGTGGCCTTAAAGATGCACTTGGCAGTAGGCATGTCATGTCACCCTGCATTACAAACAGGCCAAACAATGATGCAAAAGTCTAATAAGCCAGATGGGCCTTAGAAATTACCTAATCATCTAAGCCTATTCTAACATAAAGGATATCAAAGTCCAAAAAGACTAAATTACAAATCTAAGGCCATACATGGAGTAGAGGTAAAAATAGTAGAGATAAAAATCATGTTTCTAGAGTCCTATTCCTATGCTGTCACTCAGCACCTGGCTGCTAAGGAAACAGTGGCACAGCATTAGAAGTCTCAGCTGGTCGCAAGGGATCTACATGAGTCACCTTTCATCACCAGTTCCTTCCTGTTGTCAATTCCTAGACACTGATCTCTCTATAAATAATATAAAAGGAATTGTTGAGCATAATGGTTGAAGCAGAAACTTTACAGCTTTTCTCTCAAACAAAATAAAGTTATTTTAGAAAATGGTCAGTGATTATCTAGATATAGTCATCCCAGAGAAACATGATTCGATTAATTTCTTGCCTTGACTATATTCTCACTCTCCTCCCCTATTCCATTAAAGGTGCAGGTTTTTAAATATACATAAACATGTATAAGTATTTGTTATACAATAGTTATTTAATTTGGTGATATTCAAGATATTAGATCGTGACGTTTACAGCTTTAAGTTGGAAATCATTCAGAAATAATGATTAACATTTGGAAATTACCCATTCGTTGTGGGTTCAGAGAAAAAAACTTGCGAGTGAGTCATAAAGGATGCTTATCCTATTAATTTTACTACAGTTGGGATGTCACAAAAGCAGAAGGGCTGGTAAAACATTTTGTGGGCTGGTAAATATTTTTCATCTATTTGCATGGTTGACTGTATCATTTAATAAATTTGTTTTAAAGAGCCCCATGCCAAAGGCAGTAAAATGTAATATGAGGGGATAATAAGCCAATTAAAGCAAATTACTGCCAAGCAAGATAATTATATTTAGACTTAAATAATTTTGTGCACTGGATTTATTACTGTGTCACAGTATTACAGGTTAATCAAATGTAGGGCAAACACTAAGAAAATAAAGAACTTATAGATGAAATTTAACTTGTATGACAATATGATTTAATTGTTGGAAGGAAATATTTTTATAAATAAAATTATGGTCATATGCGTGTTCATGTTTTCAGGCAATGTAAAATATTGTTGCTTTTCAAGACAATACGTTGAATTTGTAAGAGATATTATGGCTTAAAATCATTTTTCATATACATCATTTGATATTTACAAATATTTAAGGCTTTCCATTTACTATAATTTTTTAACTCGTGACTCAGAAATTATGTAAATTCTTTATTTATTGAAGTATAAATGACGTGTAATGTTATATGAGTTCCAAGTATACAATGTATTGATTCAACAATTCTATGCATTACTCAATGCTCACCACAGTAAGTGTAGTCATTGCACAAAGTTATTACAATATTATTGATATTATTCCCAATACTGTATTTTTAATCTCCTTTAGTTACTTGTAACTGGATGTGTGCACCTCTTAATCCTTTTATGGTTTTCACCCATACCTCCCCTCCCCTCTGGTAAACATCATTCTCTAGAGTTACCAGTCTGTTTTTGGTTTCTTTTTTTCATTGTTCACTTGTTTTTTAAATTTCACACATGAGTGAAATCATAGGATATCTGTCTTTCTCTGACTGACTTATTTCATTTAGCATTATACCATCTACATCCATCTATGTTGCTGTAAATGGCAAGATTCATTCTTTTTATGGCTGAGTAAAGTTCCATTTTATATACCTACTACCTCTTCCTTATTCATTCACATACTGATGCACACTTGGATTACTTCCATAATTTGCCTATTGTAAATATTGCTGCAACAATTATAGAGGTGGATATATCTTTTGAAATTAGTGCTTTCATATTCTTTGGGTAAATACCCATTAGTGGAATTACTGGATCATATGGTAAGTCTATTTTTAATTTCTTGAGGAACCTCCACAGTTTTCTGCAGTGGCTGCACCAGTTCTCATTCCCACCAACAGTGCACAAGTATTCCTTTTTCTTCACATCTTTGCCAATACTGGTTTCTTTTGTTTTTTATTTTAGCCATTCTGACAGGTGAGAGGTGATATCTCATTGTGGTTTTGGTGTATATTTCCCTGGTAAGTGATTTTAAACATCTTTTCATGTATGCGTCTTGGCCATCTTTCTGTATGTCTTCTTTGGAGAAATGTCTGTTGATGTTTTCTGCCTGTTTTTAATTGGATTATTTCTTTTTGTTTACTTTGGTGTTGCGTTGTTTATTATATATTTTAGATATTATCCCTTTATTGAATATGTCACTTGCAAATATCTTTTTCCATTCAGTGTGTTGTCTTTTAGTTTTGTTGACTGTTTCCTTTGCTGTATAGAAGCATTTTGTTTTGATGTAGTTCCAGTAGTTTATTTTTGCTTTGTTTTCCTTGACTCGGGAGACATATTTTGAAAAATATTGCTGCAGCCAATGTCAGAGAAATTACTGCCTTTGTTTTCTAGGATTTTTATGGTTTTACACCTTGCATTTAGATGCTTCACTCGTTTTTAGTTTATTTTTGTGTGTGTTATAAGAAAGTTATAAGAAAGTGTTCCAGTTTCATTCTTGTGCATGTAGCTGCCCAGTTTTCCCAAAACCATTTGTTGAAGAGACTATCTTTTTCCCATTGCCTCTTTTGTTGGAAGATTAAAAGACTATATAAAATGTAGGTTTATTTCTGGGCTCTCTATTCTGTTCTATTGATCTATTTATGGTTGTGCCATTATCACTCTGTTTTGATTACTCCAGCTTTTATATCTTGAAATCTGTGATTGTGATACCTCTAGTTTTGTTCTCCTTTTTCAAGATTGCTTTGGTTGTTTGGTTTCTTTTGTGGTTGCATACAAAGTTTAAGATAATTTGTTCTAGTTCTGTGAAAAATGCTATTGATATTTTGAGAGGGATTAGAGTAAAACTATAAATTGTTTTGGATAGTATGGACATTTTAACAATGTTTGCTTTATCAATCCATGAGCATGGAATATCTTTCCATTTGTTTGTGTTGTCTTCAGTTACTTTCATCACAGTTTTATCATTTCAAAGTACAGGTCTTTTACTTCATTGGTTAAGTGCATTTCTAAGTATTTTGTTTTGTTTAGTACAATTGTAAATAGGATTGTAATAGAAAGTTTTCAGCTATTATTTATTCCAATACATTTTCAGTCCCCATTTCTCCCTCTTCTACTTCTGGGATCCCTATAATATGGATGTCATTATGCTTGAGAGTATTGCTTAATTCTCAAAATCTGTTTTGATTTTTCATTGTTTTTTTTTTGTCTCTCTCCTATTCAGCTTGATGTTTTCCATTACTCTGTCCTCCAAGTCTCTGAAACATTCTTCAGCTTCCTCAAGTATACTATTATTTGCTCTATTGTATTTTTAATTTCAGTTACTGAGTTCTTTATCTCTGATTTGTTCTCTTATGTTTTCAGTCTCTTTGTTGAGGGTTTCACTGAGATCCTCCAATCTTTTCTAAAGTCCATTGAGTATCTTTATGACCATTACTTTAAATTCTCTATCAGGCATATTGCTTATGTCTATTTTATTTAGCTCTCTTGCTATGATTTTGTCCTGATCTTTCATTTGGGTCATATGCTTCTGTTTCCTCATTTCATCCAACCCTGTGTCTTGTGTGTTAGCAAAGTCAGCTACTTCTCCTACTCTTGAAAGTAGTGTTCTTTTGTTTTGTTTTGTTTAAGTGTCCAGCATGCAATGTCCCCTGTTCATCAGAACCTGGAACTTCAAGGGCATTTCCTATGTGTGTGGGTATACCCCACTGTTGTGCTGAACCACTTTTCCTTCAATCCACTCATCTGCAATGGCTCTCTTTGCCTTTGCCTATTTGATCCCTGTATTGTTAGTGGGCCAGTCTGGGACAACCCTGGGCTTGAGTTGTGTTAGACCAGGCATTTGCCCAGAGATGCAGTAACACTGAACTGTTTGGCTGCTTTCCTCATATTATCCCCTGAGAAGCTCTGCTGGAGTATGGGTCCTATAGTCAGACCAGATGTCTGCCCCCAACCCAGTGCTGGGGCAGCAGTGGGAGCAGTGTGTGGTTGTCTTCCCCTCTCCCTGGGTCAGTATCACTTTGCAGGGGTACTGCCCCTGTTGGGGCTGGTTGCATATGGCCAGGCTTGTACTGCTGTGGATGAGCTCTGGCCAAGGACATATTGGAGGGGGCAGGTCTGCAAGAAAACATGGGGGCAGGGCATGCTGTTAGCAAGTTAAGTGGAGAGTATTTGTGCTGAGCTGATTTAGGTAGGGGTCTACATGCCGAGGCTTGGGCGCAGGATTAAGAAATGGCACCTGCCATCTCCTTTGCTCCTGGTGAAGTCTCCCAAAGATACCCAGCCCTCCGGCAAAGGCTGTGTGATAAGTAAACTCATCTCCCTCCCTTATACCCCAGGTGTTTATCAAACTGCTGTTTCTATGCCTATCTCCAGGTGGCTGTTTGTTATGCTATCTCTTTAAGGTGGGAACTCAGTTTCCTCTTGCTCTTCCAACTTTCCCTGTAGCTGTGCCCTCTGGTTTTTAAAGTTTGAGCTGTTAAGCCCTCCTGATGGAAGAACTTGCAAAATTAGGCTCTTCTGGTTTTTAAAGCCGAATGTTATGGGGATTTGTCTTCCCTGTTCTGGCTCCCCTGTGCCTGGAGTGCTTGGTGCAAGGATCTTTTTTTCTCTTTCCTCTCTATGCCTGCAGCATTCCTCCTTCCTAAGTATTATCACATGAGTCTGTTTCGCGCTTGACCATGCCTCTGCCCTTCTACCCTCTTCAGTATGATCTCTTTTCTGCATTAGCTGTGTTTGTTCTGCCAGTCTTCATGTCATTTTCTGGATTATTTACACTGATGTGGGTGTTATCTAGTTATATCCCTGTGACAAGGTGACCTTGGGAACTTCCCACTCCATCATCTTCCTTGACATAAATTAAAAAAATTTTGGGGGGTAAATAATGAGAAACAACAGGGTAAATCTAGGATACTTATACAGTTAGCTTTAAAAAATTAGTACATGTGTCAGGCATAGAGGCATCTTCCTCTGAGAGAGACCCTGCTGTGAAAAGCTTAGATAGGTTAGAGCCTCCAGTAGCAGTACCTTCTGGAACTGCGAGGTCATTTGAGCCAAGACTAAGTACTCTATAGGTAGCTTGCCCATGAGGGGTGAGCATTACAGGGTATCATACCTTATTGGGTCATTCTTTGCTCTTTGGCTACCTATTGGTCTGGCTGAGACTTCCTGAGACCTACATCACAGTCTGAGGATCTTCCTACATCTTCCTTTTATTTTTCCCTCTCATCTAATAGAATCAGATCAGTATCATGGTCTGAAAACTTTCCCATCTCATTCCTGACCTCTTTCCTTTTACCTTCCACAATTGTGGTGGGGCATTGCCTTGCCATTATCTTTAATATCTCACTCTGAAATCAAATCATATTTAGTTTATTTTTATGAATATGTTTCTGAAATTGTAGGGTCAGTGTTAACATACACTATTATGTAATTTTCTGGGTGACTCATTAGAAATTGCTAAATCTATCCTCTCTTAAAAAGAGAAGAGAAAATATTAGTAATCTTTCAGTATCACACTACTACTGTTTTAGCAAACATTGAAAATACTCTGTATTTAGTTCATTGTTGGTGTATTATTTATTCACTGCATTGATGTTATAAATGTTTTGAGAAAAACACCAAAAAATCAGCCAAAGAAAAAGTTTAATTGCTAAGAAAATCAAATCAGTACTTTAATTGCATTAGTTATTGGGAAAAACTGTAGTAACCAATCCTTTTAGTTAGTATTTGTGATAACGACTGCCTTTCTTAAAGAACAAAAAAAATATAGAAATTGGTTCTTTCCCTTTTCTCATACATAATAAGCTCTTGTGTTGTGACAGTATGATTTTAAATCTGCAGTATACTAGAAACTTAAGTAGTTTTTTTGTTTGTTTTTCTATTTTTAGTGTTCTCTAAGAAATTGTATCATTGATATTGAAATTCATTTTTATGCCATTTAACACTGACAATTATTAATATCTATGCTGCCACTTCTCATAGTTACAATTTGAAATATTTAAGTATGAGTCTTTGAAAATGATGCTCAATATGGGCTTGATCTAATATCTCTCTCAGAATATCAATAATATTTGCTGGCAATAAATTAGAAATTATTTCATGTTATATAAGCTAGTATTACAAAGTAATTAAAATAGTTCATATGAGACTCACATATTAATTTTTGCAACATTATATTCTCTCTTATGTAAAATGAAGGGAATATTGCCCTGATACAGTTTTCTTCTCTCCTTTTTTGTTATTCTCCTAAATCAGTAGTTAATCCTTTTACGTTTCCCTTGTTTCTCTTCATCTCATCTATGCTTACGTTGGTGTGAAGCACAGCTTATTTCTTGAGCCTATTTCTTTTTATTTGTATTTACTCTTTTGGTGACCTCATGCTCATGTTTCTCAAATTTAGATCTCTAATCTTCCTGTCCTTCGAACTTCAAAGCCGTGTACCATATCTACTTGTCATCTATTGAATTTTCAACCTAATTTATCCAAACCAAATTATTCATCTTTCATCTAAACATACTCCCCTGTATTGTTTTCCCATTCCAGAGAACTGCAACACAATTATTCCAGGTGCTCAGGAAAAAAACCATGAACCCATACTTGATTGCTCTTTCCTTCTTTCACAATATATCTAGCAAATTGTGTCAGGTGTAACTTTAAAATAATTTTTTTTTTACTTAACACTTTCATAACTAATATTTTGAGCCAAGGCTGAGCCTTTCAAGAGCCTCCTAGAAAAATATTCCTCTTTCTGCTCTTGCTACCTACACTCCCCTTCTGCACTTGGCTGCTTTCAATGCAGCAGGTAGAGTGGTTTTTCCCAAAATTAGGTCAGATAATATCACTGCTCTGATAAAAGACACCTAATGGCTTCCCATCTCACTCAGAGTAAGTGCAAGCAGTTCCTTCTGTTATTACTTTGCCTTAATTTTCTAAGGCTCTCCCCTCTTTCAGTAGATCCCAGCTGCTCTGGCCTCTTCGTGCTTCTCTAACATGCCAGGCATGCTTTCATTTTAGGGCCTTTATCCTGCTGTAGCCCCTGCTTGAAATGACCTTTCCAGATGTCTGCATGGTTTCCCCCTGCTTCCTTCAGACTTCTCTTCCGCTTGGCAATTCATCGCCCCATTCACTGCTTTATTTTCTAAAGAAAGTATATATATACTATATATACTTACATCTGTATCAATGTATATAGATATATATACTAGACTTAGAGTACTTATAGTAAGTACTTACATTACTTATAGTATTTATATTATTTTCTAAAGAAATATATACTTTCTAAAGAAAGTATAAAGTATATAGAAGTATATATATATATACACACATTATATATATACACACACAGAGTGTGTATACGCACACACACACACACACACTCCAAAGTCTCACATAAGTAAAACTGAATCATGTGTCTGAATTCCCTTATAACTTTGGTTCCACTCTTGCAATTACAAACTTTTAAAATTACAGTATTTTATGCCTTGAAGCAATTTTATGAGCTAGATTGGGCCATGAAATGAAGGGATATTAAGGAAGAAAATAAAGGTTTTAAAACTTTAAAACCTTTAAAAACTTTTAAATTTTTTAAAACCTTTAAAAAACTTTTAAATTTTTCAAAATTTATTAAAAGGGATATTAAGGAAGAAAATAAAGGTTTTAAAACTTTAAAACCTTTAAAAACTTTTAAATTTTTTAAAATCTTTAAAAACTTTTAAATTTTTCAAAATTTATTATTCTGGGAAATCATGAGATTTTCATTACAGTGTGCTTTCTACATTTCTTCAAGCACAATATTAATAGCAAAAATATTTTATTATCCTAATTTACATCTTTTCATATGTACTATGTTGGATATAGTACCTACTCTAAAATGGAATTGTTAATAATTCACTGGTACAATAAAATTAAAGACAAAAATAATAGGAATAGGAATATTAAGTGCTAAAGTTTAAGGACATGGTTGCTATGTATAGGCAATATGGTAATAATTTTAGATAATTTATATTTGGCATTTACATAAATTGATGAGGTAGTTGGTATTATTCCCAATATACAGGTAAAGAAATTGAGACTTCAGTGAACTTGGGAAACTTGGTCATATTTACCAAATGGGTCTCTGGCTGAGCAGGATTAAGTTTCAATTCCAAAGCCCATCCTTACTGCAGTGCCCCGTTTATTATTCATATTGCATAGTCATTTATTGAGAAATTTGAAAATACCAATTTTGAAAATAAAATGTTTATAATTATTGTCAGTGTTCTTTTATAACAATTTCTGTTCTATTCATATAATGAATGAATGAATAGAAATTCATATAATGAGAGTATGCAATATATACATACCTAAATATAATATAATCCCAAACTGAGAAAATGAGAAAGTAATCTACCTATATGGATACAGAAATAACATAACACAATAAAAAATTAAAAAAGAAATTGAATTCTGTCAAAATCTATGAGAATTAATTATCTGTAATAATTTTGCTAGTTTTGTTCATGCCAAAATCTTCCATATCCCAATATATATAAAATTATACTTTTCTAACCTGTAAAACTTGTATTGTCAAGAGTGATAAGAAACTGGTATGCTTATAAACTGATAATGGGAGTGTAACTTGTTTAACATTTCAGAATAGTGATTTTTTCAAAATTTTTAAAACTTTAAAATGTGCCTAATCTTTGAAATTACAATCTCAATATTTTGGCTCAATCCTAGGCAGATAATAATAGCAAAGGAACAGCATGATATATAAAAAAGAAGGGATTCAGAGTGTTGCTTATAGTATTAGAAAGCATACAAAAAGTAGATGATTGATTAAGTGATTACGATACATCCACATGAGGCCATTAATAATGAAATACTACACTTCCTTTTGACAACACATATCACATCACCATCAAGAGTGCTCTGACCTTGGAGGAGAGTACTTTATTTTTTAATGTGAGGAAACCAAAGAGATAGTAATGTCTATTCTAATTGCTAAAATCATGTTACTAAATTGTGTGTATGTTTCATTTAGATCCTGTTCACTCAGAGATATGAAAACATGTTTATAATATAAAGATGAATTTAAAAACTTATAAAAAGAAACACTTTCCTAAAAGAATTTTTTAGCAGAAATAACATTCTATTTCTAAAATTAAAAATAAATTATCTTTTTGCATTGTAAACTTAACTATGAATTGTGAGCACATCATTATTTATCATAAACTATAATTTAAACCCAAAATTACAATACTCACATTATTTTAAATGATATGGTAGAGTTTTCATGACTTTTGTTTTTTATTTTTATTTTATGAAGTATACTTAATATAGTATTTATATTTAATAACAATTATTTTATTAAAATTATATCACAATAAATATATAATTATATATAAATTTATAATATATAAATATAATACATATTGAAAATAAATTAATGTTTATTAATTTATATTTAATAACAAAATAGTCACATTTATTCTAACTTTTTAATTGATTTCTTTTTACAGTTTCAATTTGCAGCCTATAAGTTCCCTCAATACATCTGAACTTGCCCATTCCACAGGTAATTTAATTTTTCAAAATTAAATGTGATAACTGCTTACTAATGGTGCCATCTTTTTATAACATACATTATTCTTTGATACAATAGAAAGTAGCTCAGTTTCAGAAGTTTTCTTAAAACTATGAGATTTTTCACTTTCATGTAGAACTTTCATTTTTCAAAATTTCAAGTTTATTTTATTAATCTGTGGAGTTTTTCAGTGTCATTATTCATTTAACAAACAACTTACCACCAATTAAGTCGCCAGTACCTTTATGTTTTCTTTATTCTCACCCTTGTCATTTATATTATGTCCTTTTAAAATCCTATTTTAAAGAGAGTGAATTATTAGTAAATATTTTTCTGAAAAAATTCAAGTGGAAAAAATACAGAAAAATAGAAATTAGCTTTGCTCTAATTCAACATGCTTGTCACAGAACATGTAAGTGTTCAGATTCAATTATTGCTACAATGATAATCTACTGTTGTATAGATATTCAGAATTTCATTTTGCATAACTGAAATCTTATATCCATTTACAAAAAAGTTCTCCTTTTCCTCTTTTATTTAGCCCATACAACCATCATTCTACTCTCTGCTTGTATGACTTTGGCTATTTTGCATACCTCATATAAGTGGAATCATGCAGTATTTTTTTATTTTGTGACTGGTTATTTCACTTAGAATAATATCCTCCAGCTTCATCCATTCTGTTGCAATAGCAGGATTTCTTTCAGTAGGTGAATAAAAGTCCATTATGTGTATATATAATGTTTCTTTAATTCATTCATCCATCAATGGATACTTAGGTTTTTGCCATATCTTGGGTATTGTGAATAATGCTATAGTGAATATAGAAGTGCAGATATCTCTTCAAGATCCTAATTTTAATTCTTGTGGATATATATGTAGAAGTGGGATTGCTGGATCATATTCTAATTGTAATTTACATTTTTTGGAGTAACGTCCATACCGTATTCTTTTTTTTTTTAAGATTTTATTTATTTATTTGAGAATTTGAGAGAGAGAGAGAGAAAGAGAGCATGAGTGGGGAGAAGGTCAGAGGGAGAAGCAGACTCCCAGTGGAGCTGGGAGCCTGATGCAGGACTCGATCCCGGGACTCTGGGATCATGACCTGAGCCGAAGGCAGTCGCTCAACCAACTGAGCCACCCAGGCGCCCCTCCATACTGTATTCTATAGTTGCTTTACCATTTTACATTTCACTAACTATGTACAAGAGTTCTAATTTCTCCACTTTCTCACTAACACTTGTCATTTTTTTAAATAATAAAACCATCTTAACAGTTATGAGGTAATATCTCTTTGTGGTATTGATTTTTATTTCTCTGATAACTAATAATATGGAGCACCTTTTCATATACTTGGCCATTTATATGTCTTTTTAGGAGAGATTTCTATTTAAGTCCTTTGCCCATTTTTAAATCATGCTTTTTTTTTTTTTGATATTGTGTTGTAGGAGTACCTTATATACTTTGGATATCAACCCCTTATTAGATATAAGGTTTGCAATATTTTTTCCCCATTCTGTAGGTTGCCTTTTTATTTTGTTGATTATCTCCTTTGCTTTGCAGAAGCTTTTCAGATTTATATATGTCTATAACATATATAATGTCTATTTTGTTTTTGTGAAAGAATCTGGTTGAGTCATACTTCTTGATTTTATAATATGCTATAAAGCTACCATAATCTGAACATTATGGTACTGATATAAATATAGTCATATATACCAATGGGACAAAATAGAGAGCCCAGAAATAAACCCTCACTTATATGGTCAAATAATCTTTCAGGGACATCTGGGTGGGTCAGTCGGTTACGTGGCTGCCTTTGGCTCAGGTCATGATCCCAGGGTCCTAGGATCGAGTCCCACATCAGGGTCCTTGCTCAGAGGGAGCTTGCTTCTCCCTCTGCCTGCTCTGCCTGCCCTGCCTGCCACTCTCCCTGCTTGTGCTTTCTCTCTCTCACAAATAAATAAAGTCTTTAAAGAAAAAAAATCCTTCATATGGCTTCCAAGGCTACACAACTGGAAAAGTCTAGTTTCTTCAACAAATGATGTTGGGAGAACTGGATATCCACAGGCAAAAGAATTAAAGTGGACTCTTACCTTACCTTCAACTCATCTTACACTATACCCAAAAATCAACTCAAAATGAATTCAAGACTTAAATATAACACCCGAAACTGTAAAACTCCTGAATTAAAACATAAGGATAAAACTTCTAGACTTTGGTCTTGGCAATGATTAGCTAGTATGACTTATAGTATACTGCATTTTTTCCTTCAAAGTCACTTCTAGAGAATGAATTCCATTTAAACAAAAATCTAATCTAAGTTAAGCATCTAATGAAAATTGATAATTTTGAGGGTAATTACTTGTATTGAACCTTGAAGGTTCTATGAAAATGCCTATATCCCTCTTTTTTTCTTCTATCACTGAACATACACACATGTATACATGTGTATACCACAACTTCCATATATATGGAATAGCAATGTATATATCACATGCTCTTTCTCTGTTTCTCTTTTTTTGTCCCTTTCTCACTCTCTTACTTTCTCTCTCTCCACCTTGTAGAAGAGAAGTGGTATGAAACTAAGGACCAAAATTAGAGTTTATTAGTTCATCATGCATTAACATGAGCATGGAAAATTCAAATGACCTTTGGATTTGCCAAATTTAGAAGATTTTAGAAAAAATTCTAAATATCGCTGGGTTTCTTCACTATTTAACAAGGAAGTGTATGTTTGGTTTTTTGTTTTGTTTTGTTTTGTTTTAAAGATTTTATTTATTTATTTGACAGAGAGAGAGAGAGAGAGAGAGATCACAAGTAGGCAGAAAGCCAGACAGAGAGAGAGGGGGAAGCAGGCTCCCTGCCCAGGATCCTGAGATCATGACCGCAGCCAAAGGCAGAGGCTTAACCCACTGAGCTACTCAGGCACCCGGAAGTGTATGTTTGATGACAATTTTACCTTTTTAATTAGCTCCTTCTTATATCATTATTAATTTACTTTTTATTTTAGTATAAATTATTCCTAAATTTTCTAAATATATGGTGATATATATGTTAGTGATGATAAAAATTATCTGTGATTTTATTTTATCCAACATAGTTTACATAATATAAAAAGTTAGAAAAAATTAGGAAAGATTAAAAATTACAATTTATAAAATTATTAATAAAACACAGATTTGAAGTAATACATACTGTCCTTGTGTTCATGAGATAAACAGATAAATTTATTCACTGGCAGATACTGTCCTTGGATTCCACCTTTGAATAATTTTTCTTACAACTTTTAGTGCCTATTCAATTGGTATTAATTTTATTATTATTTGAGATGTTTGTGTTTATAGAATATATTATATAATCCCCTATTAGTAACAATACATCCCATATAAATTGTTATCAGTGGGCCTAATTAATCAGATTCGACGGAAAGAAAGTAAATCATTTTGAAGTTCAGAATTTAAGATATTGGTAGGTATCAGATAAAGATTTTTTTTAATGCAGATGGTCTTTTCATAAAATATGTTTAATTCCAGGTTTTCATTATATATTTTTTATCAGCCTTATAAAAGCCTTATACAATACTAGATGACATGAATTCTTCTTAATAGATTTCTTATTAACATTACAGAATGTAAGAATTTTAACTTCAAAGTTTAATTTACTAATTAATGATAGGAAGCAGAATCCCGAGGTTTATAGTACTTTGCTAACTACTAGGAAGCCAGAATATTTAAAAGTAGAATGACAAAAAGAAAAAGAAAATCATCATTTACTCTTATGGAAGCAATGATAGAGTATGGTAATGAGAAAATGACAAATTAGAGGAATGTTTTCTAAAGATAATCCTTAACAGGAAGCTACCACTATGACTACGTGCTATCTCATTAATGACTATGAAACCAAAAGAGATTATATTTTATATTTTAGAAAGGTATTTATAACACAATATCTATAAATATGCTATCATATTTAGAATATTTGTATATACATTTGCCGTTGAGTACTGTAACAATGATTATGAAATTTCACATAGCATATAGCATCTTTTATTAGTTTAAATATTCATGAATCTTCATATCTTCAACATTTTGTGAGGAGGGACTATTATCACCTTTGGTGAGATGCTTGTTAAGGTCTTTATAAATACTCTTTGTGTTTTCATATGTACATGTTTTAAGCTAAGATATTAATTTTAAAAGTTAAATATCAATAATTTTAAATAAATTTTTAAATTTATTTAAATTTTAAATTATACAAGATTCTGGATCTCTTGAATATGTTGTTAAATAGCATTAGTTTCTGTATATAAATACACACACATATATGTTCTCTCTCTCTTAAGAATGTTAGGAGCCATAATCACTTAACTAATTGTTTTTGCTATTTTAAACATTAGTAGGGTGTTACATTACTGTCATAGATTATGCAGTTTAATGTTTGGATTTAGATATTTATTATAAAAATATTACATATATTAAAACTACCACCTTAAATACAAAATCTATTCAAATTACTCAGTAGTAAATAGGTCTAAAAACATCAAACCAAAAACAACATCCTGTTTCAGAGGGAGCCATTGAGAAACATCTGTCTCTCCTAAATATAATTAAGTAATCAACTAAAAGGGGCCATGTGTTATTGAATAACTCGTCTTGAGTATATTTGCATTAATTCTCTAATCACTTGTAAAATACTAGTTTCAATGAAGTGTGACCTGGCATATATTATAAGAACAAAATTGTTCTTAGGTTTCAAAAAATGACTAGTTTTTATATGAGTGTCTTACAAATGCATTTTTTTAAAAGATGTTGGAAATTCATGAAAATATTGCACTGCCGGGAATGGCCAGCAATCCCTGTACTGACGGATGAAAGATTACTCCAAACTTTGCTGTGAAAGAGAGAAGGCAAGGAGGTCAGCACTCAGAGAGGAAAAGACCCTATGCTCTTCTTTGCTCCCACTTTCATTGGTCCTTCAGGATAATCACAAATTCTTATCACCATTTCTCAAGCACAAGTTGTCTGACAAAGGGTCTTACTGGAACTAGGAGGATCTGTGTATGGGAATATGCTAATCTGTGTGTTCTATGAGTTCTGCTAAACATAGCCGAAGGGACAATACATGTATCTCTTAGATCCAGGGTGGCTGTTTGGGCCAAGAAAGCTTGGGGAAGCCAACTTCCCGCAGCATTCCTATGGTAGAGTGGTCAGTAGGCCCCAGAATTCCAAAGGCCTATGCCCTTCTCTGAAACCTTCCATAGCCCCCAGTGGCCTCTGTGGTACATTTTAGCAAGCCAGGTATTATGGATGATTTCATGCTCTACATCAACCCCAATGCTGCACTTTAGTGCAACATACCTTATGAGTTCCCTATGCTGATAAGAATATTCCCTTTCATATTTTCAGAAATTTTCAGTTAAAGTCTCAAAGAGTGGTTTGCTTTTTTAATTTTTCTTCTCTTTTTTACTAAAAAATTCAAAGTGAACTACATCAGCCATGACATTAATTGTAATATGATATTTCATTCAGAAAACAGCTATCTTTGAAAGACCCATCTGCTACTGAGACAATGTTTCAGTCCACCAGACTGATAACTTGAACCTCCTCTATTATTCATGCTCAAATATTTACCTACATTTAAAGCATTTCAGAGCTATTTGTCTGGATCTGCCATAAATCTGGCTTCCACAGCTATTGCTTAGGATTAAGTACTAATTTTTACTTTAAATGGTTTCTTTATCATAGATATGTTGTTCTCTGTCTCTCTCTTTAAAGATTAAAGAGATCTTTCCCACAGGCTTTTTATATGTCCTTCATTATTATCAGAGTATAAAATCAACCCTAATTTTCCCATTATTTCATCAACAGGTGTTTATGTATTTTTTAAAAGATTTTATCTATTTTTCAGAAAGAGAGAGAGAGAGAACACAAGCAGGGGGAGCAGCAGGCAGAGGGAGAAGCAGACTTCCTGCTGAGCAATGAGCCTGATGTGGGACTGCATCCCAGTTCCCTAGGAATCCCAGTTCCGAAGCCAATAGCAGACGCTTCACCAAGTCACCCAGGTGTCCCTGTTTATGTACTTTTAATAGCAAACATTAAAAATAGATGATAAAAGGGGCACCTGGATGGCTCAGTGGGTTAAAGCCTCTGCCTTTGGCTCGGGTCGTGGTCTCAGGGTCCTGGTCTCAGGGTCCTGGGATCGAGCCCCGCATCGGGCTCTCTGCTCAGCAGGGAGCCTGCTTCCCCCTCTCTCTCTGCCTGCCTCTCTGCCTGCTTGTGATCTCTCTCTCTCTCTCAAATGAATAAATAAAAATTAAAAAAAAATAGATGATAAAATATGTAAAAATATGATACACAATGTAATATATATCACAATGTATAACAATTGTATATTATAATTATTGCACTGTATTATTAATGTATTAATATATTCATAATCTAATTCAGAGGTTAATGCATTTTCATTGACTGATAAAGTAAGTCGGTAGAATATGAGTAAGTTTGTAAAAGTCTTAATGCTAAAAACCAACTTGAAATAACCACTGTAACATTTCAATAAAAACAGGAGAATATGTATTCTTTAAACTTTATAGAATTTATCATCATATCACATACTCTGTATGTAATGTAAAATATATTCTCAAACCACAATTAAATTATAAATCAATAACTAAACGGTATTTGACCCCAAACATATTGATACTAAAAAGTCCAGTTCTAAATACTAAATAGGTTATTAGAAAAAAAAATAGAAATTAGAAATATTTAAACTGAATGAAAGTGAAACATAGCATTTTAATATTTGTGGAATACACATGTAACAGTCCATTTAGGGGAACTGATAGCACTAAATTGTTATGTTAGAAAAGAGGAAAGGTCTCAAATCAATGACCTCAAGTCTTTATCTTTCAAAATAGGATATAAAATTAAATAAAAAATAAGCAGAATAAATTTATAAAGTGTTAAAATCAATGAAATGGGAAAATATATTAAAATCTATAATACCAAATGCTTCTTCATTGCTCTGATTAATAACATTAATAAACTCCTGCAAATCTATGGAAAGAGAAAAAGAAAAGCGTATTAACTAATATCAAGAATAAGACCAGAGTAGCAAAACTTTTTCATGACAAGACCAAAATACTACCCAATTTCAAGATAACCTATAAAGCTACATACATTAAAACAATGTGGGGGTGCCTGGGTGGCTCAGTTGGTTAAGCGTCTGATTCTTGGTTTCAGCTCAGGTTGTGAAATTAGGGTCATGATCTCAGATTTGTGATATCATGCCCCATATTGGGCTTTGCTCTCAGTGTGGAGACTGCTTGGGATTCTCTCTCTCTCTCTCAATTAATAAATAAATCTTTAAAAAAAACAATATGACATTGACATAGAGATTTGGATCTATGGGATAGAAGAGAATACAGAAATAGTTTCTTTCTAAGATAATTTTTTGACAGAGTTGCCAATACAATTTAATGACAAAAAGATAATCTTTTCAGCAAATAGTCCTGTTACAACTGGATAGCCATATGCAGAAAAAAAAAAAAAGAACTTCAACCATTACATTACAGTATTACAAGATTGCCAATGTTAACTCAAAATTTATCATAGGTAGAATGTACAAGGTAAATCTATCAAATTTTTGTAAGAAAATCCAGGAAAAAATCTTAGTGACCTTGTATCTAGCAAAGTTTGCTGAAATGACCTAAAACTATAAACTATAAAAGAATAAAAAATTTAGTCTGTTGTATTTCTACTAATAATGAACTATCAGAAAAAGAAACTAAGAAAAACAGTCCTATTTACAGTCACAACAAAAAGAATAAAATACCTTAGAATATTTTTAAGGATATTCCAAAAACTCCTGCATTCCAAAAATTATGACACTGATGAAAGAAATTGAAGGAGACAGAAGTAAATGGAAAAATATTACATGCTCAAGGATTGGAAGAATTAATAGTGTTAAAATGTCCATTCTACAAAAGGCCGGAATAGCCAAAGCAATCTTTACAACAAAGAACAAAGCTGAGGTATGTACTCCTTGGCTTAAAACTACAGTACAAAACTATAGTACAATAAAAACAAGCACATGGAACAATGGAGCAGAACAGACAGTCCAGAAATAAATCCACATATACATGGTCAATTAATTTACAACAATGATGCCAAAAATACACAATAGGTAAAGGACAGTTTCCTCAATAAACAGTGTTAGGAAAGCTGAATATTCACATGCAAAAGGATGAAACCGACCTCCAACTTACACCATACACAAAACTTAATTCAAAATGAATTAAACACTTGCACACATCTGGAACAAAAATTCCTAGAAGAAAACATAACTGGTAAGCTCCTTGACATTAGTTTTGACAATGATTTTTTTTTTTAGATTTGACACCAAAAGCAAAAGCAATAAAAGCAAAAATAAATAGTACATCAAACTTAAAAGCCTCTGCATAGCAAAGAGAACCATCAAAAAAATGAAAAAGGCAACCGAATGAATAGAAGAAAATAGTTGCAAATCATATATCTCATAAGCAGTTAATATCCAAACTATATTTTTAAAAAAACATGTAATTCAGTAGCATAAAAACAATCTAAGAAATGGAGAGAGAATCTGAATAGACATTTTTCCAAAGAAGACATACAGATGGCCAACAGACATAGTAAAAGATGCTTGACATCACCTGATCACCAGGAGAAAGCAACTCTAAACTACAATGAAATATAACTTTATACATATTAGAGTGGTGATCATTGAAAAGATAAGAACTTGGAAGTGTTGGTGAGGATATGGAGAAAAGAGAACTTTTATGTACTCTTGGTGGGAATGTAACTTGGTACAGCCACCAGGGAAAATAGTATGGAGGTTCCAAAATAATTCAAAATATAAAATATAAAAAGAAAATGCATTATGTTCTTTGTGGTGTTCATATGTGTTCTGCTGAAACGCTAATTCTAACCTTTTGCTAACACAATTTGTGTTGTTTTATTTTCAGTTTCAACATAACTTGCAGAATAGAGCTTTCCCTAAACTTTCAACTAGGTTGAGACTCTTGCATCATTTAGACTCCTATCATATAATATGTATATTTATAGTACCATGAAGACTGAAATCCATGAAAACAAGCACTGTGTCTGCCTTATCCTACTATGAGTTCCTGGAACATAAGAGAATAAGGTAAATTTAGACTTATAAGGTGCATATACCCTACAGATGAAGAAACAGAGATCTAAGAACTTTCATAAATTCACAGTATAATTGGCTGAAAACCAGAACTACTACTATTAATGAAATCTTCCAATTCTCAGTTCAGTGTGTGTGTATGTAGTTTTTTGTTTAACCTTCTACATTAGGTTAGCTCAAGATAAAATTAATTATTAAAATGAGTAAATCTCCATATTTGAAATAGTTATTTCTCCCTTACCTAACAATCCAATGTTGATTTTGCAGATTGGATAACACTTTCTAGTTGTGATACAATGACCAAGCTTTTTCCATTTTGGAACATTTTTGTTTTTTAAGTTGTCTTATCTCTCTCTCTCTCTTTCTCTATTTATATTTTATTCCACATACAGCAGATAAAAGTATACTTCTGAAAGCTATAATATACATTGTAACAAATTAAACTTAAGAAGTTAAAAAATGCCCAAAACATAAAACACATTTAAATTTTATATATTCTACAAGAAAACAATCCTGGAAAAAAAAAAGAAAACAATCCGGAGTTTGCCAGTATTTTTGTTTTGTTTCAAGTTTTTATTTGAATTCTAGTTAGTTAACATGTAGGGTAATATGGTTTCAGGAGTATAAATCAATAATTCATCACTTACATATAACACCCAGGACTTGTCACAACAGGTGCCCTCCTTAATACCCATTACCCCCCCCAAAAAATATACCTATCACCCATTTAGCTCAACCCCCTCCACATACCTCCCCTCTAGCAATCCTCAGTTTGACCACATGGATACTGAGTTTATGTTGGAAGCTGTCTCTGTTCCAGCCAACCGGAAGGGAGAATGACCAAGAACATTCTCTGCGGGAGATTTCTACGGGCTTGGACCTTAAAATAGTGTACATTACTTCTTCCCACATTTCATTCACCGGCATAGTCACACAGCCTCACCTACATGCACGAGTACAGGGAAATGAACTTTATGTATGTGCCAAGAAAAAGTAGGCAATAGCTAGTCTTTGCCAAATGCAATACACTGTAATTAATATGTAGATTCTAGAATGTCAAAATATAAGTGGCTCTCTTTTAAAGTGGTACCTATTAGGAGTAAGGTTAGGCATAACCCAGTATCTAACAGACTGAGCTAATTTTGATGGGCACAATTTAAAACATGACAGAATGATGGCATTTCTATATAATTTAAAGGCCATAAAACAATAATCACTTCTTCTAAGTAAAATGTTCTAATCAGTATCTGAATTACACTTCTTGTTAGGTGAAAATTATTACAGTTACTTATTCCGCTTCATAGTTTCATACTCTTGTTAAATATTAAAATGGTGAGAGCAATTCTTTTATTTTCTTAAAGAATAGATTATCATAAAGGTCACTGAGGTCTATATGCTCTAGAAGAAAACAAGGGAGATTTTACACTGTGAAAAAAAATTCATTTTACTTATCAACATCAAATTCAGTTTTCCTTGTGTTGAGGAATATACTACATGGGGTTCAGGATTAAAATGTTATTCATTTGTGCATAAATAATGCACAAAGAGAATAATGGTTGTATGTCCAATTGGCTAAAATTGCATACACTACACAACAAAACAGGAAAAAAATTAATGTACATTGTCAATGATGCAGGCATTAAAAACTGGAAGTCATTTTAGAAGCAATCTCATTTTTAACTCTATCAATATATTTTTTCCTTCAAAGGTAACTTTTGCAAAAAAAATTTTTAATTGCATATTTTTTATGTAAATTCACTCATTGCATATAGTTTGGTTTCTGTATTTTAATGTATGGAGATAAATTTCCAGAAGAAAAATACTCAATTTAGGTTGATATAATTGTAAAAGCAATTGAGAGATGACAGTAATTTGCATTCATTCTTAGTTTCAGTTTGTATCTGAGGAAGAACCAATTCAGTTTCACTAGGCCTATGGTCCGTGTTAATTTTCCTGGCTGTGCTTCTGCCTATTTTGATAACCCTGGCCAAATATTATGTTGGCATCACTGTCAATAATCTAGGAGATTTAAGGATAACGCTACACAAATTAACAGCAATTTATGCGATTATATGATTTTTTATTAATTTAAGTATCTGATAATACCTATTATTAGATTGTTTCTAATTATATTATATAATATCCTATTATATAATTTTTGAAAATTTTCAGTTGCATCAAATTTAACAGTGGAGTGATAGAGAATCCACATATTATAAAGGGATATACAAAATGTTACAATGCCACCTCATTATTTTACCAAGTTAAATTAAAGCAAAAATACAGATTTGGTGGTCATTTGTATTATGCACATGCTGTATCTGTATTGTATGTATGTGTTATATGTACTGGATTTTCAAGAAAAAATGGACTTTTAAAGGGATTATTTTCATGTTACAGTTATAAGGGATAATTTTCATGTTACAGTTATAAGCATAACCAAACTGAAATAGAAAACTAGATATCTATACATGTATATATAGTTTGGTCTGTCACTAGGGCACTAGAGTATAAGGATGACCCTGGACAAATACATATATAAAATATATATTCATAAGTAGACCTTATCCACATAGACAGTTTGACTTAAATATAGAATTAGTGGATCCATTTAAGTTATGGTGGTCAATAATTATTTAGAATAATTGATAGAGAAGGGTATTTAAGTATTTATTGTTTCACTAGTACATACAAAACCTCTTCATAAAGCTCAGGACCATTTACTCATGTTTAGGGCTAGGAATCATCTCTTTGTGTTCCTTATTATCAAATTGTCATTCTTAGCACCATCGTGGAAACCTTGACTAGAGAAAGTGGATATATGGTCAGTCATACACAGCCTTAAGCCAAAGCTTGGGTAATGGATCGTAGGTGGCCCAGAGCCCTGAACTCTCCCTGAATTGAAGTGTCACTTATGATCAGTATATTAGCACCCTCAAATTAAAGTGATCTCATCAAATTATTACAGGCCAATGGGAGTGATCTGCTCTCCAGGCTGCCTCCTTGCGACTGAGGTCTGGTCACTTGCCCAAGATGACCTGATCTGCACGAGATCCACAGCTCCCGGGGCCATCTGATTGAACACATTCATGGGACACAGCACTGGAGGTATGGTAAGGTATGATAAGACTAAAAAAATGCAGATTTTTATATAAGCATATAATTTCTATTTGATTTTAAAAGAAATAAGATGCAAAGTCATCCCATACATAACATGTTGAAAACTAAAACTAGAAATACAGTTGAATATGATATTAAAGTTTTGTATTAGCATAAATAATAACATGAGACCTATTTATAAATGATAAAAGAGAAAAGGAAATAACTCTATCTGAAATACATATAATATGTCAAGACATATTATAGACTGCCTAATTAGAGAAAATGAAGAGAGACAATATTCCAACAAATGAACCGGGCCAACATTTTGTGTTGTCAAAACAAAAAAATCACGACAAATAATAGCAAAATGTGTATTTTGTATATGAAATCTCACCAATGTTGATGTACATATGCATTCTCTTGTATTTAAAAATTTTTGATAACATATTGTTGATAGGCTATCAAAATACAGGAAAGATTGTAAAAAGAAAGAATAATACAATAGGCATTTAATGTGTGCCATACCTTTAAGGGAATAGCAAATTAGTATTATGCCCCAAAATAAATACAAATTAAAGTTAATTAAAAGCAATTATTTTCAAAACGTATGTTAAACAATTATTTAAAAATAACATCTTTTTTTTACAAGTTTACATATGTGAATAGTAAAGTTTCATTAATACACAGAACATTTTAGTCTATATGTGCTTTATGAAGTTCATTACGTAGTTGGTTTTTAAGATTTTAAATTCTGATTTTTCTCAAAAAGTATCTAGCCTCACCATAACAGTACTATTCCTGGTGAAATCATATAAATCGCAATGTTTCCATTGTATAGCACTGCTTTATAAAGTAATTATTTATAGTATCAAAATAATACTTTATTAAAGTTAAAATTTTAGCTCTTCAAAATTAATTTTTAAGAAAACAAAAAGGCAAGGCACGGAATTAGATAAAATATTTAAAATACATAGATCTAACAAGCTTTTCATATATGTAGAATATATGTATATATATAAAAACCCCTTATAGCTCAATAATAAGAATCCAATATAAAATGGTCAAAATGTAAACACTTTACAAAAGAAGATCTATGCATAGTCAACACATAAAAATTGCTTAAACTCATTACTTCTCAGGGGAGTGCTAATTAAAGCTACATTGTGATAACACCACATACATACAGGAATGTTTAAACTAAAGGCATTAGGATAAATAGAAGAAAAAAGAACACAGACAAAAATAATTGCATGAGATGATGTGAAGGAACTAACTTGCTGGTAAGTCTTGAAAACGGGGCAACTACTTTGGAAAGCTATTGACAGTTTTTATAAAGTTAAACATAGAGCTATTCATGACCCTCGTGTATTTGATGCTGTTGACTGCTACTCTCTGTGTGTCATTATTTTAATAGTTATTTTATCCCTTCAGACCATAGTTTCGTGTTTTGTTTTTTATCTAAATGGCCTAATTTTGCCTTTGTTATCTGTGCTTTAACGGTTTACATACTACCACCAGCTACCAGCTTTCAAAGTCAAACTTTCAGACTTTTCTTTCTGTTACATTGAAGTATTTCCCTAGCAAATCCCATGTGGAAATACCATAATTTTATTCTTATGCCAGAGCTCTTTTGAAAGTTTTCAGGCATTCTATTTCTAGAATGTACAGTCATTTTACTCAAGAAATATTAGACAAAATGTATTTTAGACAAATGATTCCCCCAAACTCCTCCATTCTTTGTGCCTCGGTTGGAGATTTTCTGCTATAGTTTGAGGTAGAACTCTAGCATATTAGTTTTACTGGTGGGATAAGTATTTTATGTAGTTTTCATAATCTACAATCAGATTAAACAGTGATATTTCTTTTAGTCATCTATATCTTTTCAGTAATACTCTATCAAAGGCTATTTGCTTATTTGTTTATGTATCACATATTAAAGTGTATGACTTAATTTTTAAAATTACCTTCCCCAAAATATTTTTTTTATTGAATTTTCTTAGAAGTGCTAATTGTGAACAACTGATAATAGGTAATGGATAAACAACAGAACGAATAAAATGGTCTATTTATTTTTTTTTCTTATTTCCCTATGTTAATACCAGTACCAGAAAAATATTTGTTATCCCTATGCTTCTGAAGAGATTTTCTATGAACTTAAGAATATGATTTTGAATAAATACATAAATGAAGTTTGAAGAGACATTTTTAAATGATTATAACAGGCCAACAGTATCCAAAGTTATTTCATTGAAAAGCTCTTTCAAAAACTTTAATAGGGATATTTTTCCAATTCTCATGGAGAAGATAATGACTAATTTTCATGTTAATGCTATGACCCTGATAGAGGGCAATTATCTCTGAAAACCAATCAAATATTCATTAGAGCTGAATAAATTTGTTATTTAACTTAACTGCCTTTTTAGAAACTCAAATGCCAATTTTAAAATGATCTTACGAGTATCTGACTGCATCAGCTGGCCCATGTTTTAAGGTCTTCTCTATCTAGATACTCTATCATCTTAAACACTACTATTCTTAACTTACTTCTAGATCAAATTTACATAAAATGATCATGCTCAATATGATGTATGAGAGCATAAAAATTCAGAATGCAACTATAGTAATAGCAGTGAAGTGAAATTTGATGCACTCCCTCCTGGCTGGTCATGTGCCAAGAAAGATGATACTTAAGCAACTTTTAATAAAGTCAGCTGAAGCAGGTCCTCAGAGAGGCTGATTCCACTTTGTGATAGCTAGTAAAATGGAGGAGTAAACTGAGCCCACATGCATTGTACGCTTGTAGCTCGATAATCATACATCCAGAGAATCACAGAAAGTAGAAATCCTATCATCTTCTCCCCTCTGAGTGCATTTATATTTCATATAATTCATTTATATTTCAGCTTTTCTTCCTAAAGAATATCAAGTAAAAGATTTCTTCTTATAAGTTAACTGTTTGAATTCCCAAGTCCAATTTTTCCATTGAAAATTAAAAAGTGGCTGTTATAAAGTCATACATTGTTGGCAAATTGGTTTGATTTTCTTTTCTTTTTTTTTTTCTCCCCATATATGTTTATTTTAATTTTTCAGTGTTACAAGATTGATTGTAACATTGATTGTAACGCCACACCCAGTGCTCCATGCAATACGTGCCCTTCTCAATAGCCACCACCAGGCTCGCCCACCCCTCCACCCCCTCCCCTCCAAAACCCTCAATTTGTTGCTCAGAGTCCACAGTCTCTCCTGGTTCATCACCCCCTCCGATTTCCCCCCATTCATCCTTCCCTTCCTTCTCATGATGCCCTCCATGATTTTCTTTATACTCCACACGTAAGTGAGACCATAAGATAATTGACTCTCTCCGCTTGACTTATTTTACTCCGCATAATCTCTTCTGGTCCTGTCCATGTTGATACGAAAGTTGGATATTCATCCTTTCTGATGGAGGCATAATATTCCATTGTATAGATGTACCACATCTTCCTTATCCACTCATCTGTTGAAGGGCATTTTGGTTCTTTCCACAGTTTGGCTATTGTAGCCATTGCGGCTATGAACATTGGGGTACATGTGGCCCTTCTTTGTACTGGTTTGATTTTCTTTCTTTTTTTAAAAAATTTTTTTTCTTTAAAATATATAGCTGTGAGTCCATCATCCAACATAAAATGTAGAGCATTGTCTGTACTTTGCATCCACTTATGTTCTGCTCCGTTAGCCCATCTTCCTACCCTTTAATCCACAGATAGACACCAAACTTTGAATTGTGCATTCATTATTTCTTTTGAAAAATATTATACTTATCTTTAAATAACATGTTATTCAGATGTGCTTTTTTATATATATAAATTCTAGATAAGGAGTATCACACTGTACATAGTATTTTAGAAGTTGCATTCTTCATAGAAAATTAAATTTCTAAGATTCATCTGTATTAAATAGGGTCCTCCATATATCTAGGTATCTTTTAATAGATTTAAATATTCTAACCTAACAACTTTGCATAAGTTTTATTAGGTATATTTCTAATTTCCTTAAAATTGTGTGGTAATTTAAAAAAGCATTATTTTTATTTAAATTTAATTTTTTAAGTTTATTGATATAGAGAAATATGACTAATTTTATGAAACTTTAGTGAATGATCAGTTTTCTGATTTTGAAATGTTTAATTCTTGCCCTTGCAATCACCATTCTACTTTCTCTCTCTGAATTTGACTACTGTATTGAATTTCTCTCCATGAATTTTGAAATTTTAATTGTTGCCCTAGCAACACCATTCTACTTTCTCTGAATTGACTACATCAGTGCCTCATATAAGTGGAATTGTACAGAGTTTATCTTTTCACAGTGGGTTTATTTCATCTGGCATAATACTCTCAAGTTTCATTCAGATTGTAGCATAGTTTAGAATTTGCCTTTTAAGGCTAAATAATATCCACTTGGATGTATATACCACATTTGGCTTACTCATTCATCTACCAGTGGGTACTTAGATTGCTTTCACTTTTTGGCTATTATGAATAATGCTGCTATAGTCATGACTGTACAAATAACTCTTCCAGACCATGCTTACAGTTCTTGTGGGCATGTATCCAGAAGTAGAATTCCTGTATCATATGGTAATTCTATTTTTAATATTTTGAGAAATTGCCATATTGTTTTCAATAGCAGCTATACCATTTTATAATCTTACCAACAGTAGGCAAGAGTTGTAATTTGCCCTGTCCTTGCCAATGAATGTTACTATTTTTTCAATAGTAACCACACTAATGGATATGAGATACTATGTCATTATGGTTTTGGTTTACATTTTCCTAATGAATAATGATATTGAGAACCTTTTCATATCCTTGCTAGTCATTTGTATATCATTCTTGGAGAAATTTTTCAAGTCCTTGGTTCATTCTTTTCCTTTTCAGTCAGTTTTTTTAATGGTTGTTTAAATGGTTGTTTTCTTTATTATTGAGAGTTGTAGGACTTATTTATATTTTCTGGCTATTAACTCCTAGTCATAAAAATTGGCAAATACTGTCTCCCATTTTATTTTTTTTTAAAGATTTTATTTATTTATTTGAGAGAGAAAGAAAGAGAGAAAGTGAGAGAGAGCATGAGAGGAGAGAAGGTCAGAGGGAGAAGTGGACTGTCCGCAGAGCTGGGAGCCCGATGTGGGACTCGATCCCGAAACTCCAGGATCATGATCTGAGCAGAAGGCAGTTGTGTAACCAACTGAACCACCCAGGTGCCCTGTCTCCCATTTTATATGTGTTATGCCCAGATTTTGAGATCCCCAAATACCACCAGGGAGCCGAGTCCGATGCAAAAGCAAAAGAGCCCTTTATTCAAGCTAGCTTGAGCTCCTTCCCACACTCACCGACACAGCGGCCTGGTGTAGAGAAAGAGAGCGAGTTTCAAAAAGCACAACAGTTTTAGAGGGGTCAGTGGCCAATGAAATTGTAACACAGAATGTTGCTTAGTA